>BPLQ01009636.1:121767-507121 GCA_021605075.1 Caerostris darwini
AAAAAAAAACAATACAATTTCCATGTAAATGTATAGTCAGTTTTAGGAACAGAACATGAAGAATAGTTAATATTCAGAAAATTAATTTATTTTTGGAGAAAAAAAAGGAGAAATGACCCAATAATCTAGTTTTTGAAAAATATATTTCAGATCTACACTTTTATTATTATTAGTTGGCCATTATATTAAATAATTGCTTTTAATAAATTTTAAAATTTAACATTAAATTGTTAAATGTTTTAATTTGATAATTTAATGTTTCCTAGCGTATGTGTAAGCCATTCACCAGCTGGATTTATACGTAGATAGTCGTGCTATTCTAAGTATAAATTGGATTCCGCCGGATATTGAAACCTCATGCCATAGAACTCTAGCCAATTGGAAACCGGAGTGGATTTCCGATTGGTTAAGTTTTACGATGTGATATTCTAGTATCCAAGGGAAAGGCAGTTTACATCAATCAATTGATGTCGTTGTTGAAATTACTTCATAGTGTAAAATCTCATGTAGCTACAGATTCCGGCAACCTTTACTTACAGCTTACAACTGTTCATTTTTGTTTATATTTTTTTTACCTTTATCATTTTCAGAGAAGTAAACATTTGGAGTAAGAATGAAAATTCCTCGAACAGTTTACGGACATACATAAGAAAAAATAATTTAGACTGCGAATTGCTTACCACTGGTGAAGAAAGGAGAATTTGATCAGGATAATTGAAAATCATGGTTTTAGAGAAAGGCGATAAGGTTACAAAAATTATATTGTCAGTACAAAATATATGAGATTTAGTTGCATCAGAAAAGCCTACAACTTATATTATTTCAATTGTTATAATGCCTCATTTTTAAATAACTTTTTTTCCGATTTGCTTACGTATGTATTACAGGTAATATGAGAATAACATGGTTATTAGAAATAGACCATACCATAAAAGTTCATTCAGAAATATTCCATACCATAAACTAACTCCCTAACACTACAGTCTACTCGTATGTTGGACCCCGGCGATCTATGTACTTACAGATTCCGAAACAGGAGATGTTTTTCTTGTTACGGGGTGTGGTTGTCAAACCTATGCCCACCACTCTGCAGTCATATTAGATCATGGGGCCTGATGGCCGAGTAGCTAGCACTCTGGCGCTCGGCACCCCAAGCATCGGGTTCGTGTTCCGGTGGTCTCATGGATGCTTGCAGTGGTTCGAAATTTATTTTAAGTCGTAGGTCTCGGTCTCATATGAGCGTCACAGAGTCCAATCAGACTTCTTCTCACGAACATTATTTACAAACTGTAAAGGGGCAACTCAACTCTAAGCACAGGGATGTGTTGTGGTGTAGTAGCAGTAGTAGTAGTAGTAGTAGTAGACACATTAGACCGGGACCTACTGTTTCAAGTGAACTCCGAACCATTAGAAACATCCATGGCACCACCGGGATGCTTGTAGTGGTTCAGGCCTTCATTTTATGCTATAAAAATTCTAAACATTAAAAATAAAGAATATTGTTTCAACTATAATTATATAAATATTGAAGGTTACTTATAATTATTTATTAATATTATGAAAAAAGTATTTAGTATTCTTTGCTAATTATTATCAAAATTTTAAGAAACTAAATTATCTGTTTTTAACTTTAGGGAGGGGAATAATTATTATTTATTTCAATACCAACAAATTGAGAACTACAAACCTTTTTAAAAAAATAAAGGAAATATTTAATAATTATTTTAAAATGGTACAATTGTAACTTATACCTGTAAATCCATATTCAATGTAAATAACATGTTAAGAGTGATGGAAATAAGGTTATTCAATGAACAATATGCATTTAAAAATTATAAGAAACTATAAATTTCTTCATGTAACGTAATACGAACTTCAGATTTAAATAAAATTGCTGTATGTGATGGTGCTAATTCTTAAAAGTTGTCATGTGTTTTATTATATTATACTATTATTTCTTAATTATCAAAACCTATTGTTGAAAGGAAATGTAAAAGAAAGAAGTATAGCATACGAAAGGCTCTGTTGGAATATTGTAAGGTTAAAGTTAAGGATTTTATAACAGCAGTCCAATTAAAAGCAGTCCAAGTTTTGTTGCAGTCCAATATGTTACTATCAGTAAAATTCATTTCTTTCTCTACATTATCTTAAAGAAATAAAAACCAAATAAATATATTTTCGATATGAATTATATATATATATACATATATAAGAAATAAAAAAAAATATTACATTATACCCCTTTTAAGAATTTAAGATATTCCCTTTTAAAAATAAGTATACAAAATGTAAAAATATACGGTGCATAAATAATAATATAAAAGCATTTGATTATACTTGGAGAAACTTTTCTAAAAACTTTTTAACATTAACATTTTGTCACATTGTAAGAAAATGAATGAGAAAAAAATAATTCTATAAAATATTTTACCCTTAACATTATGTTATTGGTTGCTGAAAATTGAAAGCATAAAAATAATTCTTCTGATTTAATGACAAAAGAGCATTTTCTCATATATTAGTTATATTAAAAATAAAAGAAATAAAAGCGCTTTCCAAGAACATAATGCCTAACTTTTAATTTTCTTTCTACTCAAATGCAAAGAAAAATGAAATTGATATTGATTTTTCGAATGGCCTAAAAGCATAAGAATAATATAATGTAAAAATAAAGAAAATAATAATAGAAAATAATAATAATTTCTTTTTTGAAGAAACTAATGTGTTTTTCTATTCAAATTACATATGACATTGAATTTTTTCTCAAGAATAAATTTCACCAGCAAATCAAAATTTTGTTATTTGATTAAAAAATTCTGTATTATGTGGCAATGTTATGTATTAGTATTATGTAGCAATGCGTATTTGAACGAAGTGCTGATTAAATAATTATCGATGTATTTTTAATGATAAAATAACGATTTAATAGATTTTTGCATAAAGCTCTGGTATGGAATCACAATTATCTATCACAAAATATCACATTTTTTCTTTACATAATTTTTAGTGAATGGTTACTGAATTTGTTTGGAATTTTTCTTTATGATATGAAAACATAAATTTATTAGTTCTGAGAAAGCATTATTTATCAAAAGAAATTACGTTGGCAAATATCATTGGATTGTTTCATTGATATTGTAAATGTTCAGATTTAGTTTTCATAGTGCACTGCTGGAATAATGTAATAAATTTTACGCTAAAAATATAGGAATGTCATTTTAAAGCAAATATATTTTCTAATCCATTATGTAGGCTAAATAAAACTCATATGGTTGTGCTGATTTAGGTCTACAACATTCATTAAACTAATTGACTTACTTATACTCATTGACTTACTTACTCATTGACTTATATTCATAGACTTGCTGACACTGGGGGAGAATTTTGCCACTCGAGAATCCCCTCGTCTTTGTAAAATAGGAAACATCTAAAAACATTTGCAGGTAAACTCTAAAACATTTGTTAAATCCTTTTAGCTGTACCAGCACAGACCAGTGCTAAGAGTTCTAAAATCTGAAGTCCGTACAGGATTGCAGTCCGTACATTGCATTTAGCTGTTTCAAATACTAGTATGATACATAATATGATAAATTAGTTCATGAAAGGAGGGAAAATTTTTCCCAAAACAACTCTAACTTCCAAATTGAACTTCTTTAATAAAAAAAGGCATACACTAAGTGCTACAATGTCAATTTGGACAGACAGCTAATCATGTTTAGCTGTCATCCTTAATCTTAAGCTCCCGCATCTAATGGACAGAGAAATTCAACAAAAGTTATTATTAAAATTCCAACAAAAAATCGTATTCCAATTTCAATAAAAATTCTTATTCTAATTAAAAAAATCCTAGTGTATGTTTTGAATAAAAATACACATAGTCTATGCTGAAAATTTGAAACCAGGTAGCATTGCTAAAATAAGTGTTACATACAGTGACAAAATGTGTCTTCAGTATTCATTTTAATTTTTCAAACTAACCATGTATTAGAGGAATGGCAACAATATTGGAATCATAGCAACGCAGACGAAATTTTTTTTCCAAATCTTACCTAAAGTCTCAAAATATCAGGAAATACTTTCTAGGGAATAGATTATGTTTTGTCCTTGGGCATGGTCCATTCTCAACATACCTCAAAAGAATTAGCCTATCAAAACCATTCCACTATGTAACTACTTTATCCTCTTAGAGAATCAGGACATTTAAAAATACCCTCTCACCTTTTTTTACATTCAGTGAAACAGAAATATAATTTGCAACCCATGTACCGGATGAAAAAATAATGATTTTATATAAACTTCATAGAAGAAAAATAACAATTAATCATCCAAAAAATCATTATCCCTGAAATACTAATTGATTTCTCTGCTCCCCTTCTTTCACTTCAAACATTAGTATTTCATTTTTCATAGAATGAAAACTATCATAATTTGTATTCCATGTTTTATTTTATTTTTCGTAAGTTTATTATCCTTATTTATTCCCTGTACATTGTTTACTGTTCGTTATTTATGTTAGTTACATAGTATTATGAGCTATTTTTCTTTTATGTATTATAATTATTTGTAGCCTTGTAATTCTATAATATAAGTTTTTAAATTTTTTTTCCTTCTGTATATGTCTTACATTTTTTAGACATCTTATAACTTCATGTTTTCAATTTATTATTTTTATATTTTATTTTTTATCATTAGGAAAATTAACTTTCTAAATATTTTTTAATCATTAGATAAATTAACGGAACAGAAGGAAGCAGAAAATAACTCAAGTATAAACCTGAAAATTTAGGAACATAAATATGAAGGATTATGTTCCACAAAACTCTTTCTAAGAGGTTTGTCCTATATATGGGGCAAAGATGCGTTGGTATTGGTATTGTTTTGATGTGATGCTAATTCTACATTTAAATATGCTAAACTAGGTCAAGATCATTTGGAACTTGCATAATCCATCACAGTAGTTAGCAGAAACATTATGAGAAACATAAATAAGACGTTATTAGAAAAATACATAAGAAACTATAGTATTGGAAACATAAATATGAAAGATTTTTTTCAATCACAAAACTCTTTCTATGAGCTTTGCCATATATATGGGCAAAGATGAGTTCTTATTATGATAATGTTTGATGTGATGCTAATTCTACGTTTAAATATACTAGACTAGGTCAAGCTCATTTGGAACTTGCATAATCCCTCAGAGTAGTTAGCTGGTTGAGAAACATGAATGGAAGGAAAATAATGAGTGGACCAAAACTTAATAAAAAGAAATATCATTATTTGTGTGGATCAAAGTAAAACTTTTATGAGATTTGGTTTGGTTGGTTTGTCGCTTTACAATCAGTTTTTGCACACTTTGGGCTAATTAGACAGGGATTACACTTTTATGAGAGGAAAGTCTTCCTAAGAGTTTCTTAATTGCTGAGTCTCACAACTTAAAGAATTTTCAAATCTTCATTTTGCAAGAAGTTTTTGTCTCACAGGAAAGTTTTTTTTAAAAATAAGGGGAGTTTATACGTGATAAAATTGTACCTGTAATTTTATAATCTCTCCTGCATGCGTCGCTAGTTATTAGCTAATTAAAAATCCAAACATAATGCCTACATCGTATCTATTTGTAATACAAACATGAATATAGATATTATAAAATAAATATATTTTTATTTTCTCTACTTTCAGTATGCGCCTTATTTTGATTAAAATTGAGAAGAACATTTTTCATAAAAGTTTGGTTGTTTAAGTTAAAAAAAGTTTTTTATGTATAAAAAAATAAATGTAAAACATAAATTAGTCACATTAAAATCATAAAATTAGACAAACTGTTAAAATTGAATATTTCATCATAATTTACTGATTGTAAATAAAAATATTTAAAAATTTATGTAAGCATGCATGCATATGTTCCACTTAACTTAAAAACTATAACTATTAGATGTACATCTTTTCTTTCTAGATTTATCATTATTTTTATTTACTGATTGTTTTTATTATTTTAATTTACGTTTTTGCTTTATTTTTATTATTTTTATTTTATTAAAATGTACGAGTTTTTTTAAATTAAAAGTTTTGGAATATTCAACTAAAACATTCTCTTACCAATTAATACATTAAACTAAAACATTCTTAATTGGTAAATACTTCAAGTGTGGCGGCATATGATTGTCTGATAATACTCAGTGCTCATAATTCCCTGATCTCCAACTTAAATAAAAATATTTAAAAATGCATGTATGCATGTATGTACGTATATGTTGCAACATAACTTAAAAGCTATAACTAGTAGCTGTACATTTTTTTCTCTGGATTTAATATTATTTTTATTTGCTTATTATTATTATTAATATTATTTTATTATTATTATTTTCTTACTTACTTTATTTTTATTATTTTTTTTTGCTTAAAAAGTACATTTTTTTTAAATTGAATGCTTTTGAATATTAAATTAAAACATTCTTTTATTAATTGGTAAATACTTAAGCGTGACGACATATGATGGCCAGCGTTAACTACGATCACGATATTAACTAACTACGATATTAAAATCTCATCAAACCCATGTTAGATTATCAATTGGCTACGATAGAGTTATCCATGTTAGATAGGCTACGATAGAGTATTATGCTTTCAATCTTCTTCTTGAAATGTCGACTTCTACATTCTAAGGGGATCATATATATAACTAAGACTTTTATTTAGGTGCAATTACATATTTTTATATTAAAACTTTTTCACAGTTAAGTTGACCAAAGTAAACCAAAAGTAACCAAAGTAAGTAAACCAAAGTATATATTTTCACTGAAGCGAAGTAACATAGAGGTCATATATGATTGAAAAAAAGGAGATACAAAATATAAGGTACCCTGGGACGAGACTTACAGCTTTCTCGACACCTCACATCACTTTGTGTCCCATTAAAAAAGACACTCCCTTCCCAGTAATCGACATTTCCTTTGTACACGGTATTCAATATTTACTCCCCCTATCTGTAGGTTCTGACCACCAATGATATATCCGGATCCCTTTCTGATGGAGTTTGGGGAACGCATTTCTTCGTCTACCTTGTGTCATCTTTTCCGGAATTTGATGGTGATGGAGTGGCTTGATACGTATGACGGATGGTCTTGAGGAAATGACTTCGCGTCATACAAGAGAAAGAGAGAGAAAGTCGAAGAAAAAGATTTGAAAGAACGGAAGAGAAAAAAGGTTCTATCAATGTAGGAGCTACGATTCAATCCTCTTCTTTGATTTCTCGATGAGTGGTCTAGAGAAAAAAATGTGATTTTGTTAAGTTTCTTTGTTCGTGGCATTATTTTTGTATGCGGACAAAATAGAAAATTGGAGACAATTCTTTGATGCGATCACAAAAAGATTTGTCCATAGTGTCCATTTTTTATTTTCGCACTAAACTATACAATGCAGTTAATTTATATGTTACAATAAAAGAAATTAAATTTTATTGTATAAATTTATAAATATGCTTACGTTTCACAACAGATTTAATAATAGACAGCAAATAGTATAGCAAAAAATCTCTATTTTTGTACGAAACAATACAATAAAGTAAATTTATATGTTAAAATAAAAAATAAATAAATTTGGCTGTATACATTTAGAAATATGCTTATATTTCATAACAGATTTAAAAATATACTACTAATATCTTTTAATTAAAAAAAAAAATATTTCAAATAACAATATATTTTAAATGGTTATATATTTTCATTTTTTTTTGTTATATATTGTCTTTGATATTAAGTTTATGATTTACAGATATTAATTAATAATCCTTAATAATTATGATTTAAAGCAAAAAAAAATATGAATGCATATTGCATATGATTAAAATTTATCAATTGTGAAATATATAGTAAACTTAATATTATATATACCAGTATATATAATGTATATATTGTTGACACATATACTAGTATGAATGATAAAAACAGAAAGCAGTAAGGTACCCAGGGACTCGACTTAGAGCTTTCTCGACACCTCACATCACTTTGTGTCCCATTAAAAAAGACACTCCCTTCCCAGTAATCGACATTTTCTTTGTACACGGTATTCAATATTTACTCCCCCTATCTTTAGGCTCTGACCACCAATGATATATCCGGATCCTTTTCTGATGGAGTTTGGGAAACGCATTTCTTCGTCTACCTTGTGTCATCTTTTCCGGAATTTGATGGTGATGGAGTGGCTTGATACGTATGACGGATGGTCTTGAGGAAATGACTTCGCGTCATACAAGAGAGAGAGAGAGAGAGAAAGTCGATGGAAAAGAATTGAAAGAACCGGAGAGAAAAAGGTCTATCAGTGTAGGAGCTACGATTCAATCATCTTCTTTGATTTCTCGATGAGTGGTCCAGAGAAAAAAATGTGATTTTGTTAAGTTTCTTTGTTCGCGGCATTATTTTTGTATGCGGACAAAATAGAAAAATGGAGACAATGTCTTTGACGTGATCACAAAAGGATTTGTCCATAGTACAGCAAAGAGTATTTTTTATTTTCGTACTAAACTATACATTGAATTAAATCTATATGTTACAATAAAAGAAATTAAATTTGGTTGTATAAATTGGTTTTATTAACATGCTTATGTTTGACAATAGATTTAATAATAGAGAGCAAATAGTACAGCAAAATGCAAAATATTTATTTTCGTACTAAACTATACAATGAAGTAAATCTATATGTTACAATAAAAGAGATTAAATTTGTATGCATAAATTTATAAACATTTTATGTTTAACAACATATTTAATAATATACTAATAATGTTTTTTTAAACAAAAAGACATTTAAATGACACGAGATTGAATAATATTTTCTTATGGTTATGTGATTTAAAAGTTTTTTTTTCAGTTATAATGCCATTGGTATTAAGTTTATTATTGAAAGATATTAATTAATATTCCTTAATAATTATAATTTAAAACAAAATAAAATATAAATAGATATTGCATATGAATAAAAATTATCAATTAGGAAATATATAGTAAACTTAATATTATATATAATAGTATATATAATGTATATATTGTTAACACATATACTAGTATGATTGAAAAAAAGATGAAACCAAATATAAGGTACCCTGGGACGAGACTTACAGCTTTCTCGACACCTCACATCACTTTGTGTCCCATTAAAAAAGACACTCCCTTCCCAGTAATCGACATTTCCTTTGTACACGGTATTCAATATTTACTCCCCCTATCTTTAGGTTCTGACCACCAATGATATATCCGGATCCCTTTCTGATGGAGTTTGGGAAATGCATTTCTTCGTCTACCTTGTGTCATCTTTTCCGGAATTTGATGGTGATGGAGTGGCTTGATACGTATGACGGATGGTCTTGAGGAAATGACTTCGCGTCATACAAGAGAGAGAGAAAGTCGATGGAAAAGAATTGAAAGAACCGAAGAGAAAAAATGTTCTATCAGTGTAGGAGCTACGATTCAATCCTCTTCTTTGATTTCTCGATGAGTGGTTTGGAGAGAAAAAAATGTGATTTCGTTAAGTTTCTTTGTTCGCGGCATTATTTTAAGGCAACATAAGCATAAGCATGAAACATAATTCATGCGGACAAAATAGAAAATTGAAGACAATATCTTTGATGTGATCGCAAAAGGATTTGCCCATAGTGCAGCAAAGTATAAAATCTTTATTTCGTACCAAACTATACAATAAATAATGAATATATCTTACAATAAAAGAAATTAAAATTGGTTGTATAAATTTATAAACATGCATATGTTTCACAGCAGATTTAATAATAAATAGCAAAGAATAAAATCTTTATTTTCGTACTGAAATATACGATGAAGTAAATCTATATGTTAAAATAAAAAATAAATAAATTTGGGTGCATTACATTTATAAATATGCTTATGTTTCATAATAGATTTAAAAATATACTAGTGATATTTATTAATTAAAAAAAAACTTTTAAATAACAAGATATTGAATGATATTTCTAATGGTTATAAACTTAAAAAGGATTCTTTTGTAATATATTGGCTTTGATATTAAGTTTATTATTTAACGATAATAATTAATAACACTTAATTATAATTTAAAACAAAATAATATATGAATGCATATTGCATATGAAAAAAATCAATCAATTAGGAAATACATAGTAAACTTAATATTATATATGCTAGTATTTATAATGTATGTATTGTTAACACATATACTAGTAAGATTGAAAAAAAGATGAACCAAATATAAGGTACCCTGGGACGAGACTTACAGCTTTCTCGACACCTGACATCACTTTGGGTCCCATTAAAAAAGACACTCCCTTCCCAGTAATCGACATTTCCTTTGTACACGGTATTCAATATTTACTCCCCCTATCTTTAGGCTCTGACCACCAATGATATATCCGGATCCTTTTCTGATGGAGTTTGGGAAACGCATTTCTTCGTCTACCTTGTGTCATCTTTTCCGGAATTTGATGGTGATGGAGTGGCTTGATACGTATGACGGATGGTCTTGAGGAAATGACTTCGCGTCATACAAGAGAGAGAGAGAGAGAAAGTCGATGGAAAAGAATTGAAAGAACCGAAGAGAAAAAGGTTCCATCAGTGTAGGAGCTACGATTCAATCCTCTTCTTTGATTTCTCGATGAGTGGTTTGGAGAAAAAAAAATGTGATTTTGTTAAGTTTCTTTGTTCGCGGCATTATTTTTGTATGCGGACAAAATAGAAAAATAGAGACAATGTCTTTGATGTGATCACAAAAGGATTTGTCCATAGTACAGAAAAGAGTATTTTTTATTTTCGTACTAAACTATACATTGAATTAAATCTATATGTTCCAATAAAAGAAATTAAATTTGGCTGTATAAATTTATTAGCATGCTTATCTTTGACAATAGATTTAATAATAGAGAGCAAATAGTACAGCAAAATGCAAAATATATATTTTCGTACTAAACTATACAATGAAGTAAATCTATATGTTACAATAAAATAAATTAAAATTGTTTGCATAAATTTATAAACATGCTTATGTTTCACAACAAGTTTAATAATAGACTAATAAAGTTTTTTAATCAAAAAAATTTAAATAACAAGTGATTGAATAATATTTTTAAACGTTATATGCTTTAAAAGATTTTCTTTTTGTAATATAATGTCTTTGATGTGAAGTTAATTATGTAAAGATATTAAATAATAATCCTCAATAATTATAATTTAAAACAAAATAAAATATGAATATAAATTGTATAGGAATAAAATTTATCAATTAGTAAATATTTAATAAACTTCACAATATACTAAATAATTAAGGTGCATTTAAAGTTTCAAAAAGATTCTTAGGGAAGATAACATGTAAAAAAATGGAAATTGTATTTATTGAAACTTGAATTAATTAATAATCCTCACTAATTATAATTTAAAAATACAAAACACAGTTTGTGGAAAAACACAAATATATATAGCATTAAACAAATTGAAATGTTTTTAATTTTGCTAGGCAATCTTTCTTTTCCAAAATCATGTCTTTTCAAAAAGTATTTTCTCATTTAAAAAAAAGAAAAAAATAGAATTTCCATCAAAGTTTGTTTGACCAACAAATCTTCTATTTTCTACTGACATCAGCGAAAGGCATTTTCTGTTTTCTCTTTCGCTTAAGAACTATTTCTTTAAAATCTATAATCCCAGAAACTTTATTTGATTTTCCTTTTTTATTTGTTGTTATTTGATTGAAAGATTTATCCATTGTCAAATTCCTTCATTCTCAACTCGATAAGTCCTGCTTATCATTCTCAACTGAAGCCAACCTGAAGAAAAGTTCTGGTTGTGGCAAAAAAAAAAAAATTTATCTACCGACGAACACGAATGTGTTGATGGGGCGGTGCTTATTTTCCTTAACACATAAAGCAAGGAAAGAAAATGTTTGCTTTAGGGACTCTAGACTTTCATAGGGGCTTAGGACGAGAGTGTCTTAATGCATACAAATCACTGTTAGAAAAGAGACACCCCTCAGGGTTATGTTACCAACCATCTTCATGCCTTGCTGCAAGATGGAGAGGGAAGAAAATACATACTACACCGCGTAATGTACCTGAGATCTCTGAGATAATATTTAATAAGTTAGGAGATTTAATGGAATTGAGGTACTCTACGAGATTTTTCGTTCTTATGTAACCAAAGTGGCTTTCTAGCAGGGCTCTTTATCATACAAGGGATTTGCTAGTAATTTATAATAAAATTTTCGTGACATATAGTTCCTTTCTTGAGTTATTTTTCTTCCTAAAACTGGATACAATATGCAAAAGGAAGGTAGAATGCAAATCCTAATACTAAGAATGTTTCTCGCAATAAACACCAAAACTATATGCAAAATTTTAAAAGACGTAAAATGCTTCGTGCATGTACATCATAGAAATATCATTTGCATCCCTATCATGATAATTTATTTTCATATACCTCAATAAAAATACTCAGAATATCAGAAGGTTAATTTAGAGGGTGAATTAGTTAAAGTTTAAAAAAGAGATTCTTAGTAAAGTCAAAAGGTACGAAGATAAAATAGAAATTGTGTATATGAAATTTGAAATCTTAATATAAACATTTTACTAAATAATAAAGTCAGAGCATTATGAAACTTAAATAAAAACCACTAAAGTTTCGAGGAAAAACACAAAGGTTTACATCATTAAATAAATTGAAATATTTTAGTTTTGTTAGCCATTCTTTCTTTTCCAAAATCATGTCTTTTCAAAAAGTATTTTCTCATTCAAAAAAAAAAAAAAAAAGAATTTCCATCAAAGTTTGTTTGACCAACAAATCTTCTATTTTCTACCAGATCAGCGAAAACGCATTTTCTGTTTTCTCTTTCGCTTAAGAACTATTTCTTTAAAATCTATAATCCCAGAAACTTTATTTGATTTTCCTTTTTTATTTGTTGTTATTTGATTGAAAGATTTATCCATTGTCAAATTCCTTCATTCTCAACTCGATAAGTCCGCTTATCACAGAAGCCAACCTGAAGAAAAGTTCTGGTTGTGGCAAAAACAAAAATTTATCTACCGACGAACACGAATGTGTTGATGGGGCGGTGCTTATTTTCCTTAACACATAAAGCAAGGAAAGAAAATGTTTGCTTTAGGGACTCCAGACTTTCATAGGGGCTTAGGACGAGAGTGTCTTAATGCATACAAATCACTGTTAGAAAAGAGACACCCCTCAGGGTTATGTTACCAACCATCTTCATGCCTTACTGCAAGATGGAGAGGGAAGAAAATACATACTACACCGCGTAATGTACCTGAGATCTCTGAGATAATATTTAATAAGTTAGGAGATTTAATGGAATTGAGGTACTCTACGAGATTTTTCGTTCTTATGTAACCAAAGTGGCTTTCTAGCAGAGCTCTTTATCATACAAGGGATTTGCTAGTAATTTATAATAAAATTTTCGTGAATTATAGTTCCTTTTTTTGCAATTTTTCTTTCTGAAACTGGATAAAGTATACAAAAGGAAGGTAGAATGTAAATGCTAATACTGAGTGTCTTTTTCGCAACAAACGCCAAAACTTTATGGAAAATTGTAAAAGACATAAAATGCTTAGTGCATGTACATCGTAGGGATATCATTTGCATCACTATCATGATAATTTATTTTCATATAACTTATTAAAAATACTCGGAATTTCAGAAGCGTAATTTAGAGGGTGTATTAGTTAAAGTTTAAAAAAAAAGAATCTTAGTAATGTGAAAATGTAAGAAAAAAAAATGGGAATTATGTATAATAAAATTTGAAAACTTAATATAATCTGACTTTATTATTTTACTAAATAATAAAGTTAGATCATTATAAATCTTAAATAAAAAACACTAAAGTTTAGAGGAAAAATAGAGGAAAACGCAAATTTTTAGAGCATTAAACAAATGGAAATATTTTAGTTTTGTTATCCATTCTTTCTTTTCCAAAATCATGTCTTTTCAAAAAGTATTTTCTCATTGAAAAAAAGAAAAAAAATAGAATTTCCATCAAAGTTTGTTTGACCAACAAATCTTCTATATTCTACCAGATCGGCGAAAAACGCACTTTCTGTTTTCTCTTTCGCTTAAGAACTATTTCTTTAAAATCTATAATCCCAGAAACTTTATTTGATTTTCCTTTTTATTTGTTGTTATTTGATTGAAAGATTTATCCATTGTCAAATTCCTTCATTCTCAACTCGATAAGTCCGCTTACACAGAAACCAACCTGAAGAAAAGTTCTGGTTGTGGCAAAAACAAAAATTTATCTACCGACGAACACGAATGTGTTGATGGGGCGGTGCTTATTTTCCTTAACACATAAAGCAAGGAAAGAAAATGTTTGCTTTAGGGACTCTAGACTTTCATGGGGGCTTAGGACGAGAGTGTCTTAATGCATACAAATCACTGTTAGAAAAGAGACACCCCTCAGGGTTATGTTACCAACCATCTTCATGCCTTACTGCAAGATGGAGAGGGAAGAAAATACATACTACACCGCGTAATGTACCTGAGATCTCTGAGATAATATTTAATAAGTTAGGAGATTTAATGGAATTGAGGTACTCTACGAGATTTTTCGTTCTTATGTAACCAAAGTGGCTTTCTAGCAGAGCTCTTTATCATACAAGGGATTTGCTGGTAATTTATAATAAAATTTTCGTGAATTATAGTTAGTTTTGGGCAATTTTTTTCTCTAAAACTGGATAAAGTATGTAAAAGGAAAGTAGAATGTAAATGCTAATACTGAGAGTCTTCCTTGCAATAAACACTGAAATTTTAAAAGACATAAAACGCTTATGCAAAATTATTAAAAGATCATAAAATTTTTTGTCATATACAAAAATACTCATTAGAAGGGTAATTTAAAAGGTTGAATTATTCTAATTTTCAAATAATTTAATAAAGTATTAAACTAAAAACTCCTATAATTTTCGTATCAAAATAACTAAATAAATTGCATCAGCTATTAGTTTTTATTTCCTTTTCAATCCATTCATTGTTTTAGAGCATTTATGAAGCCAGATGCACAATTTTTGTGAAGTTTGGCGAGTGCTTTTTGTATGTATTTACTTTTCTAAAGATATATATATATATATATATATATATGTTTGTATCTATGTATTATGTATGTGTGTGTGTGTTGTGATTCCTTAAAATGTTTAAATAAATTTTAGGATAGTATCTCAAGTAAAAAACTGAGTAAGATGTTTAAATGTTTATAATTTTTAAAGGTAGATTTTTAAGTTAAGTTAAATAATTCTGTTGTACGTTGGAATAATTTTGAAATATAATGGGATATGTGATCGTTAGTGTAACTTAAAATTAACATGCACATATTTCATTACATTGGAAAAATTATACCGATATATAATTACTTTATTCTTTATTATGAATTGCATTACAGAACTAATCCGACAAAATAAATTTGTTGTACAGATTGGATAATTCGATGTATTGCTTTCAGTTAAAATTAATAGCAAATAAAACTAATTTATGTAACTAATTCCAGTTTTATATGCAACAAAATATTAAAGTGTTCGAATGATAATTAAGAAATAATTGGTTTAGATTTTTAATTTTTCTTCAAATATTCCATACTTTCTCTCATAGAAACATTACCAAAAAGACGCACGCATTTTCGTTTCGGCTTTTTTACAGACTGAAGAAATACTTTTACACCATGCATGTAGTTAAATAAATATTTACAGTCATCGAAAACTTATAACTTCACTTTACTTTCTTTTACAAAATTTCTTTAACAAATCTGAAGATACATAAAAACCCTCATTTGCAAAATTCGGATTGATCCATTAAGAAAGAAAACTCATTCTGTTTTAATTTTCTTTAAAACTTATCTTTCGTACTTCTAAAACTGCAAGAAATAGCTTAATAAGGGTTTCCAAAGTCAATTTTAAACTTTTATTTTCTTTTTTTTTTCTTCCCGAAGGAAAAGAGGTGAAAGCAGAATGTGGGGGAGGGGGCGATTAAGTCGCTCCTTTAATGCCATGCTTATTCATCAGCACTTAAGCTCGGATAAAAACCCCGCTCAAACACTGAATATCTCCACATCTGATATTTCACCTTATAATTCCCGATCAATGCCACTTCAGACAATTATCGCTCCATTTGTTCCCCTTTTGCCTTATCTTCTTGCTTTGCCAACTCCGTTTAACTAACGATAAAAAATTAAGAAAAGTCTGTAACCTCCACCCATACTGTTTTGCAGATTCGAAAAAACTTCATTACTTTAGATTGAAGAAGAATGAATCTCATTCGGGACTGAGCAAGCGTTATCGGTTTACTGGACCATATTGTGCTCGTTAAGAGTAGTTAAAGTGATATAAGTCATCCTAGATTAGAGTAAGGTAGATTCGTTTAAAGAAAGTACCAATTTTATTTGTGCGGAGAAGTATTATTTGTGAGCAAACTTAAAATATTGTGAAATACACGAAAATGTTCCTTTCCTCTTACTGTGAATCTGAAACCGAGTGAGACAGCGCTTATAAAAGTATTAGGGATATTTAACATTAATAGATTTTAAAATTATTATGATATTAAAATGAATAATATTGGATAATTAATGATATTTCATCAGGCAATTGCTTTACTATTAATTAATAATATTAGATTATATTAATTTTAACGCAATATACAGTGAGATACGAGTTTTAATATATATAGTAATTTCAGTTAAAAATAATAGAAAAATAAATAAATAAATAAATTAGCGTAATTAACTTTAAATTTAAAATGTAAGAAAATATTAACGTATTTAAATGATGATTAAGAAAATATTGGCAATAATTTTTAATTTTTTTCATCAAATATTGGGTTTTTTTTTTCCTTTCATAGAATCATTACCGTAAAGACACACGGAATTTCTTTTCCTTTTCTGCAGGCTGAAATAATATTTTTATGCTGTGCTTGTATTAGTTAAACAAATGTTTACAGTCATCGAAAACTTATAACATAAGTTTCTTTTACAAAATGTCTTTAACAAATCTCAAGAAAAACTAATAGCCTTCATTTACAAAAATCCAGCAGATCTGGTAAGAAAGAAAACTCATTCTGTTTTAATTTTATTTAAAACTTTTCTTCTGTTTCTTCTAAAAGTGCAAGAAATAGCTTAATCAGGGTTTCCAAAGTCAATTTTAAACTTTTTTTTCCCGAAGGAAAAGAGGTGAAAGCAGAATGGGGAGGGGGATTAAGTAGCTCCTTTAATGCCATGCTTATTCATCAGCACTTAAGCTCGGATAAAAACCCGCTCAAATACGGAATATCTCCACGTCTGATATCTCACCTTATAATTCCCGATCAATGCCACTTCAGACAATTTTCGCTCCATTTGTTCCCCTTTTGCCCTCTCTTCTTGCTTTGCCAACTCCATTTAACTAGCGATAAAAATTAAGAAAAGTCTATAACCTCCGTCCATGCTGTTTTGCAGATTCGAAAAAATTTCATTACTTTAGAATGAAGAAGAATGAATCTCATTCGGGTCTGAGCAAGCGTTATCGGTTTACTGGACCATATTATGCTCGTTAAGAGTAGTTGAAGTGATATAAGTCATCCTAGATTAGAGAAAGGTAGATCTGCTTAAAGAAAGTACCAATTTTGTTTTGTGTGGAGTAGTAAAATATTGGGAAATATATGAAAATGTGTTAATAAATTTTTTCCCTCTTACTGTGAATCTGAACCCGAGTGAAAAAGTGCTTATGAAAATAGTAGTAAGATTCAATATTAACAGATTTTAAAATTAGTATAATATCAAAATGAATAATCATGGATAATTAATGATATTTCATCAGACAATTGCGTTACAATTAATTAATTTTTCATCATATTAATTTTAACGCACTATACAGTGATATACGAATTTTATTAGATATATTAATTTCAGTTAAAATAATAGACAAAAAATAAAAAAAAATATATTAACGTAATTAATTTTAGTTTTATATATTAAATCATTTAAATGATGTTTAAGAAAATATTGTTCATCATTTTTAATTTTTTTCTTCAAATATTTGTTACTGTCTGTCATAGAATCATTACCATAAAGACACACTTCTTTTCTCTTGTTTTTTTGCAAGCTGAATTAATATTTTCATGCTGTGCTTGTACTAGTTAAACAAATGTTTACAGTCATCGAAAACTTATAACTTCACTTAACGTTCTTTTACGAAATTTCTTTAACAAATCTCAAGATAAACTAAAAGCCCTCATTTACAAAAATCGGACCGATCCAGTAAGAAAAAAAAAAAAAGCTCCTTCTGTTTAAATTTTCTTTAAAAATTTTCTTGCGTTCTTCTAAAACTGCAAGAAATAGCTTAATCAGGGTTTCCAAAGTCAATTTTAAACTTTTCCTTTTTTTTTAATTCTCAAAGGAAAAGAGGTGAAAGCAGAATGTGGGGGGATTAAGTCGCTCCTTTAATGCCATGCTTATTCATCAGCACTTAAGCTCGGATAAAAATCCGCTCAAACACTGAATATCTCCACATCTGATATTTCACCTTATAATTCCCGATCAATGCTACTTCAGACAATTATCGCTCCAGTTTTTCCCGTTTTCCCCTATCTTCTTGCTTTGCCAACTCCATTTAACTAACGATAAAAAATTAAGAAAAGTCTATAACCTCCACCCATACTGTTTTGCAGATTCGAAAAAAATTCATTACTTTAGAATTAAGAAGAATGAATCTCATTCGGGACGCAGCAAGCGTTATCGTTTTACTGGATCATATTGTGTTCGTTAAGAGTAGTTAAAGTGATGTAAGTTATCACAGATTAGAGTAAGGTAGATATGTTTTAAGAAAGTACCAAGTTTACTTGTGTAGCAACGTAAAATATTGTGAAATATATGAACATGTATTATAAAAATTTCTTTTCCCTTACTGTGAATCTGAAACAGGGTGAAAAAGTGCTTATCAAAATATTTGTAAGATTGAAAATTAATAGATTTTAAAGTTAGTATAATAGCAAAATGTATAGTAATGGATAATTAATGATATTTCATCATGCAACTGCGTTATAATTAATTAATAATATCTCGATATATAATTTTAAAGCACTATACAGTTAGATACGAGTTTTATTTATATAGATATATTAATTTTTGTTACAAGTAATAATAAACAAATAAATTAATTAACGTACTTCATTTTAATTTTACATGTAACAAAATATTAACTTATTTAAATGATGATAAGAAAATATTGCTAACGATTTTTAATTTGTTTCTTCAAATATTTGTTACTTTCTTTCATTGAATCATTACCATAAAGAAACGCTGAATTTCTTTTCTTTTTTTGCAAACTGAAATAATATTTTTATGCTCTGCTTGTTCTAGTTAAATAAATGTTTAACTAGAACAAGCAGATCATAAAAATATTATTTCAGGTTGCAAAAAAAGAAAAGAAATGTTTTTTGAAATGAAATTTGCCAACTCCATTTAACTAGCGATAAAAATTAAGAAAAGTCTATAACCTCCGTTCATACTGTTTTGCAGATTCGAAAAAAATTCATTAATTTAGAATGAAGAAGAATGAATCTCATTCGGGACTCAGCAAGCGTTATCGGTTTACTGGACCACGATATTCTCTTTAGGAGTAGTTAAAGTGATATAATCATCACAGATTAGAGTAAGGTACCATATTATGCTCGCTAGAAGTAGGTAAAGTGATATAAGTCGTCCTAAATTAGAGTAAGGTAGATATTTTTAAAGAAAGTACCACTTTTATTTGTGTGGAGTAGTATTTTGTAGAAAATGTAAAATATTTTAAAATGTATGATTTTCTGCTTATTGTAATTATGAAACCGAAAGAGGAAAATGTTTATGAATGTATTAGAAGGATTCAAAACTAATAGATTTTAAAATTAGTACAATATTAAAGTTAATAATAATGGATAATTAATGATGTATCATGAAACCATTTCGTTACAATTAATAAATAATATTTTATTATATTAATTTTAAAGTACTATACAGTTAGATACTTGTGTTATGAGATGCATTAATTGATATATTAATTTCATTTAAAAATAATAAAACAAAAATAATTAGTTACCGTAATTAATTTTATTTTTATATGTAACAAAATATTAAGGTATTTAAATGATGATAAGAAAATATCCGCAATGAACTTCACTTAACTTTCTTTTACAAACTTTCTTTTACAAACTTTCTTTAACAAATCTCAAGATCAACTAAAAGCCCTGATTTACAAAAATCGGACAGATCCAGTAAGAGAAAAAAAACTCATTCTGTTTTACTTTTCTTTAAAACTTTTCTTTCGTACTTCTAAAACTGCAAGAAATAGCTTATTCAGGGTTTCCAAAGGCAATTTTAAACTTTTCTTTTTGTTTTCTTTTCATTCCCGAAGTGGAATGTGGGGGATTAAGTCGCTCCTTTAATGCCATGCTTATTTATCAGCTCTTAAGCGCGGATAAAAACCCGCTCAAATACGGAATATCTCCACGTCTGATATCTCACCTTATAATTCCCGATCAATGCCACATCAGACAATTATCGCTCCATTTGTTCCCCTTTTGCCCTATCTTCTTGCTTTGCCAACCCCATTTAACTAGCGATAAAAATTAAGAAAAGTCTATAACCTTCACCCATACTGTTTTGCAGATTCGAAAAAATTTCATTACTTTAGAATGAAGAAGAATGAATTTCATTCGGGTCTGAGCAAGCGTTATCGGTTTACTGGACCATATTGTGCTCGTCAGGAGTAGTTAAAGTGATATAAGTCATCCTATATTAGAGTAAGGTAGATCTGTTTATAGAAAGGAGTGTAATTGTTGGAGTAGTTGTGTGGAGTTGTATTATTTGTGGAAAAACTTATATGAAATATATGAAAATGTATTTCTAATTATTTTTTCCTCTTATTATGTATCTGTAACCGAGTGAGAAAGTGCTTATGTAAATGTTAGTTGCATTGAAAATTAATAGATTTTAAAATTAGTATACTAACAAAATGAATAATAATGGATAATTAATGACATTTCATAATACAATTGCGTTACAATTAATTAATAATATTTCGTTATATTAACTTTAGCGCAATATTCAGTGAAATACGAGTTTTATTAGATACATTTATATGTATATTGATTTCAGTTAAAAATAATAGAAAAAATAAATAAATTAACGTAATTAAATTTTACTTTATATGTAACAAAATATTAACGCACTTAAATGATGATTAAGAAAATATTGGTAATGATTTTTAATTTTTTTCTTAAAATATTCGTTACCTTCTTTCATAGAAGAATAATTACCATGAAGACACACTCATTTTCTTTTTGGCTTTTTTGCAGATTGAAATAATATTTTTATGACCTGCATGCAGTTAAACAAATGTTTACAGTCATCGAAAACTTATAACTTCCCTTAACTTTCTTTTAGAAAATTTCTTTAACAAATCTCAAGATAAACTAAAAGCCCTCATTTATAAAAATCGGACCGATCTAGTAGGAAAGAAAAAAAAAATCTCATTCTGTTTTAATTTTCTTTATAACTTTTCTTGCGTACTTCTAAAAGTGCAAGAAATTGCTTAATCAGGGTTTCCAAAGTCAATTTTAAACTTTTCATTTTTTTTAAAATTCCTGAAGTAAAAAAGGTGAAAGCAGAAAGTGGGGGGATTAAGTCGCTCATTTAATGCCATGCTTATTCATCAGCACTTAAGCTCGGATAAAAAACCCACTGAAATACCGAATATCTCCACGTCTTTGCAGTCTGATATCTCACCTTATAATTCCCGATCAATGCCACTACAGACAATTATCGCTCCATTTGTTCTCCTTTTGCCCAATCATCTTGCTTTGCCATCTCAATTTAACTAGCGATAAAAATTAAGAAAAGTCTATAACCTTCTTCATCTACGCAGTTTTGCAGATTCGAGAAAATTTCATTACCTTAGAATTAAGAAGAATGAATCTCATTCGGAACTGAGCAAGCATTATCGGTTTACTGGTCCATATTGTGCTCGTTAAAGAGTAGTTAAAGTGATATAAGTCATTTTAGATTAGAGTAAGGTAAAGCAAAATAGTAAGTAGATTAAAGTAAGAGTAAGTTAAAGAAAGTACTAATTTTATATGTGTGGAGTAGTATTATTTGTGAAAAGACGTAAAATATTGTAAAATATATGAACATGTATTATTAAAATTCTTTTTCATCTTACTGTCCATCTTAAATCTGGTGAAAAAGTGCTTATGAAAATATTAGTAGAATTTAAAATTAATAAATTTTAAAATTATTATAATATTAAATTGAATAATAATGGATAATTAATGATATTTTATCAGGCAATTGCATTGCAATTAATTAATAATATTTTATCAGGCTTTTGCATTACAATTAATTAACAATATTTTTTTTACATTAATTTTAACGCAATATACAGTGATAGACAAGTTTTATTAGATATATTAATTACAGTTAAAAAAAATAGAAAAAAAATAAATTAACGTAAGTAATTTTAATTCTACATGTAACAAAATATTAAATTATTTAAAATTTTGATTACGAAAATATTGGTAAAAATGTTAAATTTTTTTCAAATATTTTTTAAATTATTTCTCTTATAAAATCGTTATCAAAAAGACGCATGCATTCTTTTTTTGGCTTTTTCACTGAGTGAAATATTATTTTTAGCCATTTTCATGCAGTTAAATAAATGTTTACAGTCATCGAAAATTTATAACTTCACTTAACGTTCTTTTACAAAATTTCTTTAACAAATCTCAAGATAAACTAAAAGCCCTCATCTACAAAAATCGGACCGATCCAGTAAGAAAAAAAAATACTCATTATGTTTTAATTTTCTTTAAAACCTTTCTTAAGAACTTTTAAAACTGCAAGAAATAGCTTAATCAGGGATTTCCAAAGTCAATTTTAAACTTTTCTTTTTTCTTTTTATACCCGAAGGAAAAGAGGTGAAAGCAGAATGTGGGGGGATTAAGTAGCTCCTTTAATGCCATGCTTATTCATCAGCACTTAAGCTCGGATAAAAACCCGCTCAAATGCGGAATATCTCCACGTCTGATATCTCACCTTATAATTCCCGATCAATGCCACTTCAGACAATTATCGCACCATTTGTTCTCGGGTCTTCCCCTTTTACCCTATCTTTTTGCTTTGCCAACTCCATTTAACGGACGATAAAAATTAAGAAAAGTCTATAACCTCCACTGTTTTGCAGATTCGAAAAAATTTCATTACTTTAGAATGAAGAAGAATGAATCTCATTCGGGTCTGAACAAGCGTTATCGGTTTACTGGACCATATTGTGCTCGTTAGGAGTAGTTAAAGTGATATAAGTCATCCTAGATTAGAGTAAGGTAGATATGTTTAAAGAAAGTAGCCATTTTATTTGTGTTTCCACACAAATAAAATTTATTTGAGGAAAAGACGTAAAATATTGGGAAATAAATTAAAGAGCATTATTACAATTTCTTTTCGTATAGTTGTCAATCTGAATCCCAGTAGAAAAAGGCTTATGGAAATAGTAGTAAAGATTCAAATTTAATGGATGTTAAAATTAGTAAAATATTAAAGTGAATAATAATGGATAATTAATGATATTTCATGTGTCAATCGCGTTACAATTAATTAATTTCATTACATTAAATGTAACACAATGAGATACGAGTTTTATTTGTTTCATGACTAAGCAAGCGTTATCGGTTTACTGGACCATATTGTGCTCGTTAGGAGTCGTTATAGTGATATAAGTCATCCCAGATTAGAGTAAGTTAGATATGTTTAAAGAAAGTACCAATTTTATTTGTGTGAAGTAGTATTATAAGTGTAAAAACGTAAAATATGGTGAAATATATGAACATGCATTATTAAAATTTCTTTTCGAATTGTTGATAATCTGAAAGACAATTAGGAAAAGCTTATGAAAATAATAGTAAATATTCAAAATGAATAGATTTTTAAATTAGTGGAATAATAAAATAAATAATATTGGATAATTAAGTATATTTCATCACTTAATGTTACATTAATTGTAATGCAATATACAGTGAGATACGAGTTTAATTTGTTTCTTGATTCAGGTCTAAGCTAAAATGTTTATTTCTGAAACTAATTGTATCTATTTAAACTGCCCAGTTCTTATCTTCAGAAAAACTGTCGAATATTATCTTTAATCCTTTAATACCTAATTTCTTTTTATAATTAAATTTCACTTTTTAAAAATTTCTTGTATACATTGTGTCCAATGATACTAAAAAAATAATCTATGTCCCTCTCTGAGACATGAGGGGCACCAGCACGATAGTGTTGGTTAGGCCTTTTCATGGCAAAATTTTAAAAATGTGATTTTAAAATGTACCACACGATCGTACGTTCTCGGGATCAAATGGTTTTAAAGGATAAATACGTGAAAAATAGAATTTCAAGAAATAATGTGATGGATTGTTTAAAAATTAATGGTGTTTGCGGTGCAGGTTAGCGTATGATAGTAAATATGATTCATTTGTTGACTGATTATTTTTTGCGCTGAGGAAAGGGTTGGGATTTTCAACACTTAAATTTGCATAGAAGAATCTCGATTCCTCCTTTCCACGGTGTCAAATCTGAATCATGTTTAAGATATATTTCTAACAGTGGAATGGTGGTTGTGATGTTATCGAAGTAGGTCCGTATCTTAAATACTGGTTCATGAAATCAAGGAAAAATTCGATTTAGTGACGACTTGCATCTCAAAAAAGTTTTATGTTGGTACATTCGTATTCCAATGTACCACTGTCTTTAAGCCCTTTTTAAAATTTTGTTTGATTCATAACACATAAGGTAAATTTTAAACTTCAAACTACACTCATGTCCATAAATTAAGGATAATGAAGTTCAGGCAAAGAGAGAGACAGAAGCAAAACAAATTTGACTTATTAGTAAAGTCTATTAATTAAACAAAAGGTAAAGAACAAAAAAGGTGCTATATGTTTGACATAATTAATAAAAATTTCGATTGGGTAATATTACACCACTCATCAAGCAATGCCCTCCGAAGTTCCGGTTGACAGGTGGGAGGGGGTTGACGGCCTGCAATTCGTCGGCCAAGCATATCCCACACATGCTCTATTGGATTCAAGTCCGGTGAGTATGCTGCCCAATGCGTACGGGTGATATCCTCCAATTGATGGCATTCTTCTACAATGTTTGCACGGTGAGGATGGGCGTTGTCATCCATAAACAAAAATTCAGCACCCATGGCGCCCCGAAACAAACGTACATGTTGTTCCAGAATGACATCCCGATAGATGTGGCCTGTCTCCTTACACTATGAACAGGCAGGTCAGTTCTGGAACCAAGAATAATTCCTCCCCAAACGCACCACCGTAATGGTGTCGTTCAATGGTGTTTTCTTAGTGGTAACGGGTACCTGGCGCTCTCCATATGAAAGTCCGGCTAGAATCAGACTGCAAACTAAATCTGGACTCGTTAGAAAAGATCACACCAGACTACTGTTGCAGTGTCCACCATGTATGCTCTCTACTCCAGGTTAATCGCAGCCGACAGCGAATTGCGCTAAGTGTAACACATCTGACAGGCCTAAGATCATATAGCCCAATGTGCCCTAAGCGTCTGTAGACGATCTGCCTTGAAACTGTCGTACCGGTAGCTGAAGAGCGCTGACGAGACAGGTCTGATGCTGTGCTCCGTCTGTTTCTTTTGGCAGTAACTGCTAAATACCGGTCCTCATTCGGCGTTGTAACTCGGGGGCGATCTGTGCTGTAACATCTACTCGCATTACCATCATCTTGGAATCGTTCCCAAAGCCTGGAGGTGACACTCTGGGTGATTCCAAGTTCCTCGGATACTTCCAACTGGGTACGTCTACATTCCAGTCGTCCGATAATTCTACCACGTAAAAAATCATCCAAATGCTTCCTTTGTGCCATAACTATGTGGTTAATGCACTGAAAGGCTTTTAAAGCTCTTGTGAACAATTTTACTTCTTTGCCACCATTCCTTATATACCCCTTTCTTACACTCTCGTCATTGTGACGTACTATCCGCGCCATCTGGTGGTTTCCTGTAATTTGCATATTCTTCTTCATGATGTGTGTGATAATTCTACAGGTGAAATTTTTATTTTAGAGTTCAATTTCTGTGTGATTCCGAATTATCTTTAATTTATGGACATGAGTGTATTAATAGAGATCACCACAGTGAATATTTTTCTGCATAAGAATTCTTGGGCTCAAGAATAATGTTGATATAGAAGGTAAGAAAAGCAGTTATGAAAGTAATAAGTAAGTGTTTGATTATATGTTACATCATTCACAAATATTTCTTTTCTACAGGATATAAAATAATTGATCTTTATTGCGTCTATCACTAGAAAAAGCATTTTCTCCAAAATAGTTACCATATGGCTTTCGCTTATTCATGATATATTTGTAGCGCTATTCTATCATTACCCTTTGTTTTCTCACTAGAAGATACTTGTTAATATTATTTTTGCGAATGAAGATACTTGCAAGTACGCTTGCACTTACGCTCATACATTCTTATGTTTAAAAATGTATAGTGTGATTTATAACATAACTATAGTGCAATTCATGACATATTAGTAGTCTGATTTATAATAGAGTGCCTACTCTAACTATGTATCATAGTTAAAGTAACTATGTGAAATTTATACCATGAGTTTCGAGTTCTCTTGCATGAAATAAAAAGCGAAATAATAGTTAAAAATAAGGTGTGACAGTCGCATATCCAAACTATTTCAGAGAACAAACTCTAATTAAAGCAAATAAAATATAAATGTTGAAATGATACAAAATTAAACTAGAAAAGAAAATAATATTTTAATATTTTAACAATATTTTAGTAGAATGTTTCATGTATTAATAATTGTTTTTCTTAAGTGTAGACAGATAAGTAGACAGTGAGAAGTATATAACAAATTATTTTCTTACAGTAAAAAAAAAAAGAGAAAAAAGTGAGAAAAAATTTATATATAGTATAGTAAATTGAATATTGGTTTAGAAACATTTAAGCTGAAAAAAAATAGTTTTCCAGTGTATAACTGAGCTCTCATGTTCATTTTAATTTCTAAAAACTTAAATTTAACGCGGATTTAATAATGTGATATACAGTGCGATTATAATTAAACGCCGTAAAAAAGAATCACTGGTCTGAAAGAACTGATATTTCACCTGAATATACAGGAAGCAATAGAGTTTTGTCTGGCAGAAAAAAAATAGTTCAAAAATTAAAGACTGTACCGTCAATGAGACATGCTATGAATCTATTTTTGTTCAACCAGCTGATCCTAGTACTGAAACAATGCAGATGTATATCCATGCATCTGTATTTTTGTTATCTATGCATCTGCATTGTTGTTATCCATACATCTGCATTACTAGCATAATTTGCATGCAAGATGGCGCTCCTCCACGTATTGAAAAATCAGTGAAGCAAAGGCTGAATTTTCATTTCGGGAATAACAGTGTTATTAGACGCCATTTTTCAATAATTTGGCCGCCATGATCACCTGACCTGAACCCTTGAGACCTATGGCTGTGGCGTCGAAAAACCTGTTGTGTACAGCGGTCTGATTGCGAACATAGCTGAGTTGAAAAAAAAGACATTACTCACAACATTTACAGCATCACCCCTTATACACTTCTATCTTTTACGGTACATGTTGTTGTGTGCATTCAGCTCATAGGAAAACAATAGACAGCATATTGAACGTATTATAAGTAACTCGTATCAGCCAATTTACCACGTCTTTTACCTGATGGTTTCATCACTGTTTGATTTTCTACGATTTTTCTTACTGTCATGTCTTTTACTAAGATTCTAAAGACGAATATAGTGCCCTTCAGATGATCAATTTTTGAATTATTTATTTTTTCTTTTGTCATATATACTCAGGTGATATATATTCTTTATATATATCCAGGTGATATATATTTCTTTATATATTCAAGTGATATATATTTTTCATATACATTCAGCTGATACATATTTTTCATATATATCCAGGAGAGCATATTCATATATATTCCATATATAGGAGAATGTATATAGGTTATATATGTAGTCATATACAGAGCATGAATATATGCAGCCATATATATTAAGGACATTCTGACCTGCGGTTATTTTTTTGTAGCCTTTTCAAAAACGAGCTTTAATTATAATCAAACTGTATATTATTTAATAAAAATATCACAATTACATTTTAAACAGCACAAGAAAATATTCCATGAGAATGTTACATTACACTTAAAATCACTTCATTTTCTTCATGTCTCTAGTGTATGATCAGTTTTAACAGAAACAAAAATTACATTCTTTGTCAAGTTTTGAATACTAGTATTTATTATATTTCTTTCAAAAACATTAAAAAAAAAAATTCTACAGTTTCACGAGTCGTTTATATCATTTAAGACAAACTAGTTGGAGAGTTTACTTCTTTAAAAATAAATGGTTTTTTTATAAAAACAAAGAAATCTTTGATGATTTAGGGTCATATAAACTTCTCGATACTAATGTTTATCACGCTAATCTGATATAATGTATCTCCTTAAACTACCCATCGCAAATCTCCAATGCTTTAAAGCAGGTTACAAATGTTTTCTCTCTCTGTTTCTGTTCGATAGCGTCGACTTGAACCATTTTAACCTTTCGCAAACGGGGCGTTTTTATGGGAAGTTAAAACACTGGAAAATAAGAAAAAAGGCGAATTGCGACATCTGCGATCTCTCAGTAGTTTAGACGTCTGCTTTAGAGAGGGTCTCATTAGGAAATAAAAAAAAGAGCCACTGTGGTAATGATAGAAGTTTTCCCGTCTTTCGATATCCCAAAGTAGGCTTTTAAAGTTTCATGGCTTTCATGTTATTTCATCCAAGAATTCGTTGAGACACTTTGGGAGGTAATGGCATTTGGTGTCTTTACTTACCACATTTTCACGTTCTTCAGACAGTTTCTATCCATTAGGGAGAAATATACGCTAATAAGTATTTCATTTGGTATATCCTTGTAGTGCTGGTTTCAATGAGATGTTAAGGAAGTGATAATAAGTCAAAGGGGAGAAAGTTTAATTTAAAAAAAAACTTTTCAAGTAGTTTGTTGAAAGTGCTGTTAAGGCTAAAAGTTGTATTACCAATTTTTTTTTTCTGGGATTAAACATGAGTCTTGCATTTTTACCTAAGTATAGCATCTAATTAATGAATTACAACTTATCTTTATGGGCCATTAGTATACTAGCTCATTATTAATGAAATAAGCAGAAAAAATACTGCATTGATTTCATGTCCTACCCGTTTTCAAAATTGCAAAATTTAAATTACTTAAAATTTTGCGTGGAGGCCCATGTAGATCTATCGCCTTGTGGTGCATTCCGGGCAACGTCTGATACGGTAAACAGGCCTTCAGTCTGGCTCTCAGTGTGAGTTTCTTAGAGTAAGCAGATGATTTGAAAAACAGGCTCTACAATGACAAGCAGATGGTTTGTTCCATTCTCATGGGTTGCATTGCTACAGCTTTTCTGTGGTCACGATTATCTCCACAAACATCTTCACAGAATTAAACTGATTCCTGACCCTCTCTGTCTCCTGTGTGATAATCGGGAAGAAATGGATATGTCTCACCTTTCTTCCTGTTCTGTACTGACTACTGTTTCTTTATGCGAACGTTATTGGATTGTCAGACTTAAGTTGATGGATTAACTGATATCATTTGTTTCTATCTTGTTCTTCGTATTTTTTATATATGTTGTCACGTAAACTTGCCATTGCAAATAAAAAAAATTGCGCACTTCATTCATTATGTTGTGGTATCTTTATTAGGAAGTACATAATTTCTCTTTATAATAAAAATAATTAATTTTGTATTAAATTTAAAAATGTAACATTTTAAACTATAAATTAATCACAATAGTTACTATATAAAATAATTTCATATTTACATAATAAAATATAACAATATAAAAAAAAATAGCCAATAAATGAAAATAGATTTCAATGAAGTAGACGAAAAAGCATTTATTAAAACTATTTAAATTATAAAAAAAAATAAAACGCTATTCGAAATGTTATATAATTTCAAATCATTAATTACAAAGTTAGTTTAAACCAATTAATATTTAAAGGATGACTAAATGAATAAATTAACATTTAAAATTTAATGTATTATTGGGATATTTTTATTCGTATTAGGACTTATGTACAATAACATTCGGCTTGCTTTTTGAAAAAATGGAAAATAAAGTTTTAGCTTAAGATTCACATTCTTTATTCTTCTGTCGGTTACTCTTATATACCAAGATTACTACTCTTATACAACAAGATACTATTCAAAAATGTTATATAATTCCAGTTTATTCACTTTTAGATAATTACAAAGCAAATTTAAACCACTTAATATTTATAGGATGACTAAATAAACAACTAAAAATTTAAAATTTAATGTATTATAGTGGTATTTTTATTCATATTAGGACTTACGTCCAATACCATTTTGGCTTACTTTTTGAAAAAAAATGGAAAATAAAGTTTTAAGTTAGCTTAAGATTCACATTCGTTATTCTTCTGTCGTTTGCTCTTATATACCAAGATTAGTACTCTTATATACCAAGATACTATTCAAAAATTTTATATAATTCCAATTCATTAACTTTCTCATAATTACAAAGTAAATTTAAACCAATTAATATTGATAGGATGACTAAATGAACAATTTAACGTTTAAAATTTAATGTAATGTAAAAGTGATATCTTATAAAGAAAAGTAATGTGTAGTGTGTAATTTAATGTAAAAGTGATATTTTTATTCGTATTATGACATGCACATTAACATTCGGTACTTTTTGAAAAATGGAAAATAAAGTTTTAAGTTAGCTTAAGATTCACATTCTTTACTCTTCTGTCGGCTGCTCTTATATACCAAGATTATTTTAGTTGCAATCTCAATCGCGATATTTATTTGCTTTTAAATTGATTCCGTTTGATGTTTCTTGCAAAAAAGAAACAAAAACAGGAAAAAGGGAAAAGCTTTCGAAGAAGCTTTCCCGAAACGATCTCCAGAAATTATTTAATGACAACAACGCTCGAGGCAGGCAAAACAAACCATTCAAGAGTCTTATGTGTCGTTCTTAATTGGTGCATTAATATTCTGATGGAGTTTTATTTTCTCGCACTCAAGAATTTCTGGTTTTTGGAAAGGAGCCAAACTTTCCCAGTTTTGTGTTAAAGATCGTCAAAAAGGTTTTGCTGGTTTGCGTGATGCTGGATCCTTTGAAAAATTGCTCTGGGGCTTATAGAGACTAATTTGGTGAGGCCGCGCAGAATTTTTGAAAACGCTACATCATTATCACGTGTGGTATGCATCATAATATGCAGCATTTGAACAAAATTTTCTGTCATAAATAAGAGGTTTAAAGTGGGTATCACAACTCAACTGTTCTTGTAGTGCACAATTGGATTTAATTTATGGTTTGTTTGGTTTCTTGTTTCAGATGTAATTAGAGTTAAAATAAGAGTCAATAAATATGCCGGAAACCCGTAGTGACTCCTAAATAATTTCTCATCTATGGTTCTGCTGTGCTGTTCTTGTAAGTTTATTCTTTAAGAAGTGTAATTATCTTGCAAAATTATATATTGTAATGTTTAATTCAAAAGAGGGCTTACCAAGTGTAAATAACAGTTAAGCAATACATAAGTAGAATAATTTTTCATTGAGGAATTGTTATTAATTTTTGTCCTTGATAATATTTGACAGTAAAACATTTTTTTTCAAAATAATTCGGTTAAAATGATCTCATATAAATTAAATTTATTTCCTTCAGAATGTTAATTCTTATATTTAATTTACTCTGATGCTTAGCACAAAATGTGTTTTATTGGAAATAGTTCCTATTATGATTATTATCATAACAATTACTAAAATGAATCAATCTAGTGGTATGATTGGTGATCGATCTCTAGTGGTATAATTGTTTATTTGAGTAAAAGACAACATAATTCTGTTTTCCTTTAAAACAGATTTCTTTTAGAAACATTATATTCATATTATTAATTTTCCATTGTTGTTTTTTGATAACCTATTTTTCATATTTACGTAAAACTCATCAATAAAAAATGTAACAATAAAATATGATTGTATTAAAGGATAACAAATACTTTTTGTGTAAGATTTCTTTTAAACATTGGAGACCTCGTGCTTTATTTATTCACCCAATGAAGAGTTACCAAAGGAAGGTGTAAATTATACTTTAGGGAGAACTTAAATTCTTCTAAAATACCCTTTTACACCTACATGTTGTATGGTAGAATCGAACAGACATTGTAGTAGGACTATTACAAACGCTATTACAAATACCGTTGAGTCTCCGTTTCCGGACTGAGTAATTGCAATATTATCATTTCTTATATTTGCTGCGGTTTATTTGGCATTTATATTGTTATATCATTCGTTTTGTGCTTCTCAGCAAGCTAACATATTTTTATTCTAATTTGCTAACGTATTCACTCATATTTTTTAACTGTTTAAAACTCTAAATGTGTTACCATTGAGTAACACATTTAGAGTTTTAAACAGTTAAAAAATTTATAATTTAAATAGTTAAAGAAATATAAAGGAAATGAAATTAAATAATCTCAGGAATAAATCGAACATATTATAATTTTAATTTGTGTATCCTTTAATATATTATTTTCCCATCTGTTTCATTCTAAACAATGAATTGGAAGATAGTTTTATTCTGACAAACCTTTTAAAATCCATATACATTTGAATGATTATCATTTGTCTCTTTAAATCCCACTCAATTTAGGTATCTTATCTTATTTAGGCTTTTCCTGATTTATGTTTTCATATTGATCTGATTTAGATCATAAATACTTGAATTTATTTAGACCTTTCTTGATTTAGGTATCATATTGATCTGATTTAGGTTTTTCATACTTGACTTTATTCAGCCCTTCCATACTTGACTTTATTTAGGTTTTTTATTCTTGACTTTATTTAGGTCTTTTATACTTGATACATTATGGCACAACCTTTCTTTACCGATAATAATTTATTCGATTTAATAATCGCAATTTAATTAATCGTCCTTATTTACATATGTACATACTTATAAATCAAATTTCTCTAAATTGCTGTGAATTATACATTTTATTTCGAAATAACGCCAACAAAATAATTACATACCAACGTTAAATATATTTTCTGATTTTCAAAACGCTGAAAAAGTTGACAACTATATATGAAGAAGCAGCAGAAACGATTTATGAAATGCAACTGTAACAAAATATAATATATTTATTGTTACATATATTCCTTAAAGTAAAATGTTTTATTGAGGAAGAGAGTGAAATGGTTTAAAAGTATTGTATGTATATATATATATATATATATATATATATATGTATGTATGTATGTATAAGTTTGTCAATACAATTTTGACAGGCAATTTCAAGAAAAAAAGGGTTTCCTTCATAGTATAAAATCAATAGTTCCTCCAGGAACAAATATTCTTTGGAATCAATAGAAGAGAGAAAGAAGTGCTGGAAATTCTGGACGTATTCGGTAAAAATATTTCACAAAAAATCATTTCAAATGTAGAGAAAAGCAATGGCGTATTGGAAATTCTGATAAACGCAGCTGTGTATCGTAATTTCTGTATCATGTGTGACCATAATTCCATAACATAAAATTTCTTAAACTATTGTTACTTACTAATTTAATTTTTTAAAATTTTATTTAAAAAAATCATACATGTTCGTTTATAAATCAAATGCTTTATATTTACCTTTAGAAATATTTGTGTTTCGAAAATTGTTATAGTAAAATGTTTTTTTTTTGTGAGAATTTCAGTTGAAACCTTAAATGTTTGAGTATTAAATTACAATATATGATAATAATTAGTTACTGTCAATTGTTTACTAATAATTATTGGATGTGTGAAAATTAATAAATAATAGCGAATATCACTTCACAATTTTCAACTAAAAAGACAATGAAAACAATACAAATTAACAAAAGTTTCATAACCATTTTATGAAAAAAATTATCAAACAAATAATAGGTAATTGTATGTAGTTAAATGGAAGATTTATTAATAAATTTATTAGGATAAACATAAAAAAGTAGAGAAATAAAACTTTCAAGCATTATTTCAGTGTAATACACAAATTTCTCTGAAAGATAACCTTAAAAGCTGTACCATGCAAGTCGCATTTCATAATTAATTCCCTCTAGACTTTTTAATCAGCATATCTAGAAATCAATTCCTCAATCAATTGAAATACATCCATAACACACTCGATAATATTCATGAAAGAATATATTTTAAACTCTTATAAATTTGTGGCGAATCTTTAATGACGCCTAACTTACTCATACATATGCATGAATAGTCCAACATTCCATACTCTTTCCAATCAATCGGGGTGGAGAAACAAGCCTGCACCCTTATTATCCATGATACAAGAGTTCGTCCATTCTAAATTATGCGCATGTTCTTCCATACCAGACACAATGCACGCATTCCTTCCTACGCCTATCACACACATTCACATCTTTCCTTCATGCATATATTCTGAAACAAATCTGCTGATATCACGTCGGTGGTACTATGCACCGAGTTGAACCCTCCCCCTTCCAATCCCCCCTTCCCCTCGCCATCGGTACCGGAGTCGACATTTGGCCCGAGAACCAACGAACCGTTTCATTTACTCGACTGGGCCGGATATTTGCCGAGCTAATCGTCGAAAATCCGGATTCCCGGACGTGGTGAGAGGTAAACTGGGTCAGAAACTCCCCTTTTCCAGCCTTTTGCAGATCGATTGATCAGGTTTATACTAAAAGAGAGTAGGGATTCACCGATCTGGGGATCGAAATGGCTTGAATCATTCAAGCCCCTACCTACCATGTTAAAAGAAGGATGGGAAGAATGAATGGTAAGGGAAGGGAAGGAAGAAAAAAAATGTGTGTTTGCTGTGGTTTCAGATGCCTAGGCCGCCTGGGGAGACAAGCAGGATGCACTGTTTGTTGGATTCCATTCCGCTTCATTTTTCTCTCCCTTTTAGTTTAGACATGTTCGGTGAATTCAATTTGTTGTCGATTCCTGTTTTCTCAAGATATAAAGTATCGGAATTTAAGGTTTAAATTGGATTCTCTGAAGATTTAAGCCAGCAGATACTTTTGTTGGGCCTTAATATGTGTTTATTTATTTTTTATTAAATATTTAACAACAGCTTAGGAATACGACATTATAAATCGAAAAAACCCCAGTATACCAGTATTTTTAGACAGTACCCCAGAATTCTTTTAATATACTATAATAAAAGTTATTGGTTGGGATTATTTTTGCAGCTTGCATGTTGATTTAGTTCATGTTCAGTTACAACTGAATTCAATTGCTGTTTCCTCAAAATGTAAATTATCGAAATTTAATGTTAAAATTAGAATAAAGTGTTTACATTAACAAGTGTTTTACTTAAATTTGATGGTTGTTAAGAGTTTAATAAATATCCCAGAACTGTTAAATCCATATAGCTGAAATAATAGCTGAAAAAAGGTTCGGAAATAATAAAATAGTTCTGCTAAAGAAAATTTCAATTTAGAGGGATAATATTCACATTCAATGTTCATTCATGTTTTGGTAGGATTTCAAGTTCAATTTAATTAAAAGAAAGAAATATCGGTTCAAAAATTCTCTGAAAACTTAAAATAGGAAATATTTTTAATTCAGTTTTTTTTTTTTTTTTTTTTTTTAACAAATATATGAGTAAGATGAAATATTAGATCAGAAAAATAGTTAAGATATTGGAATGGGAATTAATTAAATAAGTATTTTTGTTAATATAATTATGGAGAAAGACGAGCAATAATTTTTAAATATTAATAATTTTATTATTAAAATTAACTGGTTGAAGACATATAAATTTGATTGCTTTTTGTATTGCTATTAGTGCCTTTCTTCTTTCAAAGCTTTACAGAAAAAAAAAACGGATTTATTAAAAAAAAATATGAAACTGATCGTGAATAACAAATTAAATTAAAAATATATTTTACATTTAGACGAAAACATAATTTATTTCTTAAAAATATAAAAACTCAAAAATATTTTCCACGAAATTTGTTAAGTTATTTATGTTTACTTAAAGCCTTAAATAAATATCTTTGATAATTAATTTATGATATATCTTTTCTTCAGGTATTGAATTATTTATTAATGCTTGAAAGATTATTCAGTAAATATGATGTCAATATTTGTTATCTTTACATCTAGACAGTTTAAAAACCATCACTCTCCTCAATAGGAAGCTTTATCCAAAATACTACCTACGTGAATATGTAGTAATAAAAAAACTTTATTATCAAATTTAAAAAAAATGTTGAATAATTTCAATATATATTAGAAACTTACCGATTTAAAAAAAAATTAAATATATAGAAAAAATACACTAAGTTTAGGAAAAAACATTATTTAAAAAAAATTTTAAAGATGATGTGAAATTTTCGTTTTTGATTATTTATAATCATACATGTGTAAACACATTTATTTAAAAAAAACAATCACATAAATTTGATTAATAATTCATATATTTTTTGACTAAGGAATTTTTTTATTTGTTTTTAAATACTAAATATGATGAACTGTGAACTGTTAGCTCAAATTTAAATGGTATAATACTTTCAAAGATAAATACACTACAGATAACATATAATATTTTCATAGATAAATACACATCTGCATCCCTATTAAAAAAATTGCCTTTCGATTTGTGAAGTTCCTAAGTTTTTCTAATCTTAAGTCTCAGTCTTTGCAATTTTGTAATAAAAAACTTTATTTTTTTAAAATTATAAAAGCGAATGAAAGTACATCTCTAGATCATATACATTTATAGCTTTATTATTTAATTTTATGATGCATAAATATTTTAAAAGAGTGTTCAACTAACACAACTAATTAACTGTTCAAATAACAAATATATTAAGTTCTTATTGTCGACTACAAAATTATTTGTCTTTTGTAAACATTTTAAAAATAATTTTCAGTACATTTAAAACAATTTAATAGGTATCATTTATCATTTACGCATATTTTCTAAAAGATGCCGATCCTTGTAAAAGCCGAAAGTACTTTTCTTCAAAAAATTCTTCCAAAATTGAAATCCGTATATAAGACGAATGTAAAAAAATCCATATAATATCCAAACATGTCACTATAAAGACAAACATGTTGCTAGCAGATAAATGTAGTGTCGGTCTCAACTTTAAAACTTGATAAATCAATAACCCGATCCTAGAAACAATTAGTTACACCATTTACACAACACAAACGCACATTTACCTAACATTAACCATTATGAATTCAGCAATAGCCCATACTTTAAAACAAACCTACAAGTTCGCATGCCTTCAGAGACTTATAATTTGGCAAAGGAAGCATATTCACTTGAAATAATTCACAAACAAATTTCATGAATTTAAATATTGACAAAAGTGTATTTATTAATATTTACAAATTTGAGTTTGAAATAAATCATACAATCAATATTATCTAATTAGAAGTGAAATTAAGATAATGCTTTAAAAAATACAATTTATCTCAAACTTAAATTTGTGAATATTAATAAATACACTTATGTCAATATTTAAATTCCTTAAATTTGTTTGTGAATTATTTCATGTAAGTGTGTCTTTTACCAACTTATATACGTCTCTGAAGGCATGCGAACTTGTAGGTTTGATTTGTGGTATAGGTTATTGCGGAATTTATAATGGCTTATGTGTTGGGTAAACGGTGTAGCTAGTTGTTTCTAGGATCGGGTTATTGTTTAATTAAGGTTTAAACTTGAGAATAACACCACATAAAACTGGTGGGATATTTTCTAATCAAATCGCTGAAATATAAAACGCCAGACACCAACCATTATTGTTATAAAACTGATAATCTTACTTGAAGTTCACAGACTGTTTTCATTCAATTGTTTTATAAGATCGGAGCTATTTGTGTTAGTTTTTTTTTTCTTTGCCATTTTATTTCTTGTTTGAAAGATAAACGGATAGGGGAATTCTTATATGGCAAATTTCAAATTACAGGTTATTGCGTTTGCTGACAATTCTAACAACAGTACATCTGTTCGGCATCTTTTGATAAATAAAAAATAAGTTTGGATAGTGGAGGAAAAGATGTTTTGAATTAACAGAGATTCCAAAACTATTTTATTTTTCTGTTTTCAGAGCGCAATTTCATCAACATCAGATTTTTCGTTTTGGCAACGACGCTAGAAATCAGCAATATAAACAATTTCATAATTGAAACAATTAATTTCAAGTTTTTCGTTAATGTTAAAATTTTGGGTTTTCAACATTTCAATATACCATTTGTTTCAAACTAAACTTAACCTTCGAGGTACATTCTTTCAGTGTAAAAAATTAAAATACTATGCATCCGCAAGCTATTGCTTGAAATTATTAATGGAAATTATTATTTGCTTGTACTTGATGTTGATTTTTTTGACTTACAAATTATGACTAAAAACAAATTTACTTTTAAAGTTTCTAATTTTAAAATTTTGCAGTCTCTTTCATTCTTATTTTCTCTTCCTAAATGTAAGGAATATAAACCTTAGAAAAAAGCATGTAATATTTGGCGATTTATTGTTAGCGCCCTGTTATATATATATATAGGCCGACCCCGATAATTTAGCTTTAGAGAAACTTCTAAAAAATATCTGATTATATACAGAAATCTATGGTTTATATATATTTATATATGTATTAAACCATATTCCTTTGTTAAATATAAAAAGTAAAGATTTTAAAATAAATCTTATGTAAAACTGCACAATAATATTACAATTCAAGAGAAATTCCTATATGGTAATATAAACCAAGAAAAAATACGAATTTATGTTGCGGGGGGGATTAAATTTGGATTCAACTCTCTTTCGCTTCATTTCCCCCTTAATTCCCTCATTTATTTAAATAAAACCTCACATAAATAAATTCACGGCTTTACCTTTCTTCGACGTAGTAAATTTTTGATATTATTATAATTATTATTATTTGATTTTCCCTTAATGCTTATTGATCTTAAGAACAACTTTAATTTTTTTTTTCATTTCAACAACTATATAAATTTTAAAAGTAATTTTATTTGATTATTTGACGTTTATACAAATTTGCAGTTTTCATCCTGGAGGTATCAAATTTGACACGTATATAGGATATGGCTTACGAAAACCTATGGATATTTTAAAATTAGATTACATATTTTTCTCTCAATTTTTTGCTCTTAATTCTCTCAATTTAATGCAAAAGTTAGGATGTTTTCTATGAACGATTTTTATATATTCTAGCAAATTAAGTTCAATTATGTATTCAATTTTCTTCCATGGCTAGTATACAGGTTTTAAATAGAAGGTGTTAAAGCTTTGGGTTTTAACATTATATACCATATGTTTTACACTAAACTCAGCCTTTTGATAAATTCAAGAAATTAAAAAAAAAAATCTTGTAGATTTATCGTTAGCGTTGTGCTATTCACTATACCATAGCCATTTCAATATACCATATGTTTTACACTAAACTTAGCCCTTCAATAAACACAAAAAATAAAAGCATGTAATATTTGAAGATTTATTGTTAGTACTATACTATTCAATATATCATAGCCATTTCAACATACCATATGTACCAACATACCAACATACCACTAAAATTAGTCTTCTATGTATATTCTTTCAGTGCAAAAATTTAAATTACTGGGCACAGACAAGCGATTGTTTAAAACTTTTAATTTAATTTTTTTTTTTTTAAACTTTTTTTATGTTGATTTTTTTTTGTTTAATGAATGAAATGACTATGAGTGAAAACAAATTTATTTTTGTACTTTCTAATTATTAAATTTTGTTTATTCTTATTGTATGACTTCTTTTTCAGGTAACCCCGGAAAATACCAGGTAATTCAGCTGGTTCTACATGTTTGTGAAATTTAATCAATGCCTATTTTCATAAACAAAGAGTTAGAGGAATAAAAATCCTATTTCAGCAGTCTCCCGTTCATTGTTTTAATGTTAATATTTAAAAAACCCTGTACAAATACTGGACAAGTTAATTGAACCAGCTGATGTATGTCCATCTAATAGAGCCTGAAATGTTAGCGTGTGGATAGCAGCCAATAAAGAAAAAAATAATACTGAAGTTAATATTCTATTACAGAAAAAAAAGAGCACTTTGAAAAGTACCGAAAGCAAAAATGAGATGCCTCGTATAATGAGAGATAATGGCGGGAAGAGCTTTATTCTTTAACAACGACAACATGCAATGCAGGTATAAAAAGGGCGGATTTGTCTTCCTGGTTTCATGTTCCTGCAGCAGTGGATATCACCATAATCGCATTATCGATTTTAATTAGGAGTTTAACATTAAAAGTATTTTGGATGTCACACAGAAAAATATTGGATGATCACTGAAATTATTATCTTGTGATTTATATATAATTTTCAAATAAATCATAAGTAATGCTGTGAGTTTACAATTAAATTGTTGTTTTTGAACAATGACAACAACAAAAAAAAACGTTTCTGGCAAATGATATTTCTGAGAAATGTTTTTCAATATTTTTTACGCACGCAATTAAATGCATTGCATCTTAAAATGGGATTTTTCGAGTAGAACATGATGCAAATTTTCTAATTGATCGATTTATTCAATGTGCTTGGGTGATTATTTAAATCCCTTCCTTTAAGAAGTCGAAGGAAAGATTACATTGAATTTAAATATAATAGCATAACAGTGGTTCAAACAGATCAACTGTATATTCTTTTTATACAATGCCCTTTATTAATATAATAGAATTTAAATATGAAACCCAAATTGAGATTGATTATAGATGAATTTTAATTATTAAGTTAATTCAATTGATTATAAATGAATTTTAATTATTGAGTAAATTCTATTGATTATAAATGAGTTTTAATTATAGAGTAAATTTGATTGATTTTCAATAAATTTTAATTATTGAATAAATTCAATTGACTATAAATGAATTTTAGTTATTGAGTAAATTCGATTGATTATAAATGAATTTTAATTATTGAGTAAATTCGATAGATTATAAATTATTTTTTATTATCAAGTAGATCCGATTTATTATAAGCGAATTTTAATTATTTTGTAAAATCGATAGACATAAATGATTTAAATAGTAATAATTTATTACAGATTACAAATTTATCTTCGACAAAGAAGTAGAGACATTTCTCAATTTTTAATCAAACAAATGTAAAATAAAATATATGAATACAAACTTCTAAAATAGAATTTTTTTCATTGCATTTTCAATTTAATAGGTAAAATTATTTATCATAATTAAAAACAACTTATTTTATATCGAAGCAAATTTATCTTATTGAAATATTAATATTAATATAAAAATTTGTTTTCCTCCATTTTCTTCATTTAAAAAATATTTTCTATTCGAATAATATATAGGAAAATATATAAAAACGAGAAGATGCTTCTTATTAATTCATTTAATTTGTTTTTAAAAGAAAGAAACACATTTGTATACGAAAAGAAGATGTACAATGATTATATTTAATAGTTTCATTAAAAAACCCAGACAATTCTGTGATCGCACAATTTTGAAAATGTTTATTTCCTGTAGGGACCTGGTGCCCCTGAGCAACATTTCCTGCTGCAGGAATGTTAGTGTCTGAAAAAGAAAATTCTTTTCCATTTCAGCCAAGCTTATCTAAGAGGGTCGTATATTTTAACTGTTTATGCCATTTATCTTCTGTCTTCTTCCCATCTTGAAGATTTTACAACCAGTCTGGGAAAGACGCAATTTGTTACTTTCTATAAGCTGGCCATGAATGCAAAAGTTTATTTCAGTGAAATAATATAAATGACACGAAACTAAAATTTAACTCAAATGTATGTATGAATTAGTGCTTTCCAAAAATGCTTGAATGTCTAAAATATTTGCTCGTGTATATTATGCTGCAAAAAGTTCGCATACATAGCAAATGATTTTTTAATTAATGTTGAATTAATTTATGTTCTTAATTTAATAATTTGCGACGAACATGTTTTAGCTTTGGATAAAGAACATATTAAGAAGGAAACAAATTAATTGATATCAAAAATATACAATTAAAAAGATTTGTATGCTACATTTTAGTATGACGGGTATAGACCATTAATGGATAGGAGACAGCGGTTAATGTCTTACAAGGAATTTTAAAAGATATAACAATATATTGAATGACAGAAAATTTGGATATTTCAGTCCAGATCGATAATGTAAGCATCTAACATTTGCTGTGTATCTATTTTTTTAAAGCAGTGGCTATAAGGTGATTAAAATATATGTCAGTAGCTGTGCACTACTCCATTGAATAAGATTATACTTTGGAACTTTATGGAAACTTATGGTTGAACTTGATGGAAAATCGTCTACTTATTTTTAAATATTAATAAGGTGATATTACCAACGTATATTGAAATGACAGAAAAAGACAAAAGTAAATATAAATATTATACTTAAAGTATTATAATAATTATTATACAAATTGTATAATACTTATAAATCTTTATATAAGTATAATATAATAAAAGAGTAATAAGTATTATACGTATTGCACTTTTATTAAATAATAATATCAGAAAGAAATAATAAAATTTGCCCAAATGTTGATTTGTCGAAATTTGAACTTGATTTGTTGTTGTTAATTTAATGTATTGTGGCGTTTGAATGATATTGGACAGTACATATATAAATGAATTGTGTCCAAGGAATAAAAGACGGAAGTGAACCGATAAATTATCTTATCCCCGCCCATGTGCCAAATGTGACACAAGCAGAGAACTCCAATTCTGCTAATGTTACCTTGGAGAATCAGATCTCCATCGCAAAGATCCACACACTACACCCAGACGAGGGACGCCTAATCTAACACCAAATCCCAGATTTACACCCAATAACACGCATGGTAATTATGATTGTAAAACTGCCCGTTCTTTCTATCATGCCACATTCGTCATCTAAATAGTATTTTAAACGCTTTCAACTATTAACTGACCTACAATAAATTTAATTGTTCAAATAATTAGTAGCAGCTGGTATTGTTTGTTGCATTTCTTCTTGTAATATCTAAGGTATCTAATTTTGGTACAAGACCATTATCATAAACTTCACAGATGCATTGGCGATTCGCAAATTTTGGCAAACTATGATATTTAAATTCTAATAGATTACAGAACTTTCTATTGATTTATTAACTATGATAATTTTGTAGTAGTTTGCGAAATTAACATTTTTTATATCACATAATGGCTGATGAAATGCTTGGGGAATTACTGGATCTTTAAGTTGCAAGATTCCTTATTGAAGCAGGTAAATATTAAAATATTTCGGAACAGAAGACTATTCTTTATATATTTCTTCAAGATTCTACTTAGAACTAATGGTTAAAAAAGAGTATACATTATTCAGGACGCAAAAATATATTTTATGAAACCTAAATGTACCAGTGAGTGAAACAACTGTGGAAATAACAAAAACTTTTCAACAGTAATGTTTGTTAAAAATAGAGCAAGATAAATAAATATATTCCACAAAAAAATTCATTCTCAATCCATCTACCATTTTTAAGAACCTTCCAAGAAATTTTTTTGCCTAAGATTTAACCAATATAAAAAAAAAGCGCATGATACAAGATTTTTTAAGTCCAATGCAAAAAGACAGTACTCGGGAAAAATAAAAGTTACTTAATTGCGGAATATCATTTTTTAAAACTGTTCAGAAGTACTTTTATTTATGTGTGTTCATATTTTAATCTCTTTTTACTTGAGTCTATATTCATTGAAAGAGATACTTGTTAAAAACTGTAATTTTTTATTATTTTTAATATTATATACTGTTAATTTATTAAATAAATAGTAAAAAAATTATTAAATATAAACATGATTTGTATTAAAATGGTGTCTTTTTTTTTTTTTAAATTAAATAAAATGTTTCATCAATATAAAATATTTTTAAAAGCAATTTTTCTAATTAAACTATGTGTAAAAAGAATTCTAAAATAACACTTTATATATTAGTTTCTGTCTATTTTGTTCTTATAATTGAATTTGAAAGATAAATCTTTTAAAAATTGAAATACATAAAATGATTTAGTAAAAATGCAAAGAAACAATAATAATAGTTTAACCAAATAAAAAAAAATTGAGTAAATTACTAATAAATATAATTATTATATTTAAACATATAATAATTTGCAAAAATTATGCAAAAAAATTATATTATTTATGTTCATTGACATAAATATGTCAAAAACATTAATTAAACTTAGGTTTACACTTAATATAGGCACGGTAGCGATGTTGCTTGCTCAAAGTGATAGTAATTTATAACTCAAGCTATCTCTGTTTCAAGGCTTCTTAAATATCCGAAAAATCCCTGCAAAATGTAGAAATGTGTTAACCTAAATCACCCCAAACATCCTCGAAGAACAAACTGATAAAATTATACCCACAATAGTATCATCATAAGTTAATACTTTACCATTACAGATTTGTGGGGATCCTATTATTGTTTGTAGGATGAAAGATCTCCAGAAAGAACAAACAATTGTATTAAAAATGTTGTTTGTTAGCAATAACATAACCTCTTGGGACGATATACAGATTAATTCCGCCATCTCAACATATAATTATTAATACAAATGCATTGGACCTATGAATATTCTCTTTCATGGATATGATTAAGTTAATAATAGTTTCTCGATTTCTGCTAAACAATGATTCTTCTTGAGCTAATTTGAAAGATAAATATGCTTTCATAAGCAAAGAATAGAGACGTCTATTATATTACACTTCAATTAATCTGTGGACATGCTTAATTAAATCTTTTTTTTTTATTTATTTGGGGTTGTGTGAGAGGTACACGCAACATTAGATGTCTTGCAAATTTTTCGTGATGCCTTTTGAGTGCAGTTGACCTCAATAATAGACTTCCAGTGGCGGATGCATAACAAAACATGAAATAGATTAGGTGTAGTGGTACTGTGGCTCCTCGCAGAGTTGCAAATAAAAGTAATCTGCTGCATTTGTTCTTTACATACCTTCTTATACTTTCTAAAAGCTGATTCTGTTCTTAGAAATACAAAATCTAGAAACTATAGAAGGGATCACATTAAATTATCTTTTAAGGAATCCTTTCACTTTTACGTTTTGAGGAAAGGATTCCTTAAAAGATAATAAATACATAGGACTGATTCTGACTCGCTTGTATTTGACCAAAGGTTCACCATCGTAAATTTACAAATAAATGAGGTCAAGTACATATATTTGAAATATAGCTATTTTGGAATTTCATTATGAATATTTTGCTTGCATTAGCTCCAAACGATTTTATGTTAAAACCTGGTTTTGGCCACTAGCTTATTGACGTTAAACTGCAACAGCTGGACTAATTTTTATACAATATACTGATTCATTTTCAATTTGCACGTATATTGTGTAATTGTTAAGAAAATTTACTTATATTTTTTACTATGCAATAGCATTTTTTCCCTTAATTTTCTGAAACAATTTTCTTTGATTAAGGAATGTGTTTACATCGTAAAATAATATTGATGTCACTCAATTGCTTGGAAATTGTTTAATGAAATAAAACGCTCTAACATAATTGTTCTTTTCTTCATGCATTAATTTAAAATGTTCAAAAACATTATCTTTAATATCCTATTTCAATTTATAACATTGTTTTTAATTATCATACGATGTGTAATAACATTCCTCTCTGCATTATTTATTATTTTCACTATAGAAAAAGTGTTTTTTGTACAATATTCAATATGTAATTCTAAGCATGTGTTAGATAAATGTAAATCGTCATTATTGTATGCAGCTTTTGTTTATCGTAACTAATAGTCTAATTATTTTTAATGAAACCCTTGACAGCTTAAATAATATTAAACAACAAGATAAATTATTATGCCAAATCCCTCAGAAAAAAATGAAAAAAAAAAAATTGCAGGAAACCCCAAAACAAGTTATGCAATAAAAATCACAGGTATTCTAATATAGAAATAAGCCTACATACAGAAATCATCTAATGGCACTTTTGGGAATGCAACCATGATGGGTAAAAAAATGCATGCATCATTATTTCCCGTGGTTGAACCTGTCTTAAATCAGAGGGTAGAGGTAACCCAAAACACATAAAAAGGGAAACGAAGCGTGCTAGAGGAAATTAAAATTCTTTTCCCCTTTTAATATCTTCATTATAGAGAAAAAATGTGTTTTTTGTACAATACAATGTGTTTTTTGTACAATACAATGTTTTTTTGTATATTCAATATGTGATTTTAAGCATGTGCTAGATAAATATAAAGTTAGACGGGAATCCTATTACGATATGAATCAGCATTATTATACGTGTTTAATTATTATATATGGTTTTTGTTTATAGTAAATAATAGTCTAGTTATTTTTAACGAAACCCTTGACAGCTTAAATAAATGAGACAAAATATTAAACAACAAGATAAATTACCAGTTATGCTTATTATGTCAAATCCCTTACAAAAAAATGTGAAAAAATATGTAGGAAAACACCATCGAGTTATGCAATAAAAATCACAGGTATTCTAATATAGAAATGGACCTACATGCAAAAATCATCTAATGGCACTTTTGAGAATGACACCATGATGGGTAAAAAAATGCATGCATCATTATTTCCCGAGGTTGTACCTGTCTCAAATCAGAGGGTAGAGGCAACCCAAACACATAAAAATGGAAACGAAGCGTGTTAGAGGAAATTAAAACTCTTTCTCAATTTTAATATTTTCATTATAGAGAAAAAAATGTGTTTTTTGTACAGTATTCAATATGTAATTTTAAGAATGCGTTAGATAAATATAAAGTTAGACGAAGATCCCATTACGATATGTATCATCATTATTATATGTGAATTATTATTATATTTAGTTTTTGTTTATACCAAATAATAATATAATTATTTTAATGACACCCTTGACAGCTTAAATGAATGAGACGAAATATTAAGTAACAAGATAAATCACCAGTTATGCTTTTTATGTCAAATCCCTCCCAAAAACAAATGGAAAAAATGTGTAGAAAAATACCAACGAGTTATGCAATAAAAATCACAGGTATTCTAATATAGAAATAAGCCTACATACAGAAATCATCTAATGGCACTTTTGGGAATGCAACCATGATGGGTAAAAAAATGCATGCATCATATTTCTCGTGGTTGGACCTGTCTCAAATCAGAGAGTAGAGATAACCCAAAACACATAAAAAGGGAAACGAAGAGTGCTGGAGGAAATTAAAACTATTTCCCCATTTTAATATTTTCATTACAGAGAAAAAACATGTTTTTTGTACAGTAATCAATATGTAACTTTAAGCATGTGCTAGATAAATTACATTAGACGGATGTTAGACGGATTACATTATATGAATCATCACTATTTTATGTGATTAATTATTATATATAGTTTTTGTTTATACCAAATAATAGTAAAATTATTTTTAATGAAACCCTTGACAGCTTAAATAAATGAGACAAACTAATAAACAACAAGATAAATCACCAGTTGTGTTTTTTATGTCAAATCCCTCCCAAAAACAAATGAAAAAAATATGTAGAAAAACCCCATCGAGTTATGAAATAAAAATCTCAGGTATTCTGATATAGAAATAAGCAAGGCTACATACAGAAATCATCTAATGGCACTTTTGGGAATGCAACCATGATGGGTAAAAAAATGCATGCATCATTATTTCCCGTGGTTGGACCTGTCTCAAATCAGAGGGTAGAGGTAACCCAAAACACATAAAAAGGGAAACGAAGCGTGCTAGAGGAAATTAAAATTCTTTCCCCATTCCAGATACTATTGTGCTATCACCCCGCCTACGTTGGATTATTTCCAAGTACATTCCACGATACAGGCAATCAGACGAGGTAACGAAACAACCGAAAGGAGGGGTACAAGATGACATGAATGTGATTTTTATTTCTTTGTACTTGTCTGAAGAAATAACATGGTGGATGAAGAAAAAAAAAGGTGGGAGGGACAAGTCACATATAATTGGAGGATGGTCATAAAAGATTGAAAAAAACATGTAACAAGAAAAGGGTGAATAATTGCGACAGGATAATTTTTCAACCCCAATCAATACAAAAATTAAACATCGTAAACTTATAAATTTTTCTCATAATGAAGAATTTTGGTAAACACTAACTTGTTCTTGGTAAACATATTATTTTTTGGGAAAAAAACATGTTTACAAGCATTTCTGAAAACAAAAGTTTTGATACCTTATTTTCTTAAAAATTAATATTTTTTTTCTCCATTTTTTTTAGATTGGTTTGATAGTTTTAAAAGAAAGTATACATATTCATGGAAAAATAATAGTTTAAAATGATGCTTAAACATGTTTTTCACGCAACATTTATTGGTTATTTGATAAAAATATATTATGTTTTATAAATATCTGAAAATTGCTTCTTTTCTGCAAACATTTTTTTTTCTAATGTACACAGTGTTGTTTAATTCAAAAATATTTTTTCTGTCCTTCCAGTATAAATATTTTTTTAGGATAATAAATTTAAATTATGTATGAAGCTCAAATTGACTGTTTAATCATTAAATTTAATAAAATTTGCTTGATAATGCATTATTTGTAAATATAATTCTCACATACAAAATAAATTTGATTTTATACAAGGTGAATCCATAACATATCAACAATCGTTAGGGATGGGTAGATAACATAGAAACGAGTCGTAATCACATAGATTTGCAGTGTCCACAATGCATTCCTCTAGATTTTTGTCGTAAAAACGCAAATAGAAGACACAAAAGAAAACAGCAACATGTACAAGTAACAGAAAATATTTTAATCAATATATTTATTTACATTAACAACATGCACATCCAACAAAAGAAATTCAAAAGTTTGACTAGCAGCTAGGACACCAACATGACATTGTAGTTGCATGAAATATAACTCGAATGTTCTGGGAGTTTCGGGACCGACCATGGACCTATCCTACACTTACAGATAGCAAGATACAATATATTTATCTGAATCAATTGAAGTGGCATACAATGTGGTTTTCATATGACATCAAAAGTATAAGTTTGACACATGAAAAGTCCAGCTATCAAGCACGCCAACCAACCGGACAACTACTATCTATCCAAAATTATAGGAATGCTAAGTTTAGATATCAACAAATATTGATGTCGAAATTGATGACAGCTCCAGCCTACTGGAACCGGCGCAGAAGAAGCGGCTCAGAGATTTAGCAACATTTTCTTCATTTAACTGTTCCAGCAGAACTTTTTGAAGAAATACCAGCCAAGCAGGATCATTCCGACGTGAAGGCATGATATACCTGCTCAAACTTTGTACTAATATGATTTTGGTTATTACATGCGCACATATGGAGGGACACTCAATGCACATAACACTAATTGTAGAAATATAGGAATTATGAGGATTAAATGTTCCATTTTTGTAAATTTTTGAGCCATCCATTAGCAACACCGATACAGAAAAATCGATATATGGGTAAATTTCAATAGCAAATTTCTTTCGTGATTCAACTGTGTGTTCCAATGGAAGGCTACGGAAGCATATCGTTTGCTGTTCATAACAACAGAAGATTGAGAAAAATCCCGTCGTAGGCGTCGCACAGGTTTCCAGTTCTTAGACAAGCTTCTGCAAAAAACATTCTCCTCTATGGAAGAGATGCGTGCTGTTTGTTTCTCATAAATTACAGATCTCTGGAACAATCCCCAGTTACGTAGCCTCTGGTGGAGAGTAGCAAATGCGTATAATGACTAATACGAATAGTATTAGTTAGAAAATGTTCCGTATTCCAGCGCAAATCTGCTCGTCCTTCACATTTCGGTGCTCCATATGCGAGATACAGGCTGGCCAATTTCCGTTTTATATGTCCTCTTGTTCTACAACCTCAACAACCGAATCTCTAATGCTCGTTTTCTGCATGAACGATGTGCACCTCCATTTCCACTGAGTTCACATTGAAGACAACCTAATAATCCCGTGTAATATAAGTTTAACACACATCATCGTCAGATTTAAATTTTTGCTCTCTTAAACAATAAAGCCATGAGTTAACAGTTTGTCCACTTATATATAATAAAACTTCAGTTTTAAAACAAATTTCAAAATACTGAGGTTACTAATATATTTCTAAATATTTATAATCACTTTGTATTGTATACGTTACATAAAATATTTTGTATTTAACATATGTTTTAATATTTTTTTTTTTTATGATGCAGAATATTCGAGTCACTTTACAAAATTTAATGTTTACCAAGCGTAAACAACTAACTGTGAACTATAAATTGTAGAGACATATGAGCAAGATAATTATTAAGGTTTTAATACATTAACGTAGAAAAAAATTAAATATTTGTAATAATATTTTTCTTTATGTGTACTACTAATGTACATCCTAAATGTTTGTTATATCGATCCGTGTCGAAAGAGTTGGATGCAACTAGATTAAAATTGTCCCCAAGCGAAACGCACATTTATTGATTCATCGACGTGGAAATAGTCAAAAATTTAAATATTTCGCTTCACTGATTCCTTATGTGATATTTTTAAGTACGGATGGAATTTATTTAATTATTCGACACGTATTTCGAATGCAATATTCGTTTCGAAAGCTACAATGTTATCAACAGCAGATAAAATGAATGATTAATTAATGTATTCTCTACCGAATTTAGTTTATTGGGGTATTTTTCTTAAACCGATCAACATCAAACTGGTTTCAAATGTTATGTTGTTTTACCTTTCTCCATTATAATAGTAGACACATAGTATATTCCCAGAATGTATCACGAGCTTATTCTACCGAAACACATTTTTATCATGTGAAAGAATGAAAACAATGACTTTTGACTTTTTTTGACCCGAGGTACTCTCCTGGTACCCATTGGAACGGAGTGACTTTTAGCCTTGAAGATTTATGGTGCCATTTCGGGATATAGCTCGAGTTGTATCCCAGTGGTAATGTGCTCAGTTACCGAGAAGGAGGACTCAGATTTGAATCCATTGCAGTCATTGATTTCAGAAACGAGAAGACTCAATATTGATGGTAAAGTGCCTCGCATCGATACTCAGGCTATTTGGTTGGGGTTTTCTGATTTTTTCTGATTTCTGATTTTCTGATAAATTCAAATGCGGACTTCTCCAGAAAGGCAATGTCTTCCCCTTATCACACATCAATGGTCTATATGAGAAATATATCAATGAAATAATATTCCCCCAATTTAAAAAAAGGAAAACATCTCCTGTCTCGAAATCTGCCAGTAGGTAGGCGGCATTGACCCACCATTTGGCTGTTGTGCCAATGAAGAAGTATTTAAAAAAAAATGCTTAAATCTTCTCGGCAAATTTCAACTTATCATGTGTGAACATTCGAGAATGGATGAATAAACTCAGGAATATGCCAATATTTAATAATTCAAGAGATATATGAAGCGATGGATTGGAATGCTGTAAGAATGGCCAAATTCATTAGCCGCATGAATATAGCAATGCTGAATAGATCAAGAACTTCATGAAGACGGAATTGTTCAAGAATTTCGAGAATAATATTACAAAGTAAGATAAATGTAGTCGCAAATGAAGAATGAAGTATTCCCAATTCTACAAGAAATGCTATTACATTCAACAGCCAAAATAATGTATCAAAGTTTGAAAATTCTAGGCATAAATGAAGAAAGAAGTATAAAAAATACAATAAGAAGCACTATACAGCTCAATAGGCACCAAAAATGCCAAAAGTGATAAATATCAAACTTCAAAAAGAATGAACAATGCACTAAGAGTACTTATGGCCATTTGAAATACAAATGTTTAAAAATCCAATCCAAAACATGAAAAGTGATTCAAAACCATACTACAAAACACTTCAATCAAAAGCCCAATTCTCCAGAAAATTCCTTAAGATTAACATTATTCATAAAGCATTTCAAGAGTTAAGGGACCCAAAAGTACCATTTTTTGCCAAAATTAGTAATGGAGTTTTATTTGCTGGGCCCTCATTTTCGGATAACATCACGGACCCCTAACCAGGACAACATCATGTTCACCCATGAAAAAAAGTTAACATAGACATTGAAGCTTTGCTTTCACTATCTTAGTGAATTTCAAATCAAACCCATTTATTTTGGAAATTCAATTCTCTATACATTAGGCCACTCCAACTCAGCAATATATAAATAATTATTAAATTAATTAATGCATTTTCCACTGAATTTTAGTTGGCGATCTTTTTTTATCTAAAAAAATAAATTAAGTTGTCAGAAAAATAAACCAAACAGCTGCATTTTACTATGCTGTTTTGAAAATTACATTGAAATTCTTTCATCTTTGCAAAAAGATAACACAAACCCCTAGCGAATTATTTTTTTTATATAAGCTATAAAAAACAGTTTCTGTGATTTATTTAAACTAAAAAATAGCGGTCTCTAGAGTTGATTGAAAATTCTGATTTCTTTCGTCGTATTTAATTTAAAATAGAAAGATACTCAGCCTTAGAGCATGAAAAAAAAGAAAGAAAAATGGCGTGTGTTAAAGAAAACCTGATTTGCATGCTAAGTTAACGCCTACGTTTTAAATAAATTAGCCCTCACTCTTATTCTGTACGGGAGATAAGGTGCATGACAAAAGGATGGGTTAATTAGCTACAAAGTGTTAATTGAGATGGTAATAGTGCTACTTTGGATTATTAATCTTCGGAAAATGGCGTCATAGTGACGGTTTCCTCTTCAAATAATCTGTGGTTACAGGAAATGCAAAAATACTTGAAAAATTCTAATTTTTACTCATGTCAATTATCTTAATCATTGTGTGGCATGAAAAATGGTCTTAATATTTCTAAAATAGTCATTAGTCTTATATAATTACAGTTCAAACATTTTAATTCTTGTTATTTAAAATTTTCGATAAATTCTCAAACGATTTTTGTTTTTTAAATGAATGCATCTGGAAATGGGGTTTATGATTTAGTTTTATTTATCTAATATTAAATTCCTGATTAAATATAACCTTATCGTAGGTATGTTTTAAATGGAATTCTAAATCAGTGTTTTTAATTAAATTAAATTTTAATTTTTACTAATGTCAATTAGCTTAATCATTGTGTGGCATGAAAAATGGTTTTAATTTTTCTTAAATAATCATTAGTCTTACGTAATTACAGTTTAAAATTTTTTAATTCTTGTTCTTTAAAATTTTTGTTAAATTCTCAAACGATTTTTTTAAACTTTTTAAATAAATGCATCTGGAAATGGGGTTTATAATGTAGTTTTTATTTATCTAACATTCTATTGCTTAGTAAATATATCCTAATCGTAGATACGTTTTAAATGGAATTCAAAATAAAAAACTAAATAAGAGGTTTTAATTAAAGTAAATTCTAATTTTTACTTATGTCAATTTCTTAATCATTGTGTAGCAGGAAAAGTGTTTTTAATTTTTCTAAATAATCATTAGTCTTATATAATTACAGTTTAAAAAATTTTAATTCTTGTTCTTTAAAATTTTCGATAAATTCTGAAACGATTTTTTAAAAACTTTTTAAATAAATGCATCTGGAAATGTGGTTTATATTTTAGTTATATTTATCTAACATTAAATTGCTTAGTAAATATATCCTAATCGTAGGTTCCAGTATATGTTTAAATGGAATTCAAAATAAAAAAATAAAAAAAACTAAATAAGTGGTATAAAAGTGGATCATAAAAATCATGCGGGTATGATCTTTCTAAGAAAATATTTACCAAGTAAACATTTTAAGTAAGTAAGCATATTTTATGTACAATTTAGTAAATAAGGGTTATTTATGAATGCACAAACGGTATTAAACATTAAAATAACAGTGATATCAAATTTCAAATTGCTTGTTTTTTGTTAAAATATATAAATATGCGTCTACATAAATGTACAACAACAAATAATAACATATTAGGATTGTCATTATGTTCAAATTATTAAACCCAGAAAATTTTATTCTATTCTTTAGAAATACTGTTATTTGATTTTATAATATCAACTATATGAACAATATATCGACCATAATTCAAAAAACAAAATGGCTCAACTGAAAACTATAATTTAACTATTCCTGCATTTGAGCATTTTGTAATTTAAAATTGCATTATTATTATGTAATATACATAAAACTTAACTATATATATTAGAATAATATTTCACTAAGGAAATCTGTAGATCGATTGTGCTAAAAGCCTAATTTAAAAGATATTCTTAAGGACAACAAATTTATTAGATTCGTATCTACTTAGAATAAAAGCAGGTGGATTTCAAAAATTCATTCTCAGATACAAAGCAGAACTTTTACTTTTACAATGCCACTGTTTGTTTTTTAAAAAGAATATTTTAAATTTTACAATATTAAAATATATATTCTAAAACTAATTCTTCTACATACAAAATAAACATTAAATTTCTAGATATGAAATTTAAAGTTTATTTTGTCGGTTTAAAGTTTATTTTTATGTATATTTCGTAATAATATTGTATTCTTCCGAAAATAAACTTTTCTAGTTTCAATTTGTTATTTAAAATTGTCTTAATGTTCATATGTTTGATATTAAGATAAATATCTATTTCAAATCTAAATATAATACATTTTGATAATAAATTAATATTTTTTACGTAAAGGGAATGAATGTTATAATTTTCTAAAATTAATAAACACGTAAAAAAGAAGATATATATATTTTAAGTTAATAAATCTTACAAATTTGATCATGATTCAATTATAAAAGTGAACGAAAATTTAAGCTAAATAACATGAAAAAACAAAAAGATGAAACGTTATTTTTAATTTACATATTTTTCAAATTTTGAAAATGATTTATATTTTTATGTATAATATCTTTTTTTATTTATATTTGAAGAAAATTCTTACTATCTGAATTATGTTTTTCAAAACATTTTGCAATGTGCTTTCGAAACATAACTGAACTACTATATCTAGAAAACAGAGTCAATAAACTATCTTTAAAACACTAAATTCTTCCTTATTTTAGGTGCGTAATAAATCTCCTCATTATAATTTTTTTTCTCTATTTTCCCTTCCTTAAGTTAATATTCTCTTTCATTTTTTTCACAACAACAGAACTACAAATGGTTTAAACAATTTTAGTACAAAAGATTGTGTCATAAAATTTTGCAACTAATTTCGAAATCCTTGAAATCTATAAATTCAAATCAAGACTAGAAAACAAAATCAAAACAGTAAAATCTGTAAAGTATTATTCCCATTTTCAAATACAAATTACATGGTAAGATATATATAACACAGAATCATAATAAGCAAGTTGATTTCAAGTCAAGACAAAGGCAGCAGTAACTTATGGATTATGTCGAACAATAAGACAAGACAATTATGAGGGAGGCTACAACAGCACAAGATATATCTCCATCAGTCATCCATCGGGGAGCTGATAATGAAGTGGCCAACGTGACCATTGCTGGAGGGGTGGCGATGGTTATTCTTGCATAGCCGCTTTGCTGGCTGACAATAACTGTTATTAATCATCATCAGCAGCGGTTGATTTTCTACAGCTGACATACTTCTGAATAGGCTAAAATTTAATAACTATTTAATAAGTATGATATAATGAAGATATTTTCATTTTCTAAGTAAGCTGTACTTACTATTTCTGCGGAAATAAATAGTTATTTGGAAAATTTTGAAAGTTATATTATAATCTTATGCTATTTTAAAAGGAAACAATGATGAAATGTATTAAAATACTATGCCAAATTTTAATAAAAATATTAAATTTATTGAAAAGCAATAAGATATTTAATTAAAAATAATATCTTGGAAGTGTGAATATAACTTTTTTTGCAATGTAGTAATTTGGAAATCATATTTAAATAATCACTGAAGCCCCACTTGTGATACAGTTTTAACGTGCAGTTGTCCTGAGAGATGGCCAGGTTTGAATTCTCTGGCTTGTGTAGCATTCATAAGCTCAAATACTATATGTAGATTATAAGAGTGTCAATGTTTTGTATCAACAGTTAGACTGGGGGAATTTTAAAGTTCTCATAATATTCTCATATCATCGGTTATCACACTATTCTCATATTTTTCACACTATTCTCATACGAGTTCTCACACTATTATCATGTTATTCTCAAACGAGTCTCCTTTTATTATTCTTAAAGGCTTGGCGATTATCATTGAAAGGCATCATAATAAATTCAATCTCATGCTTGGGTGGTTCATGGTATGCATTAAGCAAGAAGGTTTCGATGTGCAGGAAGTCTTAAAAGTGATTACCAATAATGAAAAAAATGAAAATGATGGTGATAAGTCATGATTTTTTTACCAATAAATCCCATTACTGTAGCAATATCAAATTAAAAGATTTCTTAATAGAATGTCAAAGCCCAAACGTTGATTTAAAAAAAAATGAAGCATCAACTCAAGTGCCATTTTATATATATTATGTTCCATAGTATTTATTAAGTAATTACATTTATAATAAGTAATTACAATTATAAACAAAATAAAGCAAATAAAGCTAGAAACGTGACGAAAATATTATCAAGTTTATAATGAAAACCTAGGAATAATAAATTTTCCGTGATGGATCAATATCGGCAAAACAAATTATTAAAAATATTTAAAACGAACTCATAATATTTCTGCTTGAATTTCAGTAGACTGAGCAGCAGACCCCCAAATGCAAGAACAAAACTATAACTGATGGATAAGTTCGCCCAACTTTCATCTCGTTTTTTTTTCTTCTTCTTCTTTTTTAAATAGAAACTAGGAAAGAAGTTGAAGTTGATCTTCAACTTTTACGTCCTGGAAACCTGAAGTATCGGAAATCGGGAGAATCGGTTTTCTCGAAGAGATGGAAAAGAACAGTATTTACTAAAATTTGCTTTGGTGTTCGAGTCACAAAGATTGGATGGTTTGTGACTGGAGGTTTTTAAAGGAGCAGCTGTTTTTCAAACTGTCAAGGACTCCAGGTCTTTTATATTCAGGTTCTTTGTTTAGAGTAAATAAAGTTGAATGGTTTGAAATTTCGAATTACTAGAATTTAGAAATTCTCAAACTATTTCGAAAATTTTAATTTTTTAAATTTTTGTTTTCAATACATGGTTATTGTTTTTATATTGAGTACAAAGGAATTGTTTTAAAAGTAGTTATTAAGCATTTAGATGCTCAAATTAGAAGTTCCATATTAGCTGATACGTATTTTATTTCAAATGCTTAACATATATAATGAAACAATTGAAGCAGTGTAAGGCATAATGAAATAAAGGAATGCTAAAAATAATATAAGCTATTTTATTGATCAGTCCGCAGTTGCATTATTTTTTTTCGTAGTGTACTACTATTAAGCTATGCTATTATTTTATGGGAGAAAGGCACTAGAGACTCATGGAAGCTTATAGACTTGCTTATAACAATTACTAACATTGCTTATGAAAAAAATGGCTGAATCTGAAAATTGTAAATTATTTTTCCAATAAAATTTGTTAGCAATATATTGGATTAATATCATTTTATAAGTTATTGTTTCACAGATTTTATGAACTTGTCCTATAAATATGCATTAGAATTGAATAAAAAAATATTTAAAGAATAAACATTATAAAAATAAAGGAAAAAAGATAAAAATAAAATTTTTTCAAGTTTAAATATATCGAAAAATATTATTTAATGCGTAGAAATTTTTATCTATTTTTCAAAAATATTTCGCTCTTTAAATTACCTAAAAATAATACCAAATGTCTAATTGCATTTTTAATAGCTGTTAGGATACAAATATATGTTTTCTACATGAATGCAATAAAATTGTGGACGTGGAAAGTTGCATTATTTTTTTTTCGTAGTGTACTGCGATTAGTTCTAATTACCTTCCACAGCTGTTTTAACTTCCAGGACTGTTTTATGTATTATATGGGAGAAAGGCCGTAGACAGTTCTGTTGTAAATAAGAGAAGCATATAGACTCGCTTATAACCACTATCAACATTGTTTATGAAAACAATGGCTGAATTTCGAAATTTTAAATTACTTTTTCCAAGAAAATTCTTTGGCAATATATTTCCTAATATTTCACTATTTTTGTGAACTTTTTCTTTTATATGTATGTACTAAAATGCTATAAAAAAGGAATATTTAAAAATAATTATAAAAATAAAGAAAAAAGTTAAGCAAATTTATTTCCGCAATTTTACTGCAAATTTACTTAATTTTTTTCTGTATTGTATGGGAGAAAGGCCTTAGACAGTTCTGTTGAAAATAAGAGAAGCTTATAAACTTTTTTATAACAATTATTAACACTATTTATAGAAGCAATGGCTGAATCTCATAATTTTTTAACTATTTTTCCTTAGACAGGCCAACTTCTTATTAGACTAACTAGAAAAATTCGTTGGCAATATATTGGATTAATATAATTTTATAAGTCTATTTCCTATTGAATTTGTGAAGTTGTACTACATATATGCCCTAAAATTCCATAAAAAGGAATATTTACAAAATTTGTATTATAAAAATAAAGAGAAAACATAAAAATCAAATTTACTCAAGTTTAAATATTTAAAAAAGCATTATTGAATTCATCATATTATCGTATTAAGTTTAGAAAACTCTACAACATTCTCAATTTCTCGGACAGACATTAAATGGAATTTTAAAAAAAAATTCGCTCTTTAAATTACCTAAAAAGGATACCAAATATATACTTGCATTTTTATTAACTGTTAAGATCCCAAATATATGTCTTCTACTTTAATACGATAAAATTGTGGACGTGAAAAATAATTCCCATCAAATTAGTCGTATAATCAAAAAGGATAAAAAAATCACTATCCCTAATAATCTTAGAAAATAATAGAGCATGATACATTTGAAATAATTGCATGGTACTTATAATATGACATTGATTATAGGTTTCTATCTGTTAGCAAGAATTTAAAACATAGCTTTAATATATTTTCTTAATGTAGATATACGTGTGTGGAATAGTCACATTTAGAATTTTTCTGTTACATAATCTCCATAAAATAAGAAGGTGAGAGGATTGGGCTACAAATTATATGACTGCATCATACAAATTACATGGTAGTGTCTTGCTAACTTTTCTTGTTATTTCATTGAAATAGTCTATACTTTCCGTGATTCGTGAATATTAACAGATTTACACCTAGGATTGAAAGCCACACCCAATTTTGAGTCGTAGGGAAAGTTTGTACATTTAATTTGTATAAATGACAAAAAAATGTGCCCGCAGAACAGCTTAAAATAAATGTATATTAATAAATTATATGCTAAAACATTTCTTTAAAGCTATCCACTTTTAAATATTATATTATTATATGTGCATAAATAAATTGGTTCTATAATAAAAATAATTTTTCACTTATTTTTTACAACAATCGTTTGTACTAGATAATACATTGGTTATTTATATATCACTTGAAAAGTAACGTTTAAATAATTTAATTTATGTAAATGAAATGGTTAAAAATATAGAATAGGAATTATATTCAAAACCTTTTGAATGAATATGCTATTTGACATTTGCTATTGATGTTTGCAACAACATTTGCAATATGCTATTATTATTATAAGAATTTATTCCAATCGAACAAAAGATATTCAAGGGATTAAAATTTACGCATATTGCAAAACGAGAAGGGATTTTACTGCTACCTAAACTGAAATTTTACTACCACAATTTAGACCACCACTAATCATTCTTCTTCTAGAATCTATTGAAAGTGCTTTACAGCTTACAGAGGTGCTGTAAATATCAATTACAAAGACATTAAAGCTGGTTGAATTTAAAACTTATAAATTTCTGTGTTGGTTTTGCAGTAGTTTATAATGGTTTTTTTCTGCTGTTTTGAATTTAAAATATTAAAAAAATCAATTTTAATGACTAGTGTGATTTTCTTCAATATGTGAACCAAAATTTTTAATCTATAATTTTAAATTGATGTTTTTAAATATAAATGATAAAAATCATTTGATATCTTTACCCTACTTAAAAATACAAGTTTGTAAGTTTATGTTTCAAGTGTTTACAGATACATTTTTCATTAAAAAGTTTAATGGATATATTTTAATATAAGAAATGCGACGAATATTTTTCTGTGATGATGGCATATATTTTCTACTTCCTATCACACCAAGCAAATCAATATACTCATTTAACTCAATCATATTTGCTTGTCAACAAAGGTAGTCAATATATGTAACAAAAATTGTATTAAATGTATATATATATAGAGACTCAAGAGCCGAAACATTATGACCACCTGTCAATAGCGATTTGGCCCACCTTTGACGCGCGGCACAGCTTCAGCCCGCCTTGGCATGGATTAATACCACCACGTAATACCAGTTAAATACCACTTCCACCTGATCACGTGCCTTCCACGTCATTCAGGCGAGTTCATTGCAAAATGTAGGGGTGGTAATAATGATTTGGCTCTTGAGTGTGTGTATATATATATATATATTTATATATAAATTTCTTTTGCATTAGATTTATAAATGTAAGTATAGTGGTATACTTCAGTTTCGGATTAAATATGAATTCTTATTTGGATGCTAAACATTCTATTACGACTTTTCTGAAACAACATGTATACGACTTTTGCTTAGAATACGACATGACTGAGGCAAAATCTTTGCCAAATGGATGGACGTTAAATAATTTGTAGAGAAGTAACATTCAAATAGCATTATCTGGAACGAACAGGCTCTAATAGCATTATCTGGAATGCACAGACAGCTATAATTCCAGATAGATTTCCGAAACATCTTGAGAAGAAAGCTATAATGTTATCTTGACACATTTTTAGTAAACGTCAAATCTTTTAACTCAATCAAATAGAACACGGGAAAAACAGAAAATAAAATATAATATGCTAAATTTTCATGTATTCCATTTAACTGCTTCAGTATTTTAGTATTAAGTAGTGTTTAAGCAATTGTTTTGCAGTTGCATTCATGCATAATATGCATAAAATCGTTGAATAATTTCCCTTTCATTTCTTATGAGAAAAATTATTTTCGTATACATCTAGAAGTATCTGACATTAACACCAGGGAGCCCTTATGTGTAAAGTTTTCTAAAATTACCTCAACATGAAACAGTACACCTTTTTTTATGTAATACAATTTAGTTCATACTTCATTTATATTAGGAGAAAATTAATTATTTTATTTAATTATAAATGTTATATCATATAATTCTTAGAGTTTGCAGGTTATTTTTTAAAAAAAAATGTGTAATTTTTAGAATTTTTAAATAGAAATTATTAAAGAATTTTTAAAATTTTTTTCGAGATGCGTTTACAAAAAAAATGAAATTCTGAGAAATTTCAAATTTTTATTACTATTAACATGAGAAAACTATTATGTTATTTACAACAACAACAAAAAACATCATACAAAATTCTAAACAATGACATTTATTTCTTCTGTTTACTTTTACATGGTGAAATGAATATATGGATTAGGAACACAACATCAATTTTAAAATATGTACACATATTTCCATTAAATGTAGATTTTCTATCCTTTACGTACGTATAATTTTTTAAAGGATATTTTTACTTCTTGGTCGAAAGCTACATGTTAAGTATCCGAAGTCGCGAGATAAAACATTTATAAAAAGTGTGTTAATCGACATGGAACGTCATATAATTTATACAATACTGGCTATTAAAATTGCTACACCAAGAATACAACCAGCTACACTTGTTTTTTCCAGTATAATATATTTGTCCAATAAATATCATTTTATCTGCACTCCATAGATTCCTGGTGTATAAATTTTAATGGTCAGTAGTCTACTTTCCTTTAAATATATTAATTTGAAAAGAATATAAGTTTCCTAATGTAGTAGTTCATTCTTTTTCTTCCTGGAAATTGATTTTTTAAAATTTTTACACTCAAATAGTTAGAAGATAAAGCACGGGTTAATGTTTTTAGTCAGGGAAACATTAGTACTAATGGATTGAATTCTTAATAGCAGATTCTCAATAATTTTTTTAAAATTTAACTGTAGTCATTTTTAATTCTTTTAAAAGTTCACATATAGACCAACCATATCAAACTGTCATTTCATTTTAAATGGTTTTAAAATTTTTTTTTTGTAACAAGTTATAGACCAAGTTTAAAATAAAATTTTCTTTATGCAATTAATAACAATTAGTAATGCAATAATGCAATTTTCATTTTATAAGGTTTTCAATAATACAATTAATAAGAATTGATAATGCAATAATACAATTTTCAATTTATAAGGTTTTCAATATTGCAATTAATAAGAATTGATACTGCAATAATACAATTTTCAATTTATAAGATTTTCAATAATATAATTAATAAGAATTGATAATGTAATAAATCAATTTTCAATTTATAGAGTTTCAATAATTCTACTGTACCGATGAATTTATTTTTATACATTTGATTATGCATTTATCGATTTAATATAACATTGTTTTGAAATAAACTTAATTTTTAAAGACTATATAATTATTTATATAATCAAAGTAAAGAACAAATTAAAAAAAAAAACAATATTTACATTTTTCCATTTTAACATCCATTTATTCCCTACGAATTTTAAACTGTGTGTACTATTCTAAATATTATAACAATAGAAGATTTATTTTCACATCTTTTAGAGATTGTTATGTTATAATCAAAATAATAGAACGAATCCTTTCAAAGACAAATTTAAAATGTTATTTACTTTTCAAACATTGTGACACTCCCATTACCCATGTTTGAAAAGAAACTGCGTGTCTCACCTGGGCATGATTGAACTTTATTTAAATAAATTCCATCATTTATCTACTTAAACTGTCATTTTTACTTTGTAAAAACGATATTACTGAATATAATTTAAAGCAAAGAATGCTGCACAAATACTATTTGGGAAAATAAATCATTCCTTTAAAGGTATGTCGATACGAAACATGTGCTTTATAAATTCCATCATTTTCTCGTTTTCAGGTTTCGTGTCAACCGGCCTTATGGCTATTACTTGCGTTTATTCCGGTTTGCCGAGCATTATTGGTATTTCTAAGAAACTGCAATCATTAGTTGTTCTTGTTTTTGAAGAAAAAACTGCTTGTTTATAGATTTTTTTTATATATTTCTCTATTGACTGATGGTGTAGTAGGATCATTTGTTACGCGCATTATTACTTCGCTAGGTTTGGCAGCAGAGCAACATGCACCAGTTTCTTTTCCCTTAAGAAAGAAAATGGCAGTTGTAATCATGATCGCCCAAATTCTGTTAGAAGTTTTTATTAATGAAATTGCTTGTTTCGTATATACTTAATGTATCACTTCATTTTTTCCATCAGTGTTTTTTATAAAATATTATAATAAAAAAAATGTTGTTAAAAAATATCTTCCTCAATATCAAATTTATTCTTACAAAAATGATAATGCATTTTTGTAATTTTTTGAGAATATTTCAACTGTAAATTTGAAAACTTCAGTTATTTATGCTTATGCATAAATAAAAATATGTCGTTAAATGCAATTTTAATCCAGATTGTTAATTTTGTTGTTGTTTTTCCTTGACGATCATGCACTTTATTAAAAAAGTGTCTTATTATATTAAAAAGTATATTATAAATTATTTTATGTCGTATCTTTGAGATATATGAGTTTAAATGCATTTAAAATTAAATTGTTAAAAAGTGTATGTTTGGCTTTTTATGTTGAAGGTCAGTATATTTTAACATTATTTAATTTATTGATAGCGTTATAAATTTATAAATAACTCAAAATTTTAGTATATTAAACAAATTTATACTTAGGTGAAAATAGTTAATCGTTGAAAATAATAAATATAAAAAAATAATATAAAATATTTCATCAATAAATAAATATAGTTGAATAAATATTTGTGAAATGTTTCTGACAAAATTGATGGAATTTTTTAATTATGATATAATTTAGGTGTTAGGATTGCTATAAAACTAAAATCACAGATATAATATTTACATGTAGCAAGCTATTATAAAATAGCTTAAAAGGTTATTTCAACAATATATTTTAATAGTTGGATAACAATTTCTGCTTAGATAATATTAAATATGTTTAGCAATAAAAATTGTTACAAAAACCTATGTAAATTGATTTAAAATATATTCTAATAGTAATTTATTTAACAGAATATTTATTAGTCGGTAAATTATTTTATGTATTCCATTAAATTTTGAGAAAAAACGTATCCATATTTTGCATTAAAAATGTTATTAAATATAATATATCCAACGGAAAAATGATATGCAATAATTTACCTTACATAAATAGTAAATGTAAATTTTAATGTCTTAATGGTTTTTATAAATCGTTATGAAAATCTTTGATTGGAAATTCAAATTTGTTTGTTTTCACATTAAATTTATAACAAGCTGTGATAAAATTTCAATCTAGAATGACCAATTTTATTCTTTATTAAAACACACTTTCCAAATCATCATAATTTCTTTAATTACAATTAATGTTTATTAAGAATTAAAATTCAAAAATTAATTTTAAAATATAAACATTTCTTTATTTTAATGATTTTTCTTAAAAGTTTAAAACAAAGAATTATTATTCTAGTATGTAAAATGTAAAAGTCTTTATTGAAATCCTTTCTTCAGAGAATTGAAGCCTATTTTTCAATAAAATAAACAAAAAAAGAAATTAAAAATTCGTTTCACAACTATTTTTTCAGCATGCTACATTCATCTAATTTCCTATCTTACATCTTTAAATAATAAATCTCACCAGAAACGTTGACTTTTTTACTGGTATTTAAAATCATTTTACCTCTTAAAAATAATATTTGATTTGAATTTTTATTTCTTAGTAGAAAATATTTCGAAAATTATTAGATATTTATATTTTATTTTAATTTGATGTTAGAATGAAGTATAAATATGTATAACATTTTCTGATAGTAAATAGTATATTGTCTGACACTAAAATAAAATAACTTTCCATTCACTATGCAATAGGCTATATGCAGCTATTAATGTTTTCTCGCTATTCTGACTTTGAATTTTCCATACCGCTTAAACGTCACTTTTTTTTTTCTCTCTTTAGAAATATCATCAATCATCAACGCACATTTTTGCGCAGCAGGTTTTTGGAAGCTGAGCAGGATTATATATTATTATGCGTAGCTGTAGAGTATTTATCATTTAAGAAAATCCGTTACGGAATCATTTATCATATTATTCTATTTTTAGGAAATATTTTTTTTCGGCCTTTTTTTTAAAAAAAAAAAACTTAATCTCACTGTGAAATATTTTTTTTGGAGATTCTTTATGAGTTAAGAGTTAAGAAATGGTTTTAAAAAGAAACCGAAAATACTAAATTTTCTGCATTTACACGTAAACTAGTCGTTTCAATGTTGCAGGTGCGAAGTGTTTTCTCACAGGTAGATGTTAGTTCAGTTTGGATTGATGAGAAATTAACAAAGAATAATATAGAGTTCTATGAAGACTATAAATTTACTAATAATTCATTTGTTATTTTCTCATAAAATAATGTTTTTAATAATAACATAAAATTATGTATTTTCTAATGTTTTTCCTATTTTACATTAAAAATAAATAAATACTTATTCATAGGTAATTAATAAATAATAATAATATAAATGTACATTAATAATTTCTTACTACTTATTTCATTATAAATAAATAAATACAACAATGCATTCCTGTATCCATGATTATATGATTTTTTTTATTAGGAATCTATCAATTTACATTGAAATATCTATATTAATTATCTTTGCATTTCAATACAATTGTAATTGATATTGTTATGAACAATTGGTTTTGAATTTAAAAAACTCATTAATATATGTATATATATATATATATATATATATATATATATATATATATATATATATATATTGATAATAAAATAAATTAATAATTCACCAGAAATTAAAAATTCCATACAATTAAATAATACAAAATAAACAGCGGTGTAATAAGATTTCCCTTAGTGATACGAATAAAAAATTAAATATTTTGTATGATAATTGCCATAAAATTCTTTTCACGATTTATGACATAGTTTAGTGGACAGCTAACACTAAGATTTGATGATTTGATCTGATTTCGATTCCGGGATGAGTATGTTTTAACACTTTAGGCGATAGTGTAATAGAATACCTTGCAGTATATTGGACTTTTCGGTCTTTATATTAGAGTGTTTCTTATATATGACACATAAACATAAAATAATCTTGAACATTAGCCTAGAAAATATTAGTCTATCGCAAATATAGCCACAGAACTCTTTTTTAAAGACAGAAAAGTTAGAAAATGCAGTCAAAACTTCATTGAAACAAATTTAAGCATCGTTAGACAAAAAAACTAAATTGTATGAAATTATATACTAAATGGTATCTCAAGAAACAGCAACACTAATTTTTCGTATAATGTGTTGGTAGGAGACCAGCAGTTTTCAGAAAGGAGTCTATGTATATAATATAAGTCTATGTTATACGTGCCTATAAGTACTATATGTCTATGTTATAAGTCTATAAATCTATTTGATTATGTGTAGTTTTATTAATTATTAAAAAAATCCATTATTAAATTTTATTTTTATGATGACTGTTATGAAATATTTTTTCTCCAAAATGCTTGGAAAGTACAGTTTCTTAAATAAAGTATTCGACCATCCGTGTTTGTTTTTAAACTCCCCTTTGAAGCTCGTTCTACCTTGAATCTGTGATAGCGTGACTGTTTATCAATACTACTCTTGAAAATCTTTTGATGGTGTTTGATGTAACCACTTTTATGAAAATACATTCATAGCCTATGTGGCAGTGTGTCTGCCAATGGCTCCTCTTAGGAATGACATGTATGTCATAGTTTGCCCAGTGTCCTCTTAAAGCTTTATGAGATGGAGTTTTTCAGCAGGATGATAAGACAACGAAATCATTTTATAATGTCATCTAAATCCCGTGCTTCATATGTTGGTTCCCATTTATGCAGTACCAAAACGAATAACCATGTGAGTGATTCAGGGAAAAATTGTTAAGTTTAACATTTTAAACTGACTTTATAAATGACGTTTTTCCTATGCTGAACGCTTGCATCCCAATAATTGAAATTGATGACAAATCAGGAAGTTCACGATTTGTGAAACTTCATGCTTATGCACGTGAAAATAAATGCTGAAAAAGGCGAGAGCTCATAACATTTGGAAATAATGTTTTCTCTCAGTTCACAGACTTTAATAAAGACTAAGTAAAATCGTATATAAACCTAAAGTAATTAACCATATACTTTTTATAAAAAAAAATCTTCAGAATATACTTCACAAAAATAGTTTAAATTCTTTTGGAATTCTTTTTTAAATTTTTAAAGATACCACCCAATTTAAGTGAAATGTGTAGTAATTTTTTCCAATTCATTTCAAAGAAACCTTGCTGATTTTTTGATATTTTATTTTCATTATTATTCATGTTAGTGCGGTACAACGCAAATCTACTTCCCCGTGATGCACTCCGGGCCAGGTCTACAAACATGGCCAATATCTGGCTATCAGCGTCTATCAACTACCAACGTCTGGTAAAATGATCTACAAACACGACCTTCTGTCTGGCTCTCAGTGTCAGTTTCTTAAAGTTCTGCAGTTGAAGGCAGGTGTATTGACCCATTATCATTGGTGGCAATGCTACGGATTTTCTGTGGTCACGACTAATCCTCTCTGTCTCTTTTGTGAGAACTATAAATAAATGGATATGCCGCACCTTGCTTCCTGCTCTTCAATGCCTCCTGTTTCTTTAAGGAAGCGTTATTGGATTACCAGACATAAGTTGATGGATTAACTGATGTCTTTTGTTTTTATCTTTTTTGTTCTGTGTATTTTTTATTTTTTATCTTATTTCTTCTTATTATTTTTTATGATATCTGTTGTAAACTTTTCATTGGACATAAAAAAAATCATGTTGTTTTTACGCTTAATACGCTTAATTCTAAATATGAATTCGTTTATTATCAGCATGCTTAGTTCTCAATATGAAATGGTTTACTCTCAACAATTGCTGATTTTCTGTGCATTTAATTGGTATACACTCAATTTTCATGGTTTCCAATATGAAATGGCTTGCTAAATATGCAGAGTTTTTTAGATTTATAAGAAAGTCTAAATTAACTTTTAAAATTAAGTTTTTTTTTTTTTTTTTTTTTTTTTTTTTTTTTTGTAGAAAAAGGGGAACTCTGACTGAGCGAGAGCATATTATTATGTGTATATAAATTGTTATGGGTTTATTATTATAACTTTATGTAAAAGTTTTTACAACAATAAAGTTCTTAATCTCTTCTATCATAATTCTATTTTTGAGCAGCATTTATTATTTTTAACTTAAAACTTAATCCCTCTAGCGGTAAATTTTATTTCGAAAGCATCCTTTTTTTATGGATACCTTGAAAACTTCGCTTTTGAAATAGCCGAAAATATTCAACTTCCCCCGCTTTTTGTCCTATAAACGTTTCCTCACAATGCTCAATCTTAAAGAGGGCTCAAAACAAAATCTAAATTGTATGAAATTATTCCGGAAACTATCGCAGGAAAGATGAGAATTGGATTCTGCGACGACATATTGGTGGGCGCATTGCCGGAAAGTAAGTATGGAGCAAAGAAATAAAAACTAGAACTCGTGTTGGATGCTCCTTACAGAAGGCTTTCGTTTTATGATCTAACAAAAACAAAAAAAATAAAGATAAAATGGAATGACTTCTTCTTTTCTTCCCTTTCTGAATTGATAGCAATCATTTTCTTGATTCTTTGTCGTCGGCATCAAATGATAAAATTATATTTTTTTTCAATTCTCTCTTTTGTGATTTTATTCATTTGCTTTTCTTTCACTTAAGTCCTAAGTATCGGTTAACACATTTCAGTTTACTTAAAAACCTTTATTTGTTTATTAATTAGTTCAAAATTTATTACCTTTTCAATTAAAAAAAATCCTCGGAGTGTTCTACAAAAAAAAAAAGAAAGTTTAAAATCATTGGCAATAATGTGCATAGAAAATATCACTTTTTTAATTAAGGATACCACCCAATTTAAATAGAATGTGCACAAATTTATTCCGATTAATTACAAAGAAAGCTTTTTGATTTTTTTTTATAACAGATCTTTTTTTCCTTTACCATTAGTGTTGGATTTATTCAGTCTTTTCGAATTAGTTTACTCACAGTATACTGATTTTTTTTTAACTTTAAAGAGAGCAAATCGTTGAATACGTTTATTTGCGAACGGATTTTTTATTAATTAATATTAACTAGAAGTTTTTTAATTAATTAATATCTTAAATCTCAATTGATCTTTAGAATGTTTTTTTTTCAAGTATTTTAATTAAAATTTAAATGTTTTGTTTTATCTGAACTAGTTCTATTTTGAGCATTGCAGACATTGATTTTAGAATGAAAGGAGGCTGTGTCAATTGTGATAGCATATCAAAGTCGTCTCGCATTGATGTATGGATTAACGGATGAAAATCTGTTAGTGTTCATACTATCTGGATTGAGAATACATGAAAATACTTCAGTAAAATAATAACTCATAATTAATGACTAGCTAAGTTTCAGTATGCAATAAAATATCTAAAATTTTTAAAATATGTCTTTGTTCATCGATACATTGCATTTTTGTTTCAATTTTTTTGAAAAAAAAAATGGCTCTTTGAATTATTTGTCCTTTTATCAATTCCTTCGATTAGCTTACACTCTCCCTATATATATCTTGTTCAAATTTTCAATCGTTAATAAAATACTTTTTATTTAACTACTCAAATTCAAATACATATTTTTTTAACTTGTAATGGATGGCACTTGATGTTAATAAAGTTTTTTCAAATATTAATTCAATAATTAAATTTAATAAATTAATTTTAGTTTTTTTTTTTAGATTTAATTTGCATATATCTACCAATAGATGGCGCCAGATAAACTTAAAAAAGTGAATGAAAATTATTTATAAAGGATTTTCTGCTATATAGTGAAAAAAAGTAGGAATTGACTTTAAAAAAATTGTTTTTATATTACTGATTTATATAAGAACCTATATTTCCAAGTCTATAGCACAGCAATTTATGTTAAAAACACGGAAACTAAAAACACTATTGGAACTATGAAAACACTGCGAAAAATTTAGTCTTTTCATAGTTCCAATAGTTTATACCCATATGCAATAGTGTTCATGAAAACTATTGCGTAAGGTTGGTAATAGTGGTTTTGCGAAAAACATTGTTAAATTCCTTCACGAAATAAAAACATGAATGAAGATTGATGTAATTTCTTCATATAAAAACAATCGACTTGTCCTTATTTCTAATATTATATACTATATTTAAAATTAGCGAGTAATTATAAATTTTATAAAATTAAAATTCAAAATTGAGGTAGATGAGGCGAAGGCAATGTAGCAGTTCTTACACAAGTTCTGAGCCTTAGATCGTTATCTTAAGATTTAGAATTTGTAATTTGTTAACGCATCTACTGCTAATGGCTTTCGATAAAATTCCTGGAATTTGAACACAATATAAAATAAAGCATATTTCAGCGTATTTAGCTTATATTTCTGTGAACACTGTTTCTGAAGGAAGGAAATTGTTATTTTGCATAAGACATTATTAAATTCCTTTACGAAACAAAACATTAATGAAAATTAATGCAATTTTTTCATATGAAAACAATGGACTTGCTTTTGTTTCCAATAATATGTAGTATATTTTAAATTAGCTAGTAATTATAACTTAAAAAAAATGAAAATTCTAAAATGTGGTGGCATAATGCTAAGTTCTATAATATCTAAAATCTATCTAAAATAATAAAGTTCTTAGACAAGCTCTTATCCTTGGAAAAATTCTGAATTTGTTAAGCGACTATTGTTACTGATCTCCCATCAAATTTATGGCATTTTAAAACAATATATAGGTCACATAAGTGCAAAAATAACAACGAAATCCAAAAAAAGATATTTTATAAATTTTTAAATATATTTATTCGTTAGAATATGTTTTGAATAATCATCATTTAGTAGATTCATATATTAAATCTCGTTCACTTTAAAAATAGTTATTTTAAAAATCAACTTTTAGTTATATAATTTTAAATATTTTAAGGTTATTTATATCAAATTAATTAATAACATCAATTTATTAATTTTTAATTTATATCAACTATTTATTTATATAAATTTTCTAAGCAGATTTATGAATTTTGAATTTTTGTTTTCAGTTATCTATGCGTTCCTATTAAAAAAATCAGTTAAATTTTTTTTTTTAAATAAATTAATATGTAAAAATAAGGTATTTTTATTTGATTAAATGTCTTCAACAATAAAATGTGCTCCAAAATTCAGTTTTTTTATATTAAATGCACATAATCAAATATTTTAAAACATTTTTTTTTTCATTTTTATAAATAGATATTTTAAGATTCCTCCACTTACAATTCATTTCGTTGATGAAACTCTTGGAAAAGGTAAATGAATTTTATCCTGGGAATTTGCTAAATTGCCGTTGAATTTTTATTCTGTGGATCATTAAATATTTCTCATTAAGTAAATGGAAAACCTTTCCCATTAAAGAATGGCATGGACTCATTCTGGCAAAAATTTAGCGCTAATGTATAAATGAGAACAAAAATGCTTACTTTGATGAAAAACAATTTATCTTACTTGAAAAAAATTTCCCTTCTATGTTTCTGACTTCAATAAAATAATTAAATGATGCGTTCTCACTAACAACTGTCATAAAAGTTTAGCATTATCTGTAAAAAATTATCTCCCTCACTGTCACTTCATTACTTCATTCATTGAGAACTATTTAATAAAATGAAAAAAAGAATTGCTTTATCATTTTGTTTCATAGCTTTAATTTGATGCAGATTATATTAAATGCAGTGAAATTGTTCTAATTTATCTGTTTTTCAGTATGTATAATAAGAAGTAAAATTTATGATGATAATTATGACATTTGAAACGGTCCAAATGTTGTTTTCGTCAAATTCCTAGACATTTTATTATTGAGGAAACATTTTGCTTTAAATAAGCAGAATTGTTATCTAAAAGTGTTTGTTTAAATTTTTCTATTAAAGATTTACCCGGTGTGGCAGATAAAAAAAAAACATTTAAAGTTTCAATTTATAATGCCTCTCACGCTAAAATAAACAGTAAATATATTTTATAAAACCAAGTAAAGTAAAATAAGGTATAAAAGTTATTATCAATATTCTTATCTCAGTAAATCAGAAGGTTATTAATTCTCGTCATTGTGCAAAGAGAAACAGGGAGCAAAAATGTTGGATGACAGAGATTAGCGGAAACCATGAGCCAATGTTGTTCCGTCGAAATAACAATCATTTTCTTAAGATGATTAATAAGTTTCACAAATTTATATGTCACATGATTGGTGAAATACGTTAACCTTCATTTTGAAAAAAATAACTATTGCTTCTATCTGCGCAATGCAAGAACGTCCAGGAAAAATGGTTAATAGGCCTCGAGAACCTCATCAGAGAGGAAGTACAGCGCAATCGGTGCTGGCGCTGAGAAACGTTTAATGCCGCGCAATCTCGCGTTTCTGTTGAGAATCGCTTAGTTTGTAATCTCTCAGCACGAGAGGATGTTTATTTAGCACAACCCCGTGTATTTGTTGACTTTTAGACCCTCACCCGGAGAGGTAGTATATTCCGCGACAACGAAAGTATCGGGTCTTCGGCTTATTTGTGGAATCCTTCTACGAAACTATAAGTATATATCTTTAAATGTGTTAAATATTGTATATATGTGGTGTTTGTGCGTGTGTAAATAAAGCAGTGGGTTTTCTAACCTGCACTTCAAATATATCAACCCAACCACACTCAGTTATAATACAGAGTTGCTTCACCCCTCAACACTACTACGAAAATTATTTCCAGTGTAATAGAATTTATTGTTTTAATCATTGTGCCGGGTTAATAAGCAATGCATTTGAAAAATAACGTATTTAATGTTTTGATATACTTTTCTAACTTTATAATTATTTTAATTTAATGATTATAAGATTATAAAAGAGTTAAACCATCACACATAATTATCGCTAAACCATTATATGGAACTATAGTTCCAAGGAAATTATCATGCATCTTGTAATTTCCTCAATTAAGATTTTATTTCGTTTTCGAGGGTTGTGTTTCATTTTTAAAAAAACATAAATATTATTATTATGTTTCATTTTTAAAAAATGAAGCATAATATTTAAAAGGATATAAAATTAAAAGGTTCAATTAAATTATAAGAAAAAAAATTACTATCTTCGATTAAAAATTTGGTTAACTTTGAAAACGCCATTCAATGTCAAAATATTTTTTTAGATAAAATAAAGATAAATGTAATTTTAAAAAAATAGAAAAATTTAAAGTAATTAGCTCGTATATGAATCAGCATATATATATATATATATATATATATATATAATAGCAATGTAATGACAAATACTTTATTTTAAATACTTATGATACAATTCCCTACATATCCTGAATTTTTTATCCTTTTCGGCAGATTAACAATTAATATTTAAATACATCTCTTATAACAAAACAAAAAGCTTTAGGTAAAAGAGTTGGGAAGATCTTAACCAAATTAAAATAAATTATGCTTAGGAAATATAAATCAAACTCAGATATTATAATATATATACATACACACATATATATATACTTAAATATTAAGATAGTAATAGTAGATAGTAATAGAAGATAGTAATTTTTTTCTTATTATTTGAACCTTTTAATTGTATATCCTTTTAAATAATATGCTTCATTTTTAAAAATGAAACATAATAATAATGTTTATGATTTTATCTCTCTCTCTCTCTATATATATATATAGATATAGATATATAGATAGATAGATAGACAGATAGGTAGATAAAGCCTTTTTAGAAAAAATGAAAAAATAAAAACTACCCAAGCTAGCCGAACTATAGCTGTAAAATAATTATGATAATGAGTAAAAATGGTTAAACTTTAAAAGTGGTCTAACGTAATTACACGGGTTTTCTTCTTTTGAATGGGACTATTTTTAACGAATTAAAAATCAATTAAACTAATTGAGTAGAAATGCATTATCAATAAAAGATAAATGCATTGCGTAAAGTAAACATTAAATAATACCAAAAAAGTAGGTCAAGCTTTAACTTTATAAAAATGATCAAGTGCAAATTAACTGTAGAACTTTTAAAATAAAGTATGTCAAAGTTTTTTCGAAACAGAGAAGAAATACCCTATACACACTCATGTCCATAAATTAAGGATAATGAAGTTCAGGCAAAGAAAGAGACAGAAGCAAAACAAATTTGACTTATTTGTAAAGTCTATTTATAAACAAGAGGTAAAGAGCAAAAAGGATGTCATATGTTTAGCATAATTAATAAAATTGCGATTTTTACTCCCTGGAGCAAATTTCAAAAAAGAATCTATTTACAAAAAACAGTATGATGATTAATATGGAGTATGTCTCCCGTACGATGCAATACAGGCCTTACAACGCCTAGGCATGCTGAGTATCAAATTAGCAATTTGATCTTGGGGAATATTACACCACTCATCAAGCAATGCCCTCCGAAGTTCCGGTTGATAGGTGGGAGGGGGTTGACGGGCTGCAATTCGTCGGCAAGCATATCCCACACATGCTCTATTGGATTCAAGTCCGGTGAGTATGCTGGCCAATCCATACGGGTGATATCCTCCAATTGAAGGCATTCGTCTACAATGTTTGCACGGTGAGGACGGGCGTTGTCATCCATAAACAGAAATTCAGCACCCATGCCGCCCCGAAACAAACGTACATGTTGTTCCAGAATGACATCCCGATAGATGTGGCCTGTCATCGTTGCACTCTGAACATGCAGGTCAGTTCTGGAACCAAGAATAATTCCTCCCCAAACGAGCCATCCTGTACCACCGTAACGGTATCGTTCAATGGTGTTCTCTTGGTGGTAACGGGTACCTGACACTCTCCATATGAAAGTCGGGCGAGAATCAGACAGCAAACTAAACCTGGACTCGTCGGAAAACATCACACAAGACCACTGTTGCGGTGTCCACAATGCATGCTCTTTACTCCAGGTTAATCGCAGGCGACAGTGAGTTGCGGTAAGTGGAACACATCTGACAGGCCTACGAGCATATAGACCAATGTGCCCTAAGCGTCTGTACACGGTCTGCCTTGAAACTGTCGTACCGGTGGCTGAAGAGAGCTGACGAGACAGGTCTGATGCTGTGCGCCGTCTGTTTCTTTTGGCAGTAACTGCTAAATACCGGTCCTCATGCGACGTTGTAACTCGGGGGCGACCTGTGCTGTAACATCTACTCGCATTACCATCATATTGGAATCGTTGTTAAAGCCTGGAGATGACACTCTGGGCGATTCCAAGTTCCGCGGATACTTACAGCTGGGTACGTCCACATTAAAGTCGGTCGATAATTCTACCACGTAAAAAAATCATCCAAATGCTTCCTTTGTGCCATAACTATGCGGTTATTGCACTGAAAGGCTTTTAAAGCGCTTGTGAACTATTTTACTTCTTTGCCACCATTCCTTATATACCCCTCTCTTACACTCTCGTCATTGTGACGTACTATCCGCGCCATCTGGAGGTTTCCTGTAATTTGCATATTCTTCTTCAAGATGTGTGTGATAATTCTACAGGTGAAATTTTTATTTTAGAGTTCAATTTCTGTGCGATTCAGAATTATCCTTAATTTATGGACATGAGTGTAGAAAATTACATATTTGTCTTCATTTTATGAAATTCTTTTTTTCTAATAAATTATGTCTTTTTTCTAATAAAAGTCTTCCAAAAAATGAATTTTTAATTACAGATAACCTTTTATTTATTGTCCTTATGAAATCATAATATTTATTTATAATATGTTTTTCCGAAAGAAACAAAAATATTTAAAAATATTTTCATCATAGTATTATATGCTCGATTGCATTATCGTATGTATATTTCAATATTATCTTAATTTTTTAATATTAATAATATTGCATTGTAGAATAGATTTAAAGCGGATGAAATATGCATCAATGTTTTTAAATCACTTTAAACTGGTTACACAAAATATTGTTTTCTAATATAACAATATGAAGAAATTTAATTTTCTATTAAAAACATTCTTTTAGCCGATATAAAAACACAATAAATTAATAAAATGGATTTTCTTTTAAAATCGTTTCGTTTTTTAATGTCAAATAATAATTATTATTACATCATCATCATGTAACAAAAAAGTGTAATTTAATTTTATTAACTAAAACTCTTATTTTACAATTGAAACTTTATGGTAAAGGTTTTTAATGAATTTTTATTTCTTAAAAACAGATTATTTTTCTCACATAATGAACTTTGCATGAGTCTGATGATTCATCTGCGTAGAAATATAATTAAATTCTTTGTGTGCAACGTTCTAAGTCCAGCCCTCAAAAATAAATTATGGAAAAACAGGTAAAGATCAAGAACAGCAAATATTTGCCCTCAGCAGAGTACACATTTGTGGAAAATTTAATAGGATCGAAAAACCTGAAAAAAAAGTATTGATTCATTCATCATATTTTGCACCATAATAGTGCCATGATAATTTATGGTTAGGTTATGTTAAAGAATAGAACATTTTAAGTGTGAAATTTAAATTTCCATACTTCAAGTACGATATCAATTTTAATTAAAATTTACTGATAATTAAATGAATCAGTATCATTTTATTCATTTAATAATGTAAGTTAATCTTATATATAATTTAAATGAATTTTTTTAAATAATGTTTGAGTTTGTAGATGAAAGAAATTCCATATTTAATTTTAAAATTTTACTTCAGAAAAATCCTTAATAATAATTATTATTATATGAAAAATGAATAAAGCCAACAAATCATAAATTAGTTTGCTAATGGACATACGATTCAATAAATCTCATATATTTTCATATAAAATATAAAAATGAAATTGCTATACGTAAGAATTTGAAATTGCTTATTATACATTCATAATGTATGAAATAAAATTTATTTTGCTTTGCTTATGTTAATACTACTTAAACTGTAATGTATTATGTACAAATAATATATTATGCAGCTTTATTTTTATCATTTTTATTGAAAGCATTCGATAAGTTGAACTCTGTAAAATACGAGACATTATCAATTCTAAGTAAATATTCATAAAGTAATACAAAAGTTTACATGAATTTCGAAATTACTCTAATTTTTACACAATAAAAAAATATTATAATAAATTACATAATAATAAATAATAAAAATTTAAAAAAAATATTAATCATTTTACATAATTATAAATAATTCAATATAATATTAAATTTTGACAATTATTTTCTTATTTAAAAACCCATTTCTTATTAATATCCATATTATTCGTGAAATCAATTTTATTTTTCAATAAAGATTTGGAGAAATAAAAAGGGCTTAATAACATCCAAAACATTTAAATTCCTTCCATTAAATTTTTTTATATAAGTTATAAAATAATTAAAATGCCTTAAGCCCAGTTCATAACCCACCAATTGAAATTAGTTAAAATAATACAAATTTTATATAAATAAAAAGTGATGCGTGCATTCTTAAAAGATTATTACATTACTGGTATCATATTAATAATGTGTTGCCAATAATATTATCATTTACCTATATTGCTACTTAATTTTAATCTTAATTACAATATAACCTTAATCTATAAGTTTTAAAATGATTAAAATGCCTTAAACCCAGTTCATAACCCACCAATTTAGATTAGTTAAAATAATACAAATTTTATATAAATAAAAAGTGATGAGTACATTCTTAAAAGATTATTACATTACTGGTATCATATTAATAATGTGTTGCCAATAATATTATCATTTACCTATATTGCTACTTAATTTTAATCTTAATTACAATATAACCTTAATCTATAAGTTTTAAAATGATTAAAATGCCTTAAACCCAGTTCATAACCCACCAATTTAGATTAGTTAAAATAATACAAATTTTATATAAATAAAAAGTGATGCGTACATTCTTAAAAGATTATTACATTACTGGTATCATATAAATAATGGGTTCTTAATAATATTAACACTTACCTATATTGCTACTTAATTTTAATCTATAATATTAATAATATACCTTTAATTTATAAGTCATAAAATGGTTAAAATGCTTTAAACGCTGTTCGTATCCCACCATTTGTTATTAGTTAAAATAATAATTTTATTTAAATGAAAAGTGATGTATACATTCTTAAAATAGTATTACAAAGAGTATTACTGGTATCATGTAAATAATATGTTGTTAATAATATTATCACTTACCTACACTGAAGTGACAAAAGTCATGGGATACCTCTTAATATCGTGTCGGCCTTCCTTTTGCCAGGTGAAGTGCAGCAACTCGACGTGGCATGGACGCAACAAATCGTTGGAAGTCTTCTGCAGGAATATTGAGCCATGCTGTCTCGATAGACGTCCATAATTGTGAAAGAGTTGATGGTGCAGGATTTTGGGCACGAACAGACCTCTCGATGATGTCCCATAAATGCTCGATGGGATTCATGTCCAGCAATCTAGGTGGCCAGATCATTTGTTGGAATTGTCCAGAATGTTCTTCAAACCAATCGCGAACAGTTGTGGCCCGGTGACATGGCGCATTGTCATCCATAAAAATCCCATCGTTGTTTGGGTACATGAAGTTCATGAATGGCTGAAAGTGATCTCCAAGTAGCTGAACATAAGCATTTCCAATCAATGTTCGGTCCAGTCGCACCAGAGGACCAAGTCCATGCCATGAAAAAACAGCCCACACCATTACGGAGCCACCACCAGCTTGAACAGTGCCTTGCTGACAGTTTGGATAAATGGCTTCGTGGGGTCTGCGCCACACTCGAACCCTACCATCAGCTCTTACTAACTGAAATCGTGACTCATCGGACCAGGCCACGGTTTTCCATTCATCTAGGGACCAACCGATATGCTCACGTGCCCACGAGAGTCGCTGCAAGCGATGTCGTTCTGTCAGTAAAGGCACTCGAGTCGGTCTTTTGCTGGAATAGCCCAAGAAAGCCAAATTTCTCCGCACAGTTCTAACAGACAAGTCCCTTGTACGTCCCACATTGATTTCTGCGGTTATTTGACGCAGTGTTGCTTGTCTGTTAGAATTTACGACTCTTTGCAGACGTCGCCGGTCTCGGTCGTTAAGTGCAGGCGGTCGACCACTGCGCTGTTCATGGTGGGATGTTATGCCTGAAATTTCATACTCTCGACACACTCTTGACACAGTGGATCTGGGAATGTTGAATTCCCTAACGATTTCCGAAATGGCATGACCCATGCGTCTAGGTCCAACTAACATTCCGCGTTCAAAGTCTCTTAATTCCCGTCGTGCGGTCATCATCACGTCAAAACCTCTTCACATGAATAACTTGAACAGAAATGAAAGCTCTGCGAAAGCACTGCGCATTTATACCTGTTCTACGCGATGCTACTGCCATCTGCAAAAATTTGCATATTGCTATCCCATGACTTTTGTCACTTCAGTGTATATTGCTGTTTAATTTTCATCTTAATTATAATAGATCTTTATTTTATAAAATGATTAAAATGTTTTAAACCCTGCTCAAAAGTTGCCAATTGATATTAATTACAAGAATAATTTTATGTAAAGCAAAAGTGATGCATACACTCTTAAAAGATTATTACATTACTGATATCATATAAATTATGTGTTGTTAATAATATTATCATTTACCTATATTGCTATTTAATTTTAGTCTTAATTATAATATACTTTTAATTTATAAGTCATAAAATGATTAAAATGCTTTAAACGCTGTTCTTATTCCACCATTGGCTATTAGTTAAAATAATAACTTTATGTAAATGAAAAGTCATGTATACATTCTTAAAAGAGTATTACTGGTATGTAAATAATGTGTTGTTAATAATATTATCATTTACCTATATTGCTTTTTAATTTCAATCTTAATCTTAATTGTAATAGATCTTTATTTTATACAATGATTAAAATGTTTTAAACCCTGCTCAAAAGCTGCCAATTGATATTAATTACAAGAATAATTTTATCTAAAGCAAAAGTGATGAATGCATTCTTAAAAGATTATTACATTACTGGTATCATGTAAATAATATGTTGTTAATAATATTATCATCCACATATATTGCTATTTAATTTTAATCTGTTAACCACCGCCGATGTACTACAGCTCCTCATCGCCATTTTATCAACGTAACTATTTCCGAGTGAGAAATAATTGGCTATCTGCGAGCGCTTAAACGCACTGTGGCGCGTTGTGGGCGCCTAACAGATAAGATGCATTGTATTGGTGGCGTGCACGTTGGAAACTGTCATTCACAGGTACGTGGTTGCTTAAAGCATAATAATTCATCAGACGTATCGGGTAATTTGTGGTCTTTGACGACACGACCACTGAAGACGAGTTCCAGGGATGCATAATGTATTAACGTCGAACACAGACATTCCCCGAAGTTCTCGACTGCCTCTAAGGGTAAACTGTATTTGATTGGAGGAATGGATATATGAGGAATTCCATTCATGCTTTGAATTCTTTGTGAACGATCCGTTCCAAAAATGAATTGCGTTCGGATCTGCATTCCGCTCATTGCCTTCGCTTTGTTTCGATAATATTAAGATTTGACAATATTAGTATGTTAATTTGGTGGGGAAGTGTTATTTTTATGGGAATGATACAATATTCAGGAAATTTATTTCGTTATCTGAAAATTTCGACAAATAAGTTACAATATTTATTTCCATTATACATCTTTGAAATGCACTAAATACTCTCGATATAAGTGATATTGTCTATTAAACAAATCAGAGAAAAACTATTTTCAAAATGTTTATTTAAAAAAAATATTTTTTTTAGTTGCCAAAAATTTTAATTTTTCCAATTCCATTTCATTTCATTTTACAACTAAATCTTTTGAACAAAATGATGCTAATAAAGGAAAGACATCAATATAAATAAAAGCTGCCATACAATGTTCTCTCAAAATTCTTAATTTTTACAGAATTTTTAATGTTAGCAGAAATTTCTTTAAGAAAATTAATAATAAGTAATTGAATTATTCGAGATTTGGAGGTAGCATTAATGCATTCAGAATAATATTATAACTGAAAAATTATAAAGCAAATTTGAAATTTTTAGTATTTTAAATACATCAAATTGAAAAACAGTTTTTTGTTTAATTTAACAATAAATGAAATATATTTTAGGTTAAATTATTCGTGATTTCGTTTAGTTTGTCACTCTACGGCCATTTAATGCAGATTTTCGGCTAATTAGGCAGTACTAAAGTTTAATGTGGATTCTGAACCACCAACAAATATCCATGCAACTACCTAGAATCGAACCTGAAGCCGGGGTAACCAACAGCCAGGGCGCTAGCCAATTGGCCATCAGGTCGCTAATTTACTCGTGAGAAGGTTATACATTTAATAAAATAAAAGTTCCCTGAATGAAGTAGAAAATTTAAGTTACCAAAATTAAGTTTGGAACATGATTACACAAATATTTTTAAATTATTAACATCGATTATTAAATTGCAACTAACAACAGAATATTATCTAATAAAAGTTTCATGAATGTTTTACGTAGTTCATTCGTTAAAAATATTTTTATTAAAAAAAAAATTAAAGTTATAAATTTAAAATAAAACTAAATTTAAAAATAAATAAATAAAAATTTTAATTTTAATTTTGAAAAATAAAAAATAATATATATAAATTTAATATTTTATAATTTAAAAAATATATTTCATGCATGAGACAGTATTTTTATTTAAAAATATTATCTGATTATAATATTTTAGCAATTAAAAAATATTTTAAAATAAAAATATAATCTTATGCATGAAATATATTTTTCCTATATTATTTGTAAGAATTAAAAATTAAGCATATTAATCGAAAAAAAATTTAAATTTTTATTCAAAAAATTTTTTAAAGCATTTAGATTATTAATAAAAAAAATTGCTCTATTACGCTTTTTACTTGTTATTACGGTAGACCTATTCAAATCAATAACAGTCACTTGCTAAAACTAATATCAATTATCTAAGCAACACACTATTTCAAATATCGTGACCGATAAAATATTTTCCTTTCATGAAAAATTGTCTTCTGAAATATCTGATATCTTACGTAAACATAACGTTATTCAGTCTAAAGTAATAAACGTCAAAAGACTTTTAAGTTTAGACAGTTATGAAACAGTCTACGAAATTGACAGTTTTGAAAGCTTTACTTTCAATAAAGCGAGGAATTTTTGCTAAATTATTTTATCTTCTACTGGAATCACACAAATTGTTTATTTAAGATACCCAAATCGTATGATACTTTCAGTAATTGCGATAAAATCTATAGTGATGATTTCACTTATATTTTTTTAATATTTATCTTCGTTATCATTGTTTACTTTAAACATGCGCGCGCTCGCGTACAGATATATATATATATATATATATATATATATGATAATTTTAGCGTTTGCGATAAAATCTACTGTAATGATTTCACTTACATTTTTTAATATTTATTGTTATTATTGTATACTTCATACACTTACTACATATTTACTTTTTTTATTTACACATTTTACTTTTATGTATATTTGTTTATTTTTATATGTTTACTTTGCATACACATACACACTTTACTACATGTATATACACACACATATCCATATATATTTATATATATATATATATGTGTGTGTGTGTTTGTATAAAAAGTAAATATGTATACATGTAGTAAAATAGAATATATTTATACATATTTAATTACGTTTCCTTTATCATGTCTAAAGATTTTATTTTATATAAAACCAAATTATTTGTGTTATTATCTTTTTATTTGACTTACATTATTTGAAAAGTTTTAAAATGAGTTTTAAAATGAGTTTGAAATGAAAAATGAGTTTGAATGAAAAAGTTTGAAAGTTGCCTCTTTCTTGTTTAAAATAAAAGTGAGAGTGAAGTATATTGAAGTTGAAAACAAAACAGCAAAAGGATTACACTTTTAAAACGTTTTGTGAACTAATAAGGCAATTTTGTAACCTTAACTAACTTTTAAAATCTCGAAGATTAAATGAACTATTAAACTAACACATAATTAATTCCAATGTATTATTTTCAATTTATATATTTGTAACATTCATGTTATATAGTGAAACTAACAATAACAATTTTCTATCGTAATTTTTTAAAATTGCTGTTGTAAGTTTTTATATTTAATGTTAATCACCAAAGTAATTGCTCAGAATATAATTAACCATTATAAAACTTCACTTCGTTTAAACTAAAATCATTTCAGAGAAACCAAATTACAAAGAAAAAACTAAACCTATTATATTTCCAGAAATTATTTTTTCCCCTTTATCACGAAGTTCTGAGTTTATTATAATGGATCTTGTCCTTTGAAAATGAATAGAATTACAGCAATAATAACAGCTATTCAGTCATACGAAAGCACAACATAAAATAGTTATAAATGTTGGGAACTTTTACAAAATAAGGTTCGTTGTGACAGAGTTTTAACCATGGCATTGTGCTACACAAGCTATTGCAATCACTTACCTTAATAGCTCTATTATTTGTTTAGAAGTCTTATCACGTCAGAGTGACTTATTTCGCTTGATGCATATTTTACGTAGGCTATTTATCGTGCCAATCAAAACTTACCGCTTAAGTACTGCTCGCCAGCACAAATTAGATACTCTTTAAAAATCATGTAAAATTTATAATAATACTGAAGTTACTTATTCTTGAGATGCATTTTGGGCTTTATATGAATAATTTAATATATTTCTGCAATTATTTTACTTGTGAATATATAAAAGTAATTTATTTATTTTTAAGTTAAAAGGCTTCTTTTGAGATAACAATTATTTGAAGGAAAAAATGAAATAGCTTTTAGATAATTTTATATATTATAAAAATTATTTAATGACTCAATATTTATTGATCGACACATTATTGTTAAATTAAATTATTATTGTTTATCTGAGTAATGGTTAGATAATATCATATATTATAAAAATTGCTTAATGGCTGAGTATTTATTATTATTCTTAATTATTATTGAATAGTAATGGTTTTATTAATTGTTTTTATATATTATTTAAAATTATATGTATTTTTATTAAATAACATTAGAAACAACAACAAAAAAAAAAAAGATTAAATATTTTTTCCATTTTAAATAAAAAAAAGTAATGCTACTTTTATGTAAGTTTAATTTGTAATTATCTGAACGTGTAAAATTTATAGCACATTGATTTATAAATAAAATAAAATTTATTTACTGAAATGTTATTTTTCAAATATCCATATGAATACTTTAGACATATATGTCATTTATGATACATTTTGTATGTTAGAAAAATACAATTTTTCTATATTTTTATATATTTTTCGGACAAAAATATAAAAAAGTGCCACTAAAAACTCTAGAAATGCACATAATAGAAAGACGAAAATAAAATGTCCTTCATGAAAAAAAAAAATCTATTAATTTTCTGTTTTGGAAAGTAATTATAATTAAAAGATTTTTGTTTTTATTGAGGTAAAAAAGATCTTCGCTTCGAAGAAAATTTAAATACTCAAACATAAAAAATAAAGCTCAGTAATGCATGTAATTACGTATTTTAAAAATTCTTTTTAAAATCTTTTAAAGTAAAATCTTTTTATTATTTATTGTAATAATGTGTAGTGGTAATTATGCATGTTGTTTTGAAATTATCATTTAAATTTTAAAATAAATAATATGATATAATAATCTATAATCCTTTTGTAAGTTCACAATTTCAAACCTGTAATAAAAATGCCCAGAGAAAAAGGCAAACATTAATAAAAAAACACGAATGAAAAAGAAAGGTAAAAAAAGTTAAAAAGAAAACTGTTTTTTAAAATGACTTATAAGATATATCAAATACCATAAAAACACAGTATTTGATTAAATAAACACAATAAAAAATATTCACGGTATGCTATGTTTGTTAAAAGTTTTATTAGCAAATCATTTAACTAATTAATCAATCATTAAAGTCGAATATTTAAATTATAATCAGTTGATTTTTAAATAACTGTTATAAAAACATCAAATTAACATTAATTTAAATGCTAAATACCCAAAAAATGCTTTAGGCACTTTAATATACGAAAAATTACATAAATTTAACACTCATTATCTCTTCCAAAATGCTAATGAAAAATCCTCTTTTGAATAATGATTTTCTTCTCTGATATTTAAAATTAATGATTCACTCAGAAAAATTACAGTAAGAAATACTGAAATACTTCAGAATTTTTTGAAAAACTCATCCTAATAACTGAAATTAGAATTTCTTCTTTCCATTTGCTTAAGTAACAAATGACACGTCAGATAGAGACCAGGTGTACTTAAAGAGCACATCTTTGAACTACTGTGCTATCATTAATATTATTTTTGGAAAGCATTATTTTTTTATTTCAATTTAATGCATTGATATTAATATTATTACTTATCATTCCAAATATTTAAAATAAATTTTAAGCTTAAATAAAATACAATAATAAGATTATTTAAAATATTTAAAAAATAAAAATAAAATAAAATAAATAAATAATAATAAATAAAGTAAAATAAATAAATAATAATAAATAAAGTAAAATAAATAAATAAAAAATAATAATAAATAAAATAAAATAAATAAATAAAATATTTAAAAATTAAAATATTTAAAAATTATATTTTTGAAAAATATAATTTTTTATGGCATGCAAAAATGGCAAAAAAATTTTTATGGCATTTTTTATGCATGCTCAGGAAAAGCATCAAAATTAATTTTTTGTGTCATATGTTTATTTTTATATGAGTTAAATATTTGTCTCATAATTTAAAGAAAAGTCCATATAATTTACCACGATTAACTGCTAATCGACAAATTTGCAAATGTATTGTTTTTCATAAAGAATATTGGAGTAACTAATAAAACTGCTTGAGAATAAAAAAAAATTCAAATAAGATATGAGAAGCTTTTAAATAAAGTAAGAAATAATACTGCTATTATTAATTCATTACATTACAAATGTTTTTTCTAAATTTTAATTAATTAATTTAATTTGAAGATTTTTTTTTTTAGATTAATAAAATTATTTTTATCTAAAAATTGATATCGATTTAAAGCAAGTGTTTATTAAAAAAGTAAATCATGCAAATAAAAGAACGAAATCAAAATTGAAGTTAATTAGATCAAATTTTTAAATGGAACTTCAAGAATGGATTACCGCAAAATTAAAAAAAAAAAAACTACATGCATTATTTTCAAGAATTTCTAAATTAATTCTTGAATTTTAAACACAATTCATTAGGCACAAAATATTTTCTATTTATATTTTTATGTATATAATCAGGGAAACTTATACATTGCCCTAATTAAAATCTTGCAAGCTATTTAAATATAGATGTATACTTTTAAATTAATGTTTAAAACAAGAAATTTATCTGAATATCTTTTATAATTTTGCAAACTATATTCTGAATTTCAAATGAATTCATATTGTAAATATTAATTACTTCCAAGATTATTTTTTTACTACAATCAATAATATATTGTTATGCAAACTTTGATGCTAATTTAAAATAAAAGTTCGCAAAATATAAATCGTATTTAAAACATTAAATAAACAAAAATTGAATGTTAATTAAATTATATTTGTTAAAATAATTTGTAAAGCTAATGATTATTCTTAATAATTAGCTGGTATTAATTTAGTAAAATCTTTTTTTAGAAATGTTAAGCTAAATTTCTTTAAAAAAAATCAATGTTTTGTCTAGTTTAATAATAATACTTATATTTTTATAACAACCTTAAAATAAAAGTATAATTATTTTAAATGTTTTGCTTTTATTATTAAATTTGAGCTTTTCAAAGTTTAAGTGCAAAAAATAAAATACAAAATAATTTTATTGATTCTTAAATACGAATTAATTTTGGTTCTCTAATATCATGGCCGATTTATAGTTTTTTGTTTTCTATTTTTATAAATCGTAATTTGTATGATATCAAAACAAACACATTTTAAAAAAAATCAATGAAGCATTTTTTTTTAAAAAATGTTTTTTCATTAAAATTATTTTGCCATGCATTAAATTCAAGGATTTGTAAATTTATTCTGTGCTTCTTGCAGATCGATGATTCAAGACTCTATGCTATGCTTCATACACACTGCTATTCGCTTCAATGGTTCACTAATCAAAATCTGATTAAATGCTTATTGAAAAGGGGTAAGTAAGAGAGCATTATCAAAATTGCAAGAATTCCTCAAGAGAGTGATTTCATCTTCCTGAAGGAAATGTGTAGTACTTGCAACCCAGCAACAGTAATTGTGAATGCACAGTGAATACCAACCCAGCAATCTTTGTCATTCCTTATATATTTACTTTAAATGTAAGAATATATAACAAAGCGGATTACGAAATTATTTAATTTATTTGTTTATATAAAGCATATGTAATGTAATTAACAATTTTTTTAACTTTGCAGAATTTGTTATTGATTATATTCACTTCATCAAAACAATTTTTGGTATCAATTGTGATAATTTTTTAAATTTATTTTAATAAAAGTATTGTTAATATTATTGTGTTAATTTTCATCGTCTTAAATGTTGATGAAGTTTTATGTCAAAGAAATTGTACTTATGGATTTTAAAATGGAAAAATTATACAATAATATATTAAATTACTGTTATAAAATTTATTTTCAATGACATTAATAATATTTTTTTTTTACTTTTTAGTCTTTTATATTTTATTTTTTTGCTTTATTTTATGTAAAATAATGTTATTTTTTAATTTAATGCTGCATATTTTAAAGAAATAATATATATATAAAGTTTTTAAGATGCAAGTAAGTAAACCCATTTTATAAAGGTATATACTCAGACGTTTTTCTCTCTACAAAGTATTATGCAATATATTTCCCAAAACAATACAAAATATAGTTTGCTACCAGTTAATCACTAATTACACTCATGTTCATAAATTAAGGATAATGAAGTTCAGGCAAAGAAAGAGACAGAAGCAAAACAAATTTGACTTATTGTAAAGTCTATTTATTAAACAAAAGGTAAAGAGCAAAAAAGATGCTATATGTTTGACATAAATAATAAAAATTGCGATTTTTACTCACTGGAGAAAATTTCAAAAAAGAACCTATTTACAAAAAACAGTATAAGATGGTTAGTAGGATGGTTAATATGGAGTATGTCTCCCGGACGGTGCAATACAGGCCTTACAACGCCTAGGCATGCTGAGTATCAATTATCAATCTGATCTTAGGGAATATTACACCACTCATCAAGCAATGCCCTCCGAAGTTCTGGTTGACAGGTGGGAGGGGGTTGATGGACTGCAATTCGTCGGCCAAGCATATCCCACACATGCTCTATTGGATTCAAGTCCGGTGAGTATGCTGGCAAATCCATAAGGGGGATATCCTCCAATTGGAGGCATTCGTCTACAATGTTTGCACGGTGAGGACGGGCATTGTCATCCATAAACAGAAATTCAGCAGCCATGGCGCCCCGAAACAAACGTACATGTTGTTCCAGAATGACATCCCGACAGATGTGGGCTGTCTTCGTTACACTCTGAACATGCAGGTCAGTTCTGGAACAAAGAATAATTTCTCCCCAAACGAGCCATCCTGCACCACCGTAACGGTGTCGTTCAATGGTGTTCTCTTGGTGGTAACGGGTACCTGGCGCTCTCCATATGAAAGTCCGGTGAGAATCAGACTGCAAACTAAACCTGGACTCGTCGGAAAACATCACACAAGACCACTGTTGCGGTGTCCACAATGCATGCTCTCTACTCCAGGTTAATCGCAGGCGACTGTGAGTTGCGGTAAGTGGAACACATCTGACAGGCCTACGAGCATATAGACCAATGTGCCCTAAGCGTCTGTACACGGTCTGCCTTGAAACTGTCGTACCGGTAGCTGAAGAGAGCTGACGAGACAGGTCTGATGCTGTACTCCGTCTGTTTCTTTTGGCGGTAACTGCTAAATACCGGTCCTCATTCGGCGTTGTAACTCGGGGCGACCTGCGCTGTAACATCTACTCACATTACCATCATCTTGGAATCGTTTCCAAAGCCTGGAGATGACACTCTGGGCGATTACAAGTTCCTCGGATACTTCCAGCTGGGTACGTAACCTATCGTACGTTCTACCACGTAAAAAATCATCCAAATGCTTCCTTTGTGCCATAACTATGCGGTTATTGCACTGAAAGGCTTTTAAAGCGCTTGTGAACTATTTTACTTCTTTGCCACCATTCCTTATATACCCCTCTCTTACACTCTCGTCATTGTGACGTACTATTCCGCGTCATCTGGTGGTTTCCTGTAATTTGCATATCCTTCTTCAAGATGTGTGTGATAATTCTACAGGTGAAATTTTTAATTCAGAGTTCAATTTCTGTGTGATTCTGAATTACCCTTAATTTATGGACATGAGTGTAGTTAGAAGTTGAATTAGATATTACTTAATTCATTGTATTAAGTAGTAATGTTATTTTTAATTTAATAGTACATATTTTAAAGAAATATTATATATGTAGTTTTTATGGTGCAAGTAAATAAATCCCTTTTTTAATAATAAATGCTTTGACATTTTTCAAAACAGAAAGAATTATGCAATTTATTTTGAGAAATGATACAAAATAGTATAGTTTGCTGTCAGTTAATTAATTATTAAATAGTTAAAAGTTGAACTAAATGTTGTTTAATTCTCTGTAAAATCATTCAAATTCCAATATGTGATATATATATATATATATATATACAATAAATCTCAGCTTTAGGCAAAACATTTTATTAGTGCGCGCATATCTTAATTTGTCCAACGGCCGTACCATGCTGAATATACCGGTTCTCGTTAGATCACCGAAGTCAAGCATCATTGGGCGCGGTCAGTACTTGGGTGGGTGACCACCTGGGAACACCGCGTGCCGTTGGCAAATTTGGGACCTGAATGGCCGAGTGTCTAGCGCTCTGGTGCTCGGTGCCACAGGTTTCGGGTTCGAATCCCGGCGGTGCCATGGATGTTTGTAGTGGTTCGGAATCCACTTTAAGCCGTAGGTCCCAGTCTCCTATGACTGTAAGCAAAAGTCAGGCTTCTACCTACGGGTGCTCCATCACAACAGAAGCTGCTTCCTCCCCCTTCAATCATGAGTACGTATGGGCTCGTGGGCTTGGCCAGCCAAGTGGGATAAGAAACAACAACAACAACAACATATCTTAATTTGAAAATTCATTTTAAAATCAATTTAATTTATACAAAGGTTAAAAAATATGCTCAATAAGCATTATATCGAAATTATTAAATTAATGCAGAGAAAGAAATAATCAAATGGACCCTCTGGTTAAAACTGAATGTTTCATAAACAACAAATATTCAATATAAATTCAAGGGTTGATGGTTTAATGTTTTGAAATCAAATCGATAAAGTTAAGTGGATCTTTTCAAAATATGCCCTTAGGAATAATGATACACGGAAGCAACAGTTACTATTTCAAAATATAACATAAACCAAGAACAATACAAAAATATTTGTTTCCAGAAATGAAATATTTTATTCTTTTATAAATTCGAAATTTTATTGATATTTCCTTAATGCTATATTTCTATGTATATTTGTTCGTAGTTTAATGAAATATAAATATAATTTATTAGCTGTATTAAACTTAAAAACTGTGTTTTTCTTATGAATTTCTTAACGAGATAATTTCATTTTAGAAATTAGGCAGCATTCAATGCTCAAGTAATAAAGTGAATATTTTAGTCTAAAAAGTAAGCATTATTCTTTAATATTACTAACATTGCGAACCACATAATAATCTTCAAAGAGAAGCTTAATGAATATCAATATTCTTAGGAAAATGGAAAGAGATAAGCATATTACTCACATTTATCACGTCTTATGTTCGAAAATAAACACAAAAATTTTCAAATTGTTTCTTAGATGTGTATCTTAAGATGCATTTAGTAACAAATAGATAAAATGAAAAAGAATTTCCTGTAATATTGCTAGAGTAGCTTTCATATCATTTAATAAATTTGAAAACTCGCGTAAATGAAGAGTTCATCTCATTATTTTTGTGTGTTAGATCATTTGAATCTATTGATTTGTGTTTTTAAAAAATATATATTGTAGACTTTTCTTTTTAAAATTTTACGTGTTTATTAATTATGTTTATTAATTATGTTTACGTGTTTATTAATTTATGTTTATTAATTATGTTTATTAATTATGCTATTCATTTATTAAGAGCTATAGAATTATAAAATAATATTATACATTTGTGTATAAATATATTAATGCATTGAAATTTATTTTTATATATTACAAAATAAATTTTTGTATTTAATAAATATATAACAAAAAGCCACAATTATTAAAATTCTTGTAAATAAAAGATAAAAATTTTCTTAATTATATGAATATGTTTTGCAAAAGGCATACGAAAATTCTATTAAAAAATATTAAAAAATAAAATGAAAATTTTTTCCTTAAATTTAATTGTTAAATTTATTTCTGAAGCTATTTTGTTCTTAAGAAAAATATCTATATATTTAAAATGTAAATATTTTTATTAACTATTTAAGAAAACTTATATGAAGACTACATACATTATGAAAGTATTTCTTATAAGCATTAATAGATTTAATCATTTAATTTACTTAAAATTTTTTTTTACAGTACATCCATTTATTCTTTTTTTAATATTAATGTAACTACACTGGTAGGTGAAATTTAACTATTGATGTAATTTTAAAGTAAGTAGGGATGTAATTGTGGAAAAGGTCTTTTCAGGATCAATACTATGAACACCCAATTTGGTAAAAAGTTGTTCTTATTGTTTAAATATGAATCAAAACGATACTAATGGCTTCAGGGTATGTAAAACACAATGAAATCTGAAATAAAGATTTATTGGCAAGTTTGAGGATTACTGTATTGCGGCAATCATAACCCAATAGTTTCGAATCATCAAAATTATTGTTTCATCAGTTTAGAAATTTTAAACCACAGATATAATGGTAAAAAAAAAACATTGATGGTGGTCACTCAAGAAAACATCGCAATGGATGAACTGTATATTCATCATAAAGGTGAAAACTATACCAGTCAGTTAGTAACATTGCTTGAAAGCCATGTACAGCAACAGGGTGACAATTGTCCCACATATATTCATAAAAGTGGCCCCTATTCGTCCACATTCTGAATGATACATTCCATTGAATCATTCATACTAATCTACAGAACAAAAAGACTAGGCATCTCATTAATAGATTCATGTTCCCAATACAGACGACAATCGGTTTAATGTCACAAATGATCTTCAACACCAGTTGATAGGGAAAGACCATACCATGCAACCCCTAAATAAGGCTCTATTCTTACTGAGGGACATATGATTGTTGTTCTTCGTTTTGAACAGACAAGTATTTGCACCAACACTTTTCTTTCGATGAAATCTTCTGTTGTAATTACCTAATATTGTCAAAATATGTAGAAATGTTATCTTAACTATGTTACTTGGCGATAATGTAATTATATTTTTAGATATTTATTTAAATTAGACAAACTTGTTTGAAAATCAGATACATTATTTATATTATTATAAAATATGTTAACTACATTTTTTTCTGGTGCATGCTTTTGCAATAAGTTGTCTTCATATTTAAATAGATTTTATGTTAGGTATAAAATATAACATCATTAGATGTTTTAAAATGATAAGCATAAATTGTTCTGTAAAATCGACCTTAATCATCAAATCAAATTTATAAAAATTTTACGTATATGGAAAAAAATACAAGGATTAATATGTAGCCTTTAATTAATATACAAATTTCAAATAACTTTAAAGTAAAAAGTATTTATAGCACTGTACTATAAAGTCTTCGTTTACATATATATTCAACTGTCCATGATAAAAAAAATTAAATAATGGATCAAATAGAATAAAAATGTATATATATATATATATATATATATGTGTGTGTTTTCATAGTAAATAATTAATAAAATCAGTGAAATATATAAAAAAAACTATACAAATAGTTAGTATCAGCCGAATAAATTTGAATCTGGGAAACATAAAGAGAATTATATTATTTGAGTACCATATATACAGCACAACTGATATTAAAACTAGACGATGAAATATATGTATCTTATGACATGCCATGGTAAATGTGATAATTTTTGGTTTTGATGAAGTGGAAAATTACAAATACATTTGGAATGTGACAACCTGAGAAATGGAAAATAAAAATAACCGATTATTTGGACAGTCGCAATAATTATGTCCTCATTCCTGGCACGTTGTTCGTAGTTTTCAAGCTCCTAAAAGATTTGTGCTTGTGGTAAAGAAACTCACTGCCAGAAACCACAACTGCATGACTTTGTCATCTTTTTATTTCTTTCAATCCAGGGATTACATTTGTTCGTACACAAACAAAAGACATTAGATTATAACTAAATGTCAAAGGATAAGCCAATCAAGACTGGGTTTTAGTCCGCTACGATACCGGAATAAGCACTTCTGCCGAGGTAGTAACACCTAAGGTAAAGAAAGATAAAAAGCAAAAAAATATATTTCTTTTCCCACTTTTACAAAACCCAATTAGTGTGTATGGCAAGCTGCCAGTTTCTGCTATGCAATAGCTTTTATCACGATTTATGTATAGGAGAATATAAGTTCTGAAAGAATAATACTTTTCGATCCATATTTACAGCATTTTATTAAAAAAAATTGTATTTGATTAGTTTATTTTTTAAATCCATTAGAGCTAGTACCATATAAATATATTATTAAATTTTCAAATTATTATTTTTTTTTTTACATTTTTTTCAACAAATGTAAGCAAATGATCTTAAAAAATCACCATTAAATTATTAAATTTGATTAGTGATATAAGAAATAATATTTATAAATCCGCTTAATTTACTTTTCTTTGAACACAATATCACAATTTTAAAATAGAAACAACAAAACTTATAAAATTTATCAATGAATTGAAAAAAGTAGATTTGATACGATTGTTGATGGGGATTTAATTGTGTAACTTGTAAAAAAGCAAACTATTGAAAATGTTATTTTAATAATGATTAAAAATAAACTTAAATGAAATTCAAAATATTTTATCAAATCTAAATATGGAAAAAAAATATAATAAACAAATAAAATTATTTAAACAAAAAATAACTAAATGAAATAAACAATAATTTTCATTCTCTATTTTTACATCAAGTAAAAATGATTTTATAAAAGACACATGTGTTTAAAAAGTTTTATTTTTTTGGAAATTTAGAATTACTATCAAATTTATTTAAAATGGCTTTATTCATTGAAATTCAAAATGTTTTTTTTTTTATAATTTTCTAAGTGAAATTTTACATTCAATACTGTTATTAATTTGTTTATTATTGTTGGAGTAATTACATCTGTAGTAAATAAAATAAACAGGAAAAAAACAATGATAGTAAAATAATATAAATTGGTTATCCTAAACGTAAAATTATATAGGTTTTTATTATTTAAAATATAAAATATCATAAAACATAACAATAAATTATTGTTAGTTATAACAATTATTGCTTTTATTTAATTTACAATCATATTAAAATATGCATTGGTAAATAAAATTTTATTGTTATTTTTATAATTCTCAGTCTTAAAATAGCATCTTATACGAAACTTCTAAATAATTTGTTATTATTTTTTTTTTCCTTTTCAATTTTTTAAGGGTTGCAGTGCATATGCACATACAAGCACATTCAGTACATATAGATGTATGTATATGCACACAATCTTCTCATTAATTATTATTTTACTTATATTATAATTTTCAAGAAAATGGTAGCAATAAATTACCCCCATAATACCAAATTATTCATACTGATAATTTAAATTTATGAGTAGTGTAAAATTCATAATTTTATAAATTATTTCGTTACGTTAGAAAAATTACTGAATACAATCCTTATTTTATTTTATTTTTTTTTTTTTATTCCGGGATAAAATAAATTGATTTAACAACCGGAAAGAAGAAATTAATAGTATTATTCACTATAGTTTGAGATTTTATTCTGTTAAATAACGATAACTGAATTTATAGTTACTAAAAATATTCATTAATTATTAACCCGTCACTTCTCATAAGGCGGATTAAATATGGTGAGAGTTGACTTTCTAATATTTCTGTAAAACATGTTTTACTGCAAGCGTTGATTTGCTACAACAAAACAAACTATATATATTTATTTAAGGACTGTATTGGAATGAATAAAATTTAACGATGAGTATCTATCAAAAGCTTTATGTATTCTATTCAAAAAAATATTAAAAACAATGTTTAATGCAATTAACACTATATTTTATTAAATAGTCAAACAGCAGTCAATTTATTTTACATTTAAAATTTTTTAATAAAAATAATGAAAGCTTTTTTTTTTTTTTTTTTTTTGTAATCATAACTATAAATAATTTTTTTAAATAATAAAAATTGTAATTTTTAAATTCCTGAAAGTTTTAATTTGCTCTTAAAGTTACAGTACATATCTTAAAGTCAAAAAATTTTCGGTAAAATGTACTTTAAATTGTATGAGAAAAAAAAAAAATTCAAACTTGTAATTATTATTTTTATTTGTTAAGTAATTTAAAAGTAAAGAAAACTACTGAAATATTTAGAAAATGTAAATTTTAATTAATTTTATTTAATAGTAATTTTTAGATTAAGTTCTTAGTCTGTAAAATGTTGACGTACTGATTGTTTTTTTATTGCAGTTCTTAACATTTCTTTGTGTCTTTATTGCAAATATTAATTTTGTTAAATTTTTTACAAATGATAAAAAAAAATATATTTATCTTAAATTTATAAATACCTTGATCAATAAATTGTTAAGTTGGCTTAAAAATAATTGCAAGTTAAAAAAAAAAAGTTGTCTATAATCCAAAGATTATACATTTAAAATACCTTAAAATATCCAGGTAATGATGTGCCGGCTGCATGTCATTTTCTAAAACTAAAAACCACACAACTAAAGAGGGTTTTTGCTAATAAGGATCACCAAATTCCAATGTGAGAGAAAATTAAGCAATCAAAATAAAGACATAAAAAACACAACAACAAGAAAAACAAAGTATAAACCAAAAGTAGGAACATAACAGTTGAGGATGATGTAAGGAAGACATTTTTTGAAAAAAAAATAGTTAAGATTGCACCCGTTATGTATTAGCCTGTGCTAGTGGTTGAAAAAAGCCTGTGATGAAATTAACAGAAAATATTTACAAATTCTTTGCAGAACACCAGATTAATAATGAACTGTGATATTGATTGTTTTCACTATAGTTCTTTAATGGACATCTTTTTTCCTGTTTTGACTAATTTAATTTATAGCATATTTTTTTTTTAAAGTTTCTCTAAATCTGAAAAATTTTCTTTTACTTAAAAAACACATAAAAATAAAACTTATTTCTATATGAACATCAAAGACAACAATTTTAATAAACATCAAAGACAATATTTATTGAACATTAAAGACAAGATCGAATCAGCAGCAGTTGTGGATTCTGATTTTTTTTGGTGTGAGAGGCAAAAATTATATCTGCGTGTTATATGAAGCTGCGAATGACAGCCAATGAATTACTGTTACTTGAAATGCGTAACCCTCATTCGTATTTTATTAAATTAGTAACATGGACATCTTACAAAAATGATGACTATTAATTAAGTCAGTAACACAGCAAAATTAGCCGCCTAATACAAATATCAACATTTTACTGATAATCAGCAATAATCGACCAAGAGATTGGACATGCTACCTAATTAATGGCCATATATCTATTCAAGGGTAGATATCATTACGGAGGCTTGGGTGTCCGAGTCAATAATCGATTGTCTGCTTCTAGCTAGGGTCAGCAAGAGGCCGAACCATCTGGTATGTGGGCATTTAATCGTGTAGACCTAATGAGAGACTGCATACGGCTGGTGGGAGAACTTGAGACGATGGGAAAGTTTGTAAGATAGTAGTTTATTATTATCCATGAAACATATTTACAATAAATATAGATATAGTGGATAATTGAGGATGTAATCTATGGCATGTATACAGACACCAATGTGCTTTTAAATATTTCTAACTTTGGCTTAAACATGGAAGAAAGAAAGGGATAAATCAAGTGTAATGTTGTTTAATTGTAAATTTATGAATGATTTATGACTCTACAATGTAATTTTAGATAATAGAATTCCTTATAATAATTTGTAATAATATAAATATAGGTTCAGAATCTTACTTATAATATGGATTATTACTTATGTATTATTTACATACAATTGGACGAGAATATTATTTTTAATAATTCGCTGATATTTAATAAGTTATTTTATTACTTTTGGAATGTAAATTTTAGAGATAAAAGTAATTTTAGCACTGTTCTTGAAAAATAATCTACACCCAATATTAATGAATTCAACAATTTTAAAAATAAAGTTAAATTTGCTATAAAATTAATATTATTAATTTTATAGCAAATATAACGCTAATTTTATTATAGCGCTAATTTTTTATTATACATTTTTTAAATTAAAAACTGTATATTATACAAATGAAATTGGTTGATATCAGTAAATTAAGACATGTTAAATAATTATCATCAAAGTTAATAAAAAGAAAGGCTATAAACAAGTTATTAAATGAAAAAAAAATTATTTAAATAAACTTATTTATCAAGCAGTAAATTATTAAACATTTCTAAATATTTTGTGAATTACTTGTGTGAAAGAATCCTGTACATTAATTACTTAACACCAAAAATTTAAACTAACTAAAAAATATTTATCAAATTATTATTTACCTACTTTTTATTCAAATATCATTAGTATTATATTTATTTTAAAACATTTATAGTTTATTATTATTTTCAAATTACTTTTTAAAAAAAAAAAAAAAAAAACACCGAAAAGGCAAAAGCAATTAGTATATTTATTTATTTTAAAATATTTATTTATAGTTTGAGGATGAATATATTTTTCCAATATGCTTGTCTAAAATAAAAAAATAAAAACTGAAAAGGCAAAGCAATTAGTAATTTATTTATACTAGTACAAAATTTATTTAAAAATATTTATAGTTTGAGCATGAATATATATTTCCAATATGGCTGTCTAAAATAAAAAAAAATACTGTAAAGGCAAAGCAATCAGTATATTTATAGTACAATATTTACTTAAAATATGTATAGTTTGAACATGAGTATATATTTCCAATATGCTTATCTAAAATAAAAAAAATATTGAAAAAGTAATGCAATTAGTAGTATATTTATACTAGCACAATATTTATTTAAAATTATTTATACTTTGAGCATGAATATTTTCCAATATGCTTGTCTAAAAACAAAAAAAATATTGAAAAGGCAAAGCAATTAGTATATTTATTATATTTATACTAGTACAATAATTATTTAAAAATATTTATACTTTTTGCATGAATGTATATTTCGAATATAGTTGTCTAAAATAAAATAATATTGAAAAGGCAAAGCAATTAGTAGTATATTTATTTTGTTTATACTAGTACTATATTTATACTTTGTGCATTAATATATATTTCCAATATGCTTGTCTACATTTAAAAAAAAATACTGAAATGGCGAAGCAATTACTAGTATATTTATTTTATTTATACTAGTACAATACTTTTAACAGGAATATATATTTCCAATATATTTGTCTAAAATAAAAAAAAAATATTGAAAAAGCAAAGCAATTAGTAGTATATTTATTTTGTTTATACTAGTACAATATTTATACTTTGTGCATCAATATATATTTCCAATATGCTGGTCTAAAATCGAAAAATACTGAAAAAGCCAAGCAATTCGAATAAAGTATATTTTCTTTTCTCTCTCTGAATGCGCGCAGTTAAATCACTTGCCAGGGATTTTTTGGTCCATCTTTGGGGAAATAAATAAGTCAGAACATGTGCGAGTTCCATTATTAAAGTGTTTTCGAAGGCGTTCCATGTGACCGATTGGAACGGCACAAGCACAGAAGTGAGTTGATCGCTTTACTACTCTGGGAAAGAATTGAGATTTAGGAGATTCGAATCCAAAGTTAACCTGTCTCGTTCTTAGACAATGAAGAATGATATCAGAGAGACAATTGTTTTCAAAAGCATTTCGAAGTAAGTTTTAGTTTTCTCTCTAAAAATACAAAGTTTTCTAATAAATTGCACATCCTTAACAATCAAATCAACAATCAATTTTAGCAAGTAAAAATACTTTACAAAGTATTTTTACTTTTTTAAAAAAAAAAAGGTTAAAGGTTATTTAATTTATTATTCATTTTTAACTTTATTTGACTTCTGAAAATGAGATTTTTTAATAGCATTTTTCGGTGCAAAATATACAAAAATAATGCTCTATTTGTTTTATAGATTTAACTTGAAAATTTTGTATTTTATATAATTTTGTCAGCCAATTTAATACGAATCCAAAATGTTTATTCATGAAATTTCATTAATTTCTTATAATAGGGTATTATTTAAATGTAACAATCAATTCAAAATAAAGGATGCGATATATGTAATAAGGATAATATTATTAAGGATTTTAAGGATGTGATTATGTATTTTATGGACTTTTAAAAGATTTTACATCTTCAACATTAGCTAGGTAATAAATATATAACTAACAATGGGTATTTTTTTTTCATTTCCATTGGTATATATATATATATATATATATATATATATTTACAATCACATACTTTATTTTGAATTGATTGTTCAATTTAAATAATGCCCTTTATAAGAAATGTTTGCAATTTCAATAATATATATATATATATTATTGTTATCTTATATATATATATCTATTTGTTATAATGAAATTGTATAAAATATAAATAATGATCTCTATATTTTTTGTTCCATAAGGACATGAGATTAATAATAATTTTTTATCTAAATATTTTGTCTTACGTCATCTAATTAATCGTAAATGAACTTTTCTTTAAACTTTTTGGATAAGATTCTAATCAGAAAAACAGTTTATTATAGAAGTATTAAGAAAATAGCGTACATAAAAATAAAATATAATTAATTATAAAATAATATTAAATATTTAACGACTGAAAAGGCAAAAAAATATCCATCGATAGGTATTTATTTATTACCTAGCCCATGTTGAAGATGTAACTCTTTTAAAGATCCAATAAAATACATTTTTAAATCTATGAACATTTTCCAAGTATTCCTTTTCCTAAAAGTTTCGTGGAAATCAGAACAATATACCATGGTAGCATTTAACAAGAAGCTGTTCAAAGAACTTCAATACCAGATGACGCGTAATCATTTTCACATATTCATAGCTAAAACAATTTGTCTTTCATCAACACAACAAAGCGTATTTGTCCGCATTTAGTGGTTTCAAAAGCATCTGGTCCGAAACATATTACGCTATTTTTAACTCTTGCTAAATTCGAATATTGAAAATAGCAGACATTTTTTTTTTCATGCTATCAAAGCATCCCTGCTAATTACTTCGCCAAAGCAGGTCATTTTTCGAGCTTTACAACTTGGCATTAAAAAATATGTCCAGGTGCTGCATTAAATTTAGGCTCGTCACATACTCTCTTCCTTTACTGTTATTATAGCTAGTAGTGTGTGTAATTGAGTTAAACTTTCATGGGAAAGATGCCTGATTCAGATAAGATCCTCAGAAAACTATTTAATGTGATTTATTTCTGCAATTTTTTTATGTAATTTAATTCTGTTTACTTGATAAGAAGCATAAGTGCCAAGCCAAAACACAATTACCAGCAACTGAAATTCAATTTGCAACTAATGCAAAAAAGTTTAAATGTTCGAAAAAGTTCGATTTCTGTGAAAGTATGTTGAATAATGGACAAATTTATTCTCTCATGGTCCAATCGTTTTAGGTTTTCGTGGCGACAGAGAACTATTAAAAAGAATGCAAACTTTATAATTGACTTTTTAAACTATGGCGTAAAACTAATAATATGTTAATTAATGGTGTCGAAAAAATATATTGTCATACTTAAAGCGAAATATTAGGGTTTCAATGTTTCAGAAGCATCTTAAAATTTTAAAGTTATTTGTTCTTCTTTTTTATTAGTGTACAAATATGACATTTATAAGTTTTTAAAAGCAATTTAGAAAGTGGACGTTTACGAAATAGAGTAAATGATGGATTTTAATACTGCCTAAAACTTTAATGAACAAATATTTATATAATAGCTGGTAAATAGTATTTTTGTTTAAACTTTATTTAAAAAATAAGTAATACATATATTTTTAAAAGGTTTTTCATACAGTTTCTTGATAAAAAATTATTTATTGCTTAAGACATTTTATATTAAAAATGTAATTGAATAATATGGTGAAATAATACTTCACTTATATAAATATTTTTAAAACCTCAAATACATCTTTCCTTATGAGTAGAAAAATTAAGTTTTAAAGTAAATAGGAAATAAATAAAATAAAAAGTACAACAAATAATAAAAAAATACGTAGAATGGAATTAAATTAAACAATTTAATGAAAAACACAATTTTGAAAACCTATTTTAACAAATATAGTTCAATTATTTAAATTGAATATTGCAGAAAAAATTTCAGTAATTTATTAATATTCTGAAACAATATCACCTTAATACAATTTTTAAAAAAACATTGCATTCAATTTACTTATTGGTACCTAAAATTTGTTTTTATTTGCATAAATTAACTGCAGCTATTTTCACATTGATCCGCTTAATCTCAACTCAAGATGCACTTTGGCAAGTTGCAACTTCTCAAAACTTTTCGACAACAAGGAACTTAAAAAAAAAAGAAAAGAAATTTCGAAACCGAAAATGGGAAAGATTTTTAAAGGGGTGACGCAAAATGTATTTTGCTGCAGGTAGGAATCGATTACTCAACAATCGCAACACTGTCCCAGCTCTTGGGACTACTCACGTTACGTCTCCAGATACGGCAAGTGAATTATTAAGCATGTCCGAAACGTCTGACAAGAGAAGATTTGCGGAACACTCAGCGAATGAGTAATAAGTCTCCAGTTTTGATGGACGAATTGGCTCGCTTGTGCAAGACTGATTGCTTTAAAGGCTGTCTCAGCTTTCTGGAAAAAGTGAAACTCAAGGAAAGTATTTCAAGAAAAGTAATAGTTGGAATTTTCTACGTACCAGAAAAAAAGAACTTGTTCGCTTCTATAGCTAATCACGTTTGATGGTGCAAAAAAAAAATTAAAAAGTTCTCAGGGTTTCAGAAGAGTTGGAAAAATGTCGATGATTAAAATTTATCGAAGCACGTTTTGTTGGGAATTTATATTTCTTTTCTTTGAGATTCACTTCTGGGACAATCGAATATTTTATTTTCTACTGCCTCTTTCGAAATTTTTAATAAATAAATTATGCAAATAAAAACAAATTTTATGTACGAATAAATAAATTGAATACAATGTTTTTTAAAATTAATATTAAAGTGATATATTTATAAGAATATTTATAAATTACTGGTAATTTTCTTCAATATCCATTTGAAATAATTGAATTATATTTATTAAATGTCGTTTTCAATGTAGTGTTTTTCATTAAATTATTTTTTTTAAATTTGTTTCTGCTAATTTATTATTCATTTTTTTGTTGTTTATTTTTACTTTTTATTTTTTTTAAGGAATTCCAACATTTTAAGTTTGTTTTACAAAAATACCTAAAAGACAATTTATTGCAAATATAGATGATATTTGAATGTATGTAAAGTAAAATAAAAAAACTACCTTTCTGACAAAATTTAGGGACGAAAATATATTTTTTTTTAATTTGTAAAAAGCAAATAATATAGTTGATTAATTGAAATATGTTTTGAAGGCTTAATTTGTTGAGACATATCTATTGAACTCGGATGTACTTGAAATTTAAATAAATAATAATACTTCATCTTTTATTGGCTACTTTACAACCATGGTAAAGAATCCAAAGACACGAGTACCCTGAGAATGGAGTTGCCTCGTTAAAAATTTAAATAATATTTTAATTTCCACTCAGGTGGCTTTCGCCCGGGAGCACACTACAAGTACACAACTCTCTCTCTTCGTCCCTTAATTTATAAAATTCTTTCGTTATTTTCTGCAGCTTTAACTGAAGCTATTTTCACATTGATCCGCTTAATCTCAACTCAAGATGCACTTCGGCAACTTATAACTTCTCAGAACTTTTCAACAACAAGGAATTTAAAAAAGAAAAGGAAAGAAATTTCGAAACCAAAGTTGTTCACTCGGGGAAAAAGGTAAGATTTTTAAGGGGGTGGTGCAAACTGTATTTTGCTGTAGGTGGGAATCGATTACTCAACAATCGTAACACTGTCACAACTGATGGGACCGCTCACGTTACGTCTCCAGATACAGCAGGTGAATTATTAAGCATGTCCGAAAAGTCAGACAAGAGAAAATTTGTGGAACACTCACCGAATGAGTAATAAGTCTACGATTTTGATTTACGAAAAGCACGAATTGGCTCGCTTGTGGAAGACTGATTGCTCTAAAGGCTGTCTCAGCTTTCTGGAAAAAGTGAAACTCATTGAAAGTATTTGAAGAAAAGTAATAGTTGGAATTTTCTACGTCCCAGAAAAAAAGAACGCATTCCTTTCTATAGCTAATCACGTTTGATGGTGCAGAAAAAAAAGTAAGAAGTTCTCAAGGTTTCGGAAAAGTTGGAAAAATGTCAATGATTAAAATTTATGGAAGCACGTTTTGTAGAGAATTTTTATTTCCTTTCTTTGAACTGCATTTTTTGGAAAATTGAATATTTTATTCTCTAATTCTTCTTTCAGAATCTTTAATATTTATTTTATGCAAATAAAAACGAATTTTATGTACCAATAAATAAATTGAATGTTTTTTTTAAATTAATAATAAATTGATATTTTTTTCTGAATATTAATAAATTATAGAAGATTTTCTACAAACTCCAATAGAAATAATTAACTATATTTGCTAAATTTGGTTTTAAAAGTTGTGTTTTTCATTAAATTGTTTAATTTAATTTATTTTTACTTGTTCATTATTTATTATTTATTTTTTACTTTTTTTATTAAATATTTTACTTTTTATACGTTGAAAATATTCCAACAATTAAACCGTTTTGCAAAAAATACTTAACAGTCTTTCAATCTCAGATATAGATGCTATATGAATGTATGAATGGTTAAATAAAAATATAGCTTTTAAAAAATTTAGAAATTAAAATATTTTTTTTGATTTGCAAAAATCAATTAATTTTATTTCATTAATCAAAATATCTTTTAAAGACATAATTTGTTGAGACATATCTACTGAAATTGGAGGTACTTGAAATTTAAATAAATAACAATACTTGAGCATTTATTGCCTACTTTGCAACCATGGTAAAGAATCCTAAAAATCCTTAGATACGAGTACCCTGAGAATGAAATTCCCTCGTTAAAAATTTAAATAATATTTTAATTTCCACTCCGATGGCTTTCGCCCGGGACCACTTAAGTACACAACTCTCTCCGTCTAACGTCCCTTAATTGATAAAATTCCTTCGTTATTTTCCGCAGCTTTAACTGCAGCTATTTTCACATTGATGCCCTTAATCTCATCTAAAGATGCACTTCGGCCAGTTGTAGCAACTTCTCAAAACTTTTCAACAACCAGGAATTAAAAAAAAAAGAAAAGTAATTTCGAAACCAAAATTGTTCACTCGGTGAAAAGGGAAAGATTTTGAAGGGGGGTGACGCAAAATGTATTTTGCTGTAGGTAGGAATCGATTACTCAATAATCGTAACACTGTTCCTACTCTTGGGACTACTTACGTTACGTCTCCAGATACAGCAAATGAATTATTAAGCATGTCCGAAACGTCAGACAAGAGAAATCTTGCGGAACACTCACCGAATGGGTAATAAGTCCAGTTTTGATGGACGAAAAGGACGAGTTGTCTCGGTTGTGCAAGACTGATTGCTTTAAAGGCTGTCTCAGCTTTTTGGAAAAAGTGAAACTCCAGGAAAGATTTTCAAGAAAAGTAATAGTTGGAATTTTCTACCTTCCAGAAAAAAAAGAACTTGTTCGTTTCTGTAGCTAATCACGTTCGATGGTGCAAAAAAAGTAGGCAGTTCTCAGGCCTGCCTAAAGATTTAGAAAAATGTCGAAGATTAAAATTTATTGAAGCACGTTTTGTTGAGAATTTTTATCTCTTTTATTTGAACCTCACTTTTGGGAGAATCGAATAATTTATTCTTTAGTTCTTTTTCAGAATTTTTAATATTTAATTCTTTCAAATAAAAACAAATTTTATTTATTAATAAATAATTTGAATGCATTGTTTTTTAAAATTAAAAATGAAGTGATATGTTTTCAGAATATTAATAAATTACTGAAATTTTTCTTCATAATCCCATTGAAATATATTTTTTAAATTCTTTTTCAAAATTGTATTTTTCATTAAATTGTTTAATTCAATTTGTTTCTTCTTTTTTTAAAAAAAATTTCATACTTTTTATTTTTTACTCGTTGAAGGTTTTTCAACATTTTAATTTTTTTTAAGAAAACAACTAACAGTCTATTTATTGGAAATATAGATGATAATTCAATATATGCATAGTTAAATAAAAATTTAGTTTCTTGACAAATTTAGAAATATAATATATATTTTTTATTTTGTAAAACGCAATACTTTCAGTTAGAAAATTCCAACTATTACTTTTCCTGAAATTCTTTCCTTGAGTTTCCCTTTCTCCAGAAAGCTGAGACAGCCTTTAAAGCAATCAGTCTTGCACAAGCGAGCCAATTCGTCCTTTTCGTCCATCAAGATTGGACACTTATTACTCATTCGGTGAGTGTTCCGCAAATTTTCCCTTGTCTGACGCTTCGGACATACTTAATAACTCACTCGCTCTATCTGGAGACATAACCTAAGTAGTCCAAAGAGTTGGGACAGCAGTGTTACGATTGTTGAGTAATCGCTTCCTACCTACAGCAAAATACATTTCGTGTCACCTCCTTAAAAATCTTTCCCTTTTCCGCTAGTGAACAATTTTTGTTTTCGAAATTTCTTTCTTTTTTTTTTTAATTAATTCCTGGTTGTTTATAACTTTTGAAAAGTTACAACTGGCCAAGTGCATCTTGAGTTGAGATTAAGCGGATCAATGTGGAAATAGCTGCAGTTAAAGCCGCGGAAAATAACGAAAGAATTTTATCAATTAAGGGACGTAAAGAGAGTGAGAGAGTTGTGTACTTATAGTGTGCTCCCGGGCGGAACTGAAACTACAAGTATCATCTATATTTGCAATAAATAGACTGCTAGTTATTTTAAAAAAAAGGTTGGAATACTTTCAACGACTAAAAAGTAAAAAATAAATTAAAAAGAAAGAAAATTAATAAAAAGTAAAAAATAAATAATAAATAAATAAAAACAAATTAAATTAACCAATTTAATGAAAATCATAATTTTGAAAGCGAAATTTAACTAATATAATTCAATTATTCCAATTGGGCATTCAAGAAAACTTTAATTAATTTATTAATATTCTGCATAAATTCAATATATTATTTATTCAAAAAAAACAATCCATTCAATTTATTTATTGGTACATAAAATTTGTTTTTAATTCTATAAATTATTTGTTAAAAAATCCGAAAGAGGAACTAGAGAAAATATTCGATTGTCCTAAAAGTGAAATTCAAAAAAAAGAAATAAAAATTCTCTGCAAAGCGTGCTTCGATAAATTTTAATCATCGACAATTTTCCAATTTCTCCGAAACCCTGAGAACTTCCTAATTTTTTTTGCACCATCAAACGTGATTAGTTATAGAAACGAACAAGTTCTTTTTTTTCTTAGGACATAGGAAATTCCAACAATTACTTTCCTTGAAATTCTTTCCTAGAGTTTCACTTTTTCCAGAAATCTGAGACAGCCTTTAAAGCAATCGGTCTTGCACAAGCGAGCCAATTCGTCCTTTTCGTCCATCAAAACTGGAGACTTATTACTCATTCGGTGAGTGTTCCGCAAATCTTCTCTTGTCTGACGTTTCGGACATGCTTAATAATTCACCTGCTGTATCTGGAGACGTAACGTAAGTAGTCCCAACTCTATGGACAGTGTTACGATTGTTGAGTAACCGATTCCTACCTACAGCAAAATACATTTTGCGTCACCCCTTAAAAATCTTTACCTTTTCCCCGAGTGAACAATTTTGGTTTCGAAATTTCTTTTTTTTTTTTTCTAAATTCCTGATTGACGAAAAGGTCTGAGAATTTACAACTGGCCGAAGTGCATCTTCAGTTGAAATTAAGTGGATCAATGTGAAAATAGCTGCAGTTAAAGCTGCGGAAAATAACGAAAGAATTTTATCAATTAAGGACCTTAGAGAGAGAGAGAGAGTTTTGTATTTATAGTGTACTCCCGGGCGAAAGCCATTTGAGTGGAAATTAAAATATTATTTAAATTTTAAACAAGGGAACTCCATTCTCAGGATTCATAACTCCATACTCGTGTCTTAGGAGTTTTAGGATTCTTTACCATGGTTGCAAAGTATCCGATGAAAGCTGAAGTATTATTAATTATTTAAATGTCAAGTACCTCTGATATGTCTCACTAAATTAAGCTTTCAAAAGATATTATAATAAATGAATTAAAAGTATTTGCTTTTTAAAAATTAAAAAATATTGATATATCTAAATTTCTCAAAAATTTATTATTTTCTTTTTATTTAACTATGCATACATTCAAATATCATCTATATTTACAATAAACAGGTTGTTATATATTTTTGTAAAATATATTAATATTGTTCCAATACTTTCAAAGGATTGAAGTTCGAAATTTATAATATCCTTTATTGTTACATTTCACACATAGGCGTATTTTTTATGGAGTAATATTTAAAAATTAAGTTGAAAAATTAAGTGTTAAAATAAGTAGGATATAAGTAAGAGAAAAGGAAAAAAAGCAAATAAAAAAAGTAATACTAAGTAGAAATAAAATTAAATTACAGAGTGTAATTAAAAATACAATTTGAAAACCAATTTTAACAAATATAATTTAATTATTTCAATAGGACATTTCATAGGACAATAGGAATTTTTCAGTAATTTAATATTTTCTTAATAATTTAATATTAATATAAATTAAAAAAAATTGCATTCAATTTATTTATTGGTACATAAAATGTGGTTTTATTTCCATAAATTATTTATTAAAAATTTCTAAAGGGGAACTAGAGTAAAATATTCGATTGTCCTAAAAGTGAAGTTCAAAGAAAAGAAATAAAAATTCCCAACAAAACGTGCTGCGATAAATTTTAATCATCGACATTTTTCCAACCCTGAGAACTTCGTACTTTCTTTTGCACCATCGAACGTGATTAGCTATAGAAACGAACATGTTCTTTTTTTTTCTAGGACGTAGAAAATTCCAACTATTACTTTTCTTGAAATTCTTTCCTTGATTTTCACTTTTTCCAGAAAGCTGAGACAGCCTTTAAAGCTATCAGTCTTGCACAAGCGAGCCAATTCGTCCTTTTCGTCCATCAAAACTGGAGACTTATTACTCATTCGGTGAGTGTTCCGCAAATTTCTCTTGTCTGACGTTTCGGACATGCTTAATAATTCACTTGCTGTATCTGGAGACGTAACGTGAGTAGTCCCAAGAGCTGGGACAGTGTTACGATTGTTGAGTAATCGATTCCTACCTGCAGCAAAATACATTTTGCGTCACCCCTTAAAAATCTTTCCCTTTTCCCCGAGTGTACAATTTTGGTTTCGAAATTTCTTTTCGTTTCTTTTTTTTAAATACATGCTTGTTGAAAAGTTTCGAGAAGTTACAACTGGCCGAAGTGCATCTTGAGTTGAGATTAAGCGGATCAATGTGAAAATAGCTGCAGTTAAAGCTGCGGAAAATAACGAAAGAATTTTATCAATTAAGTTACACAGAAAGAGAGAGAGATAGATAGAGAGATAGTTGTGTACTTATAGTGTGCTGCCGGGCGAAAGCCATCGGAGTGGAAATTAAAATATTATTTAAATTTTTAACGAGGCAACTCCATACTCAGGATACTCTTGTCTAGAGGATTTTTAGGATTCCTTAACATGGTTGGCAAGAAGCCAATAGAAGTTGAAGTATTATTATTTATTTAAATTTCAAGTATCTCCGAGTTCAGTAGATATGTCTCACCAAATTAATTCTTCAAAAGATATTTTAATTAATGAACTGAAAGTATTTGCTTTTTACAATTTCAAAAATATTTATATACCTAAATTTGTAAGAAAAAGTTACTTATTTTATTTAACTATGCATACATTAAAATATCATCTATATTTGCAATGAACAGACTACTTAGTATTTTTGTAAAAAAATTAAAATGGGAGAATAATTTCAACGAATAAAAAGTAAAAAATTTGTAAGAATAGAGAAGAAACAAACTAAATTAAACAATTTAATGAAAAACATAAATTAGAAAATAATTTTAACAAATATTATTTAATTATTTCAATTGGATATTGAAGAAAATTTTCATTAATAGATTACAATTCTGAAAAAAAAATATCACTATAATATTAATTAAAAAAAACTTTGCATTTAATTTATTTATTAATACATGATATTTACTTTTATTTCCATAAATTATTTATTAAAAATTCTGAAAGGGGAAACAGAGAACAAAATTATCGATTGTCAAAAAGTCCAAAAGTGAAATTCAAAGAAAATAAATAAAAATTCTCTACAAAACGTGCTTCGATAAGTTTTAATCACCGACATTTTTCCAACTCTTCCGAAACCCTGAGAATTTCCTACTTTTTTTTATTGCACCATCAAACGTGATTAGCAATAGAAACGAACAAGTTCTTTTTTTCCTCGGACGTAGAAAATTTCAACTATTACTTTTCTTGAAATTCTTTCCTTGGGTGTCACTTTTTCCAGAAAGCTGAGACAGCCTTTAAAGCTATCAATCTTGCACAACCGAGCCAATTCGGCCTTTACGTCTATCAAAACTGGAGACTTATTACACATTCGATGAGTGTTCTGCAAATTTTCTCTTGTCTGACGTTTCGGACATGCTTAATAATTCACCACTGTATCTGGAGACGAGTTGGGACAGTGTTACGATTGTTGTGTAATCGATTCCTACCTACTTAGAAATCTTTCGCTTTTCCCCGAGTGAAAAATTTTGGTTTCAAAATTTCTTTTTGTTTTAAATTCCAGCTTTTTGAAAAGTTTTGAGAAGTTAAAACTGGCCGAAGAGTATCTTGAGTTTAGATTGAGCGGATCAATGTACAAATAGCTGCAGTTAAAGCTGCGGAAAATAACCAAAGAATTTTATCAATTAAGGTATGTTAGAGAGAGAGAGAGAGAGAGAGTTGTGTACTTATCGTGTGCTCCAGGGGGAAAGCCATCGGAGTGGAAATTAAAATATTATTTAAATTTTTAACGAGGGAACGCCATTCGCAGGGTACTCGTGTCTTAGGATATTTAGGATTCTTTACCATGATTGCAAAGTAGCCAATGAAAACTGAAGTTTTATTATTTATTTAAGTTTCAAATACCTCCGAATTGAGTAGATATGTTTCACCAAATTAAGACTGCAAAAGATATTCTGATTAATGAACTAAATGCATTGCTTTTTACAACTTAAAAAACATATATTTATCTTTCTAAATTTGTCAGAATGCTAATTTTTTTATTTACTGTCATACATTTAAATATCATATTTATTTGCAATAAATAGAATGTTAGTTGTTTTCGTAAAAGCATTAAAAATGTTGGAATACTTTCAATGACTAAAAAATTCAAAATAATAATAATAATAATAATAAATAATGAACAAGAAGAAATAAATTAAATTAAACACTTTAATGAAAAACACAAATTTTAAAACCAAATTTAACAAATACAATTAATTATTTCTATTGGAGTTTGTAGAAAATCTTCTGTAATTTATTAATATTCTGAAAAAAATATCAATTTATTATTAATTTAAAAAACAACATTCAGTTTATTTATTGGTACATAAAATTCGTTTTTTTTTTTGCGTAAAATAAATATTAAAGATTCTGAAAGAAGAATTAGAGAATAAAATATTCAATTTTCCAAAAAATGCAGTTCAAAGAAAGGAAATAAAAATTCTCTACAAAACGTGCTTCCATAAATTTTAATCATCGACATTTTTCCAACTCTTCCGAAACCCTGAGAACTTCTGACTTTTTTTTTCGGCACCATCAAACGTGATTAGCTATAGAAAGGAACACGCTCTCTTTTTTTTCCTGGGACGTAGAAAATTCCAACTATTACTTTTCATGAAATTCTTTCCTTAAGTTTCACTTTTTCCAGAAAGCTGAGACAGCCTTTAGAGCAATCACTCTTGCACAAGCGAACCAATTCGTCCATCAAAACTGGAGACTTATAACTCATTCGGTGAGAGTTCCGCAAATTTTCTCTTGTCTGACGTTTCGGACATGCTTAATAATTCACCTGCTGTATCTGGAGACGTAACGTGTGTAGTCCCAAAGAGCTGGGACAGTGTTGCGATTGTTGAATAATCGATTCCTACCTACAGCAAAATACATTTTGCGTCACCCCCTTCAAAATCTTTTCCTTTTCCCCGAGTGAACAATTTTGGTTTCGAAATTTCTTTTTTTTTTTTTTTTAAATTCCTGGTTGTTGAAAAGTTTTGATAAGTTACAACTGGCCAAAGTGCATCTTGAGTTGAGATTAAGCAGATCAATGTGAAAATAGCTGCAGTTAAATCTGCGGAAAATAACGAAAGAATTTTATCAATTAAGGGACGAAGAGAGAGAGAGAGTTGTGTACTTATAGTGTGCTCCCGGGCGAAAGCCATCGGAGTGGAAATTAAAATATTATTCAAATTTTTAACGAGGGAACTGCATTCTCAGGGTACTCGTGTCTTAGGATTTTTAAGATTCTTTACCATGGTTGCAAAGTGGCCAATAAATGCTTGAAGTTTTATTATTTATTTAAATTTCAAGTACCTACTCAAATTGAATAGATATATCTCACAAAATTAAGACTGCAATAGATATTCTGATCAATGAACTAAATGCATTGCTTTCTACAAATTTAAGAAAATTATTTAGTTATGTTTTTAAATTTATCAAAAACCTATTTTTTTATTTTTAGATACATCCATTCAAATATCATCAATAGTTGCAGTAAACACGCTTTTAAATGTTTTTGTAAAAAATATTTAATAACTCTGCAATACTTTCAAGCAATTTATGTTCGAAATTTTGTGCAAAGTGTATAATTTCGTTTTATTCTTCATTTTGGTTTAAAAATATATACATTTAATGTATTTTTTTTTACATTCAGTGTAATGCCTTTGAATGTTATACTTTCTGCCTTTTAAATTAAAAAAAAACCGTACACTGATTCTTATCATGTTCTATTTCTTTATATATGCAATTTAGAAAAATAGCAATAATAATTATTTCAATGAGGGAAAACAGTTTTTAGTATTTAATAATTAACAAAATATTCTGAGTTCTGCAATTTTATATGAACATTCTTTCGCCCATGAATGTAATTTTGGGAAGTACTTTTTAAAAATTAGGCTGACAAATATTTTCTCCATAAACATTTGTTGTTCCAGTAAAAACAGCTCTTTTAGTATAGTGGGAAAGTTCATTTTTATACACTGCTTTAATTTCATATACCTTGCAAAAATAATTAGATAAGAAGGAATTCATAAACGCTAGAGTATCTTAAGAGCAAATCAGATGTTCATACAGTCTGATATGATGGTGGTAAACATAGATCATATGCTAGATTTTTTGTTTAATTTTCAGATAAAAAAGCTTCATTTAGATATATTAGGATCTATTCGTCTGAGAATTTCACCTTATATTTCTTTAGTTCGTATTCTTTTATACAGTAAAATTTCAATATTTTTTTAGGGAAAATAAATTTTAATTACTTAAAAATTATCATTTACTTAATCTCTACAGTTTGAATTCTTAAGTTAATTTAAGCTGAAGTAATTGATAAAACATGTATTATACAGTAATAAATGCCGTATTTCAGAATATCATAATGCCAATGCATTATTAATTAAGGTATCGTAAAGTGTTCTCTAGTGGTACTTTTTCACCTGAATTTATCAGCCAACGATTAAACAAATGTCTGAAATGAAATAATAAATGAATAAGAATAAAAAATACTTTTACTGCTTTAATTTTCAAATAAGGATCTTAAATTCTTACAGTAGTTGTAATTAAATCGAGGCCATTAAAAGTCATTCTTAGTTACTTCCTACAAGTGGAGTCGAACGAAATTGGGCCAGTTCTTGAGTAAAAATATAATAAATAAATACATGAGATAATACATAAGATTGAATAAAATAAATACATGAGATTGAAATTACAATCATTTTTTACTATTCCACAAAATAGACATGGAGAAAATATGGCTGCTATATCTATGAAGGCCCTAGTAATATATTGAAAAGTTGATACTAAACGAATCCCAGAATTCATGTTTAATGCATTCTCTTTTTTTGTTACCTGAAAATGGTATTCTTGGTTGTTTAGATAAATGATGTATAAAGACAATCTAAGTGAGTTCCCGAATCAAAAAAGACAATTAACCATATTTATAAAGACAATTTAAATGGGTTGTGGTAAACATTGGTAAGTTTTGGTAAGTGGTAAGTTTTGTTCGTCAATTAAGCATGCTCTGCACAAGATAGAATTCCTTGTTAACAACAAAATTCCGCTACATTCAATACGAATTTTAAACCCTCACTAAAAGATAATGTTTGTCTGAGTAATTTATTTGTATATTTCGAGTTAAATTGAATTTGCAAGATAATAAAGTGAAGAAATGGATAAACAAGTAAGTCATCTCTTTCAGTACATTAAATTTAACCATTAAAATATATTCTTGAAACTAACTAAAAAAAGATTCCTGAATTGAATTATTTGATTATCTGTTGTGTTATCTAATATTATTAAATTTCATTCTCTAGACAATTATATAAATAAGGCTGAAATAATTTCAATTACATTTTAAAATTTAATATACATTCGCCTGTTATAAATCTCATATAAACAGATGTGTTTGGACTATTTTTAGTTTTCATTAATGTGTGAAATTCTGAAATACAGCATTTTAAATTGTACTAATTGTAACTTGAAATAGCATTTATTAAATAATAACGTTTAAAACCTTTTAAAGTGCAAAAGTTTTTTCAACGAAAATATAAATATAAAATACAAATTTGAATATCAACATTTATTCCAAGATTTAAAGTTACATAAACAATAGTAAATTTTGAGATACTTTAAATTTAATTTATTTGTATGGAAAATAAATGTGTATGTATAATAAAAAACATGGGCAATAATTCTTTAAAATATCACTCAATGTTTTTTAAATCATACTAAATTCAATGGATTTTATAATATAGTTTTTCAAACAATAACATATCATGTAAGTTAAATTTATAGTATATTCAATTCTTTAAAAAACATCGTATTTGCTTTTTCTTAATATTAAAAAAAAGCATAAACCGTTTAAAGAAAATAATATTTCCATATGTTTGCTTATCAATCAAAAAATAAGATTCCATTTTTAAAGAAATAATACAACGAATTTTTTGAGATTCAATCTAACTGATCCTAACATTTTCATTCGTTTCGCGAATGAAAGATAAAAAGAAGTAGAAATATATGTCTCCTCACTTTTTTGTTGCTCAACCTTTTGGCAAAAATCCAAAGCTTTCGTTTTCCATTCTAGGAAATTACCATAGGGTGAATTTTTTTATCATGTAACAAATCCACAAAAAATATGAATTGACAGAGGATTACTACAAAAAAAATTCCTGTTTTTTTAATATTATTTCTCATTTAGTTATTTAATTGAGAATCTATAACGAAATGTATTGATTTGTTGAAAATTGTATGTTTAGAATGGAAATTGTATGGAAACATTTTTTTCAAATATAGAAGGAGCATAATATTGTACCTTTTATGGGTATGAACTTATCATATTTTTCTGTCTTTTGAACTGCATAATCAGTTATTTAGTATTTAAATTAATAGTTTAATAATTTAAATTAATTGCTTTCCATTTTTTTTATCATGTAAAAAATCCACAAAAAATGTGAATTGACAGATGATTACTACAAAATAATTCATGTTTTTTAATATTATTTCTCATTTAGTTATTTAATTGTGAAGCTATCACAAAATGTATTGATCTGTTAAAAGCTTATGTTTGGAATAGAAATTCTATGGAGTCAAGTTATTTTTTAATTTTTTTAAATGTAGAAATAATATAATAATGTAAATTTTATATCTTGTCATACTTTTCTTTATTTTGAACAGCATAATCAATTTTATAATATTTAATTTTTATCAATTAAAATAATTTACAAGGTATAACGAAATGTAAAACTATTATCTTTAACAAAAAATTATTAAATTGTCAATTAGTTGTAATGAATTTAGTAGATAAAAAAGACATAATTTTTTATTAAATTTTTAACATCGTTTTAAAAATAAGTATTTTAATTGATTCTATAAAAAAGAAAGAAAATGATGACATTCTGAATTAAAAAGAATTAAAATAAAGCAAACAGAATATAGTAATGTTTCTAGATGATTTTGTATTAATAAAAATAGGTGAATTATTTATATTACTTAATTCAAAGTATTTATCAGACATTAAATAATTATATAAGAATCATATGATGTTTTCACATGTTTATTATGACATACTTATCTGAGCTATATATTAATAACTTCTAGGCAAACTTTTAATTAAATCAATTTGAAAGAACTGTTATTTTTCTATTTAGATCAGTGTTTCTATATATTCTTCAATATATATACTTGGTAATTCATATTTGGGGAGCTTTATTGGGAGGTTAGGAACCGAATGGGTCCATAGACTTTTCTTCTGTTGTCATTTGTTACTTTATATTGTTTTGTTATGTTCTGTTTGATTTGTTCCGCATGGCTCCAATTGTGCCTTTTGTACCCACCATTGGATATAAAAAAATTTTAAATTAATCATTAATCATTAAAATCAATCTTAAAATTAAATATTAAATATTTATGTAATGGCGTAAATGAAAACTTTCATAGTATATATAAATAGTATGATATAATTTTGTAACTTTGTAATAATTTGTAGTTTGTTAATAATATATATAAATTTGTATCATGCTACATTACTTTCTGAAGTCACATTTCAGAAAAGAACATTAGTAAGATAAATACATTAATAATTCATTAATAATTAACATTAATAATTCACAATATACAATGACAAATTCAAAAATTAAATATTTTTTTTTTTTAAGTTCGATCATCTTTCGCTGCTAAGAGTTGTATACAACCACAAATGTAAAAGTCAGCAATATGTTCTGGAGTATATATACATGGAGACAAATGGAGATTATACATGGAGACATGTAAGAACATGAAGCCAATTCAAAAAATATAATATTAATTATAAATAGAGAATAACATAATATACAATATTAAGAAATATTTCAGAATTTGTGAATAAATTTAAAAATAACAAAATGTTATAATTTAAATTGAGAGAATTCAATTAATACTTCCTAGGATGATAATTTATTGTAATTATAAATAATTTAATTCAATTTATTTTCTGCAGATTGTAACACTAGTTAACAAATATCTATTTCTCAGATTTATCATGATTGTGAATTTGTAAGCCACCTTAGTAATAGCAGTTGAATTCCACCATGATCTTATTATCTTCAATAGAGTTATAAAGTGTTACCTTTATATCCCATACAGAGTTTGCAAATGGAATGGAATTTATAGTATGAACTTCTCATTAACGGTTTGATTACCAACATGAATATGGATCTTGAAATTTGCAAATTCAGTATTTATGCATGATAATATTGCATTAATCAAAGTGCACTTCAACATATGTTTGCATCTCCTTTAGTTTACAGTTTAAAGATAATTGTGTAAATTTACTTTCTAAATATTAGGAAAAATGTTTTGTTATTAATTTAAATGAATAAATATGTATTTGAATCATTACACCCTTAGCAGAACTATAAACTGATTAATTTAAGAGAATAACATTGATTTAATGCAAACGAAATATATTGTAGAGCTTTACCAAACAATTTAATAAAGTAAATATTAATATTTAAATATATCACCGAATGATATTTTTTACCATATTATGTCTTCTTTTTTCATCATAACCCGTGTAGTGTTCGTATAAAATTATAGTATTTCATATATTTTCGAAAAATGGGTATATAGCTTTTAAGACATTAATTTATATATAATATTTATCTTATAGGCATTATTTTACTTATTATATTACTGACGTTAAAAAACATTGATGTGCAAAGTTAAAAATCTTCTGATCTATTTACATAGACGGATAATCTCCTAATCTATTAAAAAATAGATTGTACTATATAAATATATAATTTATCATAAAATGTTTTTGCAAATATTGACTATTAATAATTTTAGAAAATATTATCATATTGGAAACCATTAATTTATTTCAATCCAATTATTTTAACTAACAAGTATACAACGTCATTTATTCTTATAATATTAGACTTATGAAACTAAAGCTTGTTAAACACTTTACAATTATAGCTTTTCGATGATTTAGAGTTGGATTTTTCTCTACAAAAAATTAAAACAAAACTAAAACATTTACAAAACCAAACAATCCTATTTCATCTTACAATTCGTCCTGGAAATAAATGATTATTTTTCAATTAGGCTCACTTGTTAGGATTCTCACTGTTCTTCGCCCAGTGACAGAAAAAAAATATCTTAAGTTTCAGCAATTAGTTGTTAATTATTATTATACGCTAATCAATTATTTGAATGAAGTAAATTAATTGTAACTAATTTACTAAAACAAACCCCCATTATTTTAATTAATTAGTTAAAACCAATATTCCTATAAGTAACATAAAAAAGATTCTTTTTCCTTCTATAAATCGTCTTAGTTTGTTTAAAATAAACAAAGAGTTTTCGATTAGACTTGCTTGTTGGTGTCAAACTGATCTCAAATAGTTCAAAAGCATTAAGACCTAGGCATCTCTAAGTTTTATTAATATCTAGGATACTCTAGGTTTTATTATAATTATTTGAGAGAATTAAAGTTAATTAATAAAAAGTTATTAAAACGAACCTTTATTAATTTAGCAAATTGAAACGAAGCCCCTGGAAGTAACATAATGATGGCCATTCTTTTCTATCCTATAATTCCACCTATAACGAATACGCTCACTTCCTAAATTAAAAACCCTTTTGATGAGGCTTGCTTGTTGGCTTCGAACAGATCTCAAATAGTTTAAAAGCCAGTTGCATTAAAACCTAGGACTCGTTATTAACTATTTGAGCCAATTAAATTAATTAATTAAATATTTTATGTTTTTGAAAGTATATTAATTTAGCGAATTAAAATGAAAAACCCTGAAACTGACATAAGTATGGTCATCCTTTTTAATCCTCTAATCCATCCTGGATTAAATATGACCACTCCCTAACTAAAAAAACTTTTGATGAGGCTCATTTGTTGGGCTTCAAACTGATAATAATTCAAAATTTACAACAATAATTTAAAAGGTCCAGTGCACTTAGAAGTAGATCTCTGCATATTTGCATTAAACAATGAATTGTAAAATAATATCTTATCATTTAATAATGTACTACATTCAATAACACTCAGATCTTTATTTTAGTTCGTTCGTTCGTGTTAATTGATTTAAAAATCAGCTACACAAAATTACCTCTACCATGTAATCTGATAAATATTGCAACTAATTCTGTTATCCTTTCAATCAAGTATGATAAATGGCTTCAATTTCGGCTTGCATCTCTCTATGAGATAGCATCTGTATGAATATAAATATAAATCACGTGAAGGGAAAAAGTACCTTAAACCATAACTCGAAAATAAAGGATAAATAAAAGATGGTATTGCGGGCTTGTGAAGATAAAGTTCGAAGTCAAGAGTAAAAGTTTTATTTGCCTTTGGCTCTGAGGGGACAGATATTCGGGAATGTGTTTATCCGCAAATACCTCCCAGCTATGTTGGAGGAATGTGAACGTTTGATAAAGAAATATATTACAGAAATGTACTGTCTACGCACATGGACTTATCTTAAAGTGAAGATATTTTTCTTGAGGGATGAGCGTATGTATTTATAATAAGTAATTCTAAGTTTACCTGCAGTTTATCTAGCACGCGATAGCTTATAAAGTATTGTTCTGCAAGGCAAGCTTAAGAAATGCACATTTAAGAAGAAAAAATATTTTCGTTGTAAGTAATATCCTTTCTTTGCGTTTTGCTTTTTTTTACCCAAGGTAATATTAGAGTAAACGTTTGCATAGCTGTACATAATCTTTTATTAAAAAATAAGCGTTAAAAAAATAATGTTATTTAAGGTAAGCTTAAGAAATGCACATTTAAGATGACAAAATATTTTCATTGTAAGTAATATAATTTATTTGCGTTTTGCTTTTTTAAGTCAAGGTAATATTAGAGTAAACGTTTTCATTTGCCATAACATAATCTTTTATTAACAAACAAACATTAAAAAAAGTAATGTTCTGCAAGGTAAGCTTAAAAAATGCACATTTAAGTTTAAAAAAAAAATATTTTTTTTGTAAGTAATATCTTTTATTTGGGTTTTGCTTTTTTTATTTAAGGTAATAATAGAGTAAATGTTTGCCTTACCATGCATTATCTTTTACCAACAAAACAAGCGTTAAAATATGTAATGATAACGTTAAATGAAAGCTGAATAATATTTAACACGAAAACGATTAGTAAAATATTTTAATACAATAAAATATTTATGTTAACTTTTATAATAAAATGCAATATCCATTTGCACGAAATGCATGAGATGAAAATATTTTTCATTGTAAGTAATATCATGTCTTTATGTTTTCCTTTTTTTTTGTCGAAGTAATATGACAGTAAAATTTTACCATTGCCATGCATAATGTTTTACAAACAAAACAAGCATTTAAATATGTAGTAATAACGTTAAATAAAATCTTAATAGTATTGAATAGGAAAACTTATAACATATTATAACACAATAAATTATTTATGTTAACTTTTATATTATTATTTATAATGTTTATCTCGATTTCTCTCCAGTTTGTACAAATTTAATTAAATTTTCAGCTCAGTTTGTATTTAAAATAACTTAGTTATAAATGCTTCATTATAACAAGCGACTAAACGTATTTAACAAATTATATTTGTGAAGATTACTTTTTTTATTAAAAATTTTAACTATATTTCTTCATATAGGATTAAAATTAGGCATTAAAATGAAATACTGAATTAAAAATTAGTATAAATAATAAAAAAAAAAATATGCGGTATTAATTTTTAATTTTTCAGAAAAAGAGAGTTTATATTTTCTCAGAGTAAATATAATTTACTATTATTGTGATAACAATAATTTTTAACCAAGTTCATATTACAAATTTAAAAAGTTAATTTTTAAATTAGTTATAAATGCTTTATTATAACAAGCGATTATAAATATTTCAAATTCTATATTTAAAATTACTTTCTATATTACAAATTTTAACTATATTCCTTACTTCATATACGATTAAAATTAGGCATTCAAATGAAATACACTAAATTAAAAATTAACGTACATCAATAAAATATATGCAGCAGTTATTTTTAAACATTTCAGAAAACAAAAATTTATTTCCATATTTTCTCGAATTAAATATAATGAACAATTGTTTTGATTAACAATAATTTTTTCACAAGTTGACGTTACAAATTTTAAAACATAATTTTTAACTTACTAGTAACAAAACTAATAAGTTAACTAGTAATAAAACTAGTAAGTTAAAAATACTACAAATATATGGGTTACTGCAAATATTATCCTAAATTATATTTTTAAGATTACTTTCTATATTACAAATTTTAACTATATTCCTTACATCATATACGATTAAAATTAGGCATTAAAATGAAATACACTAAATTAAAAACTAGTATGCGTGAATAAAAAAACATGCAGTAGTTATTTTTAAATTTCTCAGAAACGGGAAGTTTATTTCTATATATTCCCGAATTGAATATAATGAACAATCATTCTGATAACTATAATTTTTAAACAAGTTGATTAACAAATTTAAAAACTTCGATTGCTTCAATCATGCAAGGAATAATTCATTTTTTTGATTCTTTTACAACTTTATATAAAATATTTGATTCATACAAACGTTTATTTTATCACGACTTTGATATGAATAATGTTAATAAAATATTTAAGCAAAATAAGTCTTAGAAAGTCTAAAATAATTTAAAATAATTCTTTTAAAAAGATAACTATATGTTTGCAAATTCGGTATTTAAGAAGAAATCGAATTTTAATGTATGATTAGCTTAAAGTATATAAGTACATTTTTGTTATTTTTCTACAGCATCATATAAAATATTTGAAACATTCAAACCTTTATTTTATTATAAGTATAATAAGAATATTGTTAATAAAATATTTATACACAAATATCAAGATAAGTTGTAGAAAGTATAAAATGATATTAAATACATTTTGAAACAAATGCTTATTTTTTTCAAATTTCGACATTTAAGAAACAATATTTATAAATTAAATTATATAATATATTTAAAATTTATAAAGATACGATAATGAAGAAGTTATGTATATTTTAACAAAACTCACACATTCTCAAATGTGAATTCTTAACAAAAATCAGAAGGGAGAAAAATAGAAGAAAACGTTATTTTTCTACATTCAAATAGAAAAACGCTTAGAAATTTAAAACTTATATAAATAAAAGTAAAGAACATTTGTACAAATTACAATTACCGATATAAATATTTATTTTCGAAATTCTCAATTTGCAGAAAAAAACATGATTTATTGAAACCAAGTAATGAGAAGCTTCGTCTAATACAATTAGGCAAAAACCTTTTTTATAGTTGCATTATTTCCATGTTACCGAACTATTAATTTTATTCTCAATAAGGAAAAAAGAATACTTCACTGAGAAATCGAACCCAACACATAATTAAAAGAAAAGGTTCAGTTCAGAAAACAAAATGGCGGAAACATTTCTAATTACCTTAAAACATTTTGATTTATGATATATTCTTTCAAAATTCATTGCGAGAATAGCTTTTAAAAAATGAGAGCAGCAACGAAAATCATTTTCTTTTACACTTGTCCGTAGGAGAAATACAGCGAATTGTGAACGAGTGCTTGGGAAAGAGAAAACCTTGGAAAAGAAATACTCAAAAATTAAATATAAAATAGTAACATTTCCGAGAAAGTTCGCTGACAGAACAGATCAAATAAGAAGTTGAGTTCCGCCTTGCTTATCGAAACATGACGAAGATTACTTTTATCTTTTCCTGTAGTCTCCGGCAGTTTTCTCAGTCGCTTTCTTACGGGATTTGGGATAAATCTATATTTTTCTCATCAATTGAAATAGGTGAGTAGGCTCAATAAGTATGCAATTTCGAAATGAGAAATTTTAAAAAGTGGGTTTCCCGGTCGTATACATTTACTAAAGAAGAAGCTAAGTTTTTTACTTATGATAAGATATATTTTCTTATCCCTGAATCTTGGAATGAAATTATTTTTTTTTAAAAAGCAGTGTTGGAATTTATTTCTTTGGATAGTGAATTCAGGAAATATTGGAAGGCATGACTTTTTTCAAATTTTACATATGCAGAAAGTATTTTTTTTACAATTAATTTTAAAAACTGTATAGGGTAAAGATATTATTATTTAAATTTATTTATTAAAACGATATTAAATAAATTTTTAAGAAAGATTTTTGTCCGAATTCAGTACTCAAGAAGCAATATTTATGATTAGTTTAAATTATATAAGATATATAATATTTTTAATGGTAAATTAGATAAGACATATAAAGGTAAAGATATATAACATTTATAAAAGTTTTAAATTAACAAAACTCACACACGTATGCCAATGTTAGTGTATTGTTAACGAAAATACAAGGAAGGAAACATTATTTTTATGCAGTAAAACAGAAAACCATTCAGAAATTTAAAATTTAATTAAAATAAATAAAGGAAAAGAACAATTGTACAAATTGCAATTACTTATATAAATGTTTATTTTCGAAATTCTCAATTTGCAGAAAAACATGATTTATCACAACCAAGTAATGGGAAGATTCGTCTAATACCCCATAATTAAGGCAAAACTTTTTTTATAGTTGCATTTTTTCTCATGTCACCAAACTATTAATTTTATTCTCAAGAAGCAAAAAACGAGAACTTCACTAAGAAAACGAACCCAGCACAAAAAAGAAAGATTCTTGCCAGAAAACAACATAGCGAAAACATTTCTAATTATCTTAGAACATTTTGATTTATGATATATTCTTTCAAAATTCATTGCGAAAAAGAACTTTTAAAAAATGAGAACAGCACCGAAAATCATTTTCCTTTACACTTGTTCAAGACAAAAATGCGGTGAATTGAGAACGAGTGCTTGGAAAAGAGCAAACTTTGGAAAAGAAATACTCAAAAATTAAATATAACATAGTAACATTTCGGGGAAAGTTCGCTGACAGAACAGATCAAATAAGAAGTTGAGTTCCGCCTTGCTTATCGAAACATAACGAAGATTACTTTTATCTCTTCCTGTAGTTTCTTCCAGTTTTCTCAGTCGCTTTCTTACGGGAATTTGGGATAAATCTATATTTTTCTCATGAATTGAAATATGTGAGTACGCTCAATAAGTATGCAGTTTCGAAATGAGAAGATTTAAAAACTAGGTTTTTGGTCGTATACTTTCCTACAGAAGAAGCTACATTTTTACTTATGATAAGATATATATTTTTTTATCTCTGTATCTTAGAATGGAATTTATTTTTAAAAAAGGCAGTGTGGAAATTTATTTATTTGGATAGTGAATTCATGAAATATTGGAAAGGATGATTTTTTAAAATTTTACGTGTGGAGAAAGATTTTTATATTTAATTTTAAAGACAGTGTAAATGAAGTTTAAGATGGTTTTAAATAAATTTTGAAGAAAGTATTTTTTTCCAAATTCGGTTTTTAAGAAGCAATATTTATGATTAGATTAAATTATATAAGATATATAATATTTATAAAGATATATTAAATAAAATATATAAAGTTATATAACGTGTATAATATTTATGAAGGTTTTATTTTAAATAAACTCACATACATATACTAATGTTCATGTATGGTTAACGAAAATAAAAGGTAGCAAATAGAAGGAAACGCTATTTTTATTAATTCAAACGGAAAATCATTTAGAAATTTAAAATTTTCATAAAATAAATAAAAGTAATGAACATTTGGACAAATTACAATTACCGATATAAATGTTTATTTTTGAAATTCTCAATTTGCAGAGAAAACATAATTTATCACAACCAAGTAATGGGAAGCTTCGTCTAATACCATATAATTAAGGCAAAACTTTTTATAGCTGCATTTTTTGTCATGTCACTAAACAATTAATTTTATTCTCAAGAAGGAAAAACGAGTACTGCCCTTAGAAATCGAACCCAGCACTAAAAAAGGAAGATTCTCCCCAGAAAAAAAATGGCGGAAACATTTCTAATTATCTTAAAACATTTTGATTTATGATATATTCTTTCAAAATTCATTGCGAAAAGAGCTTTTAAAAAATGATAACAGCACCGAAAATCATTTTCCTTTACACTTGTTCGAGACAAAAATGCGGCGAATTGAGAACGAGTGCTTGGAAAAGAGCAAACTTTGGAAAAGAAATACTCAAAAATTAAATGTAACATAGTAACATGTCGGGGAAAGTTCGCTGACAGAACAGATCAAATAAGAAGTTGAGTTCCGCCTTGCTTATCGAAACATGACGAAGATTACTTTTATCTCTTCCTGTAGTTTCTTCCAGTTTTCTCAGTCGCTTTCTTACGGGAATTTGGGATAAATCTATATTTTCTCATCAGTTGAAATATGTGAGTATGCTCTATAAGTATGCAATTTCGAAATGAGAAATTTTAAAAACTAGGTTTCCCGGTCGTATACATTTACAGGAGAAGCTAAATTGTTTACTTATGATAAGATATATATTTTATCTCAGAATCTTAGATTGAAATTTATTTTTAAAAAAATCAGAGTCGAAATTTATTTATTTGGATAGTGTATTCATGAAATATTGGAAACGATGATTTTTTTTAAATTTTACATATGCAGAAATATTTTTGTATTTAATTTTAAAACAATGTACGGGAAGTTTAAAATGATATTAAATAAATTTCGAAGAAAGATTTTTTTCCGTTTTCAGTATTTAAGAATCAATATTTAGGATTAGATTAAATTATATAAGATAGATAACAATTTATAAGGTATATTAAATAAGATAAATAAAAGTATATAATATATATAATATTTATAATTTTTTTATTTTAACAAAACTCACACACATATACAAATATTATTGCATTGTTAACGAAAATCGAAGGAAGAAAAACAGAAGGAAACGTTATTTTTATGCATTCAAACAGAAAATCATTTAGAAATTTAAAATTTACATCAAATAAATGAATGTAAAGTACATTTGGACAAATTATAATTACCAATATAAATGTTTATTTTCGAAATTCTCAATTTGCAGAAAAAAACATGATTTATTACAACTAAGTAATCGGAAGCTTCGTCTAATACCATATAATTAACGCAAAACTTTTTTATAGTTGCATTTTTTGTGATGCTACCAAACTATTAATTTCATTCTCAAGAAGGAAAAACGAGTACTTCACTGAGAAATCGAAGCCAGCACAAAAAAAAAAAAGAACGATTCTGACCAGAAAACAACATTGCGAAAACATTTCTAATTATCTTAAAACATTTTGATTTATGATATATTCTTTTTCAAAATTCATTGCGAGAATAGCTTTTAAAAAATGAGAGCAGCAACGAAAATCATTTTATTTTACACTTGTTCAAAGTATAAATACAGCGAATTGAGAACGAGTGCTTGGGAAAGAGCAAACCATGGAAAATAAATACTCAAAAATTAAATATAAAATAGTAACATTTCCGAGAAAGTTCGCTGACAGAAGAGATCAAATAAGAAGTTCGAGTTCCGCCTTGCTTATCGAAACATGACGAAGATTACTTTTATCTTTTTCCTGTCGTTTCTTCCAGTTTTCTCAGTCGCTTTCTTACGGGATTTGGGATAAAATCTATATTTTTCTCATCAATTGAAGTAGGTGAGTAGGCTCAATAAGTATGCAATTTCGAAATGAGAAATTTTAAAAACTAGGTTTCCCGGTCGTATACATTTACTAAAGAAGAAACTAAATTTTTTACTTATGATAAGATATATTTTTCTTTATTCCTGAATCTTAGAATGGAATTTATTTAAAAAAAGCAATCCAGAAATTTATTTATTCGGATAGTGAATTCATGAAATATTGGAAAGGATGCCTTTTTAGAATTTAACATATGCACAAAGAGTTTTATATATAATTTTAAAAATAGTGTAAGGGAAGTTTAAGATGATATTAAATAAATTTTGAAGAAAGATATATTTTATTCCAAATTCTGTATCTAAGAATCTATATTTATGATTAAATTAAATTATATAATATTTATAAAGGTATATTAGATAATATATATAAAGGTATATAAGATATATAATATTTATAAAGGTTTTGTTTTTACAAAACCCACACATATATACCATTGTTAACGAAAATAGAAGGAAGAAAAATAGAAGAAAACGTTTTTTTTATGCATTCAGAAGGAAAATCATTTAAGAATTTAAAATTTACATAAAATAACTAAAACAAAAGAACATTTGTGCAAATTACGATTACCAATATAAATGTTTATTTTCGAAATTCTCAATTTGCAGAAAAACGTGATTTATTACATCTAATTAATGGGAAACTTCTTTTAATACACCATAATTAAAGCAAAACTTTTTAAACATGCATTTTTTGTCATATTACCAAACTATTAATTTTACTCTCAAAAAGTAAAAACTAGTACTTCACTGAGAAAACGAACCCAACCCATAAAAGAAAGATTCTGCCCAGAAAACAGCATGGCGAAAACATTTCTAATTATCTTAAAACATTTTGATTTATGATACATTCTTTCAAAATTCATCGCGAGAGGAGCTTTTAAAAAATGAGAGCAGCAACGAAAATCATTTTCTCTTACACTTGTTCTGCAGAGAAACACAGCGAATTGAGAACGAGTGCTTGGAAAAGAGCAAACCTTGGAAAAGAAATACACAAAAATTAAATATAAAATAGTAACATTTCCGAGAAAGTTCGCTAACAGAACAGATCAAATAAGAAGTTGTGTTCCGCCTTGCTTATCGAAACATGACGAAGATTACTTTTATCTCTTCCTGTAATTTTTTCTAGTTTTCTCAGTTGCTTTCTTACGGGATTTGGGATGAATCTGTATTTTTCTCATCAATTGAAATATGTGAGTATGCTCAATAAGTATGCAATTTCGAAATGAGAAATTTTAAAAAACCCTTTTCCCGGTCATATACATTTAAAGAAGAAGCTACAATTTGTACTTATGATAAGATATATTTTCTTATCCCTGAATCTTGGAATGAATTTTTTTTTTTAAAAAGCAGTGTTGGAATTTATTTATTTGGATAGTGAATTCAGGAAATATTGGAAGGGATGATTTTTCAAATTTTACATATGCAGAATTTTTTTTTTTTTTTACAATTAATTTTAAAAACAATATAGGGGAAGATTAAAACGATATTAAATAAATTTTTAAGAAAGATTTTTTTCCGAATTCAGTACTCAAGAAGCAATATTTATGATTAGTTTAAATTATATAAGATATATAATATTTTTAATGGTATATTTGACAAGACATATAAAGGTAAAGATATATAACATTTATAAAAGTTTTAATTTAACAAAACTCACACACGTATGCCAATGTTAGTGTATTGTTAACGAAAATACAAGGAAGGAAACATTATTTTTATGCAGTCAAATAGAAAACCATTCAGAAATTTAAAATTTAATTAAAATAAATAAAGGAAAATAACAATTGTACAAATTGCAATTACTTATATAAATGTTCCTTTTCGAAATTCTCAATTTGCAGAAAAACATGATTTATCACAACCAAGTAATGGGAAGCTTCGTCTAATACCAGATAATTAAGGCAAAACTTTTTTATAGTTGCATTTTTTCTCATGTCACCAAACTATTAATTTTATTCTCAAGAAGGAAAAACGAGAACTTCACTGAGAAATCGAACCCAGCACAAAAAAGGAAGATTCTTGCCAGAAAACAACATGGCGAAAGCATTTCTAATTATCTTAAAACATTTTGATTTATTATATATTCTTTCAAAATTCATTGCTAGAAGAGCATTTAAAAACTGAGAGTAGCACCGAAAATAATTTTCTTTTACACTCGTTCAAGACAGAAATACAGCGAATTGAGAAAGGTTGTTTGTAAAAGAGCATACCTTGGAAAAGAAATACTCAAAAATTAAATAAAAATAGTAACATTTCGTAGAAAATTCGCTGACAGAACAGATCAAATAAGAAGTTGAGTTCCGCCTTGCTTATCGAAACATGACGAAGATTACTTTTATCTCTTCCTGTAGTTTCTTCCAGTTTCTCAGTCGCTTTCTTACGGGATTTGGGATGAATCTATATTTTTCTCATCAATTGAAATATGTGAGTATGCTCAATAAGTATGCAATTTCGAAATGAGAAATTTTAAAAACTAGGTTTCCCGGTCGTATACATTTACTGTAGATGAAACTAATATTTTTACTTCTGATGAAATATATTTTTTTTTTTTTTTTTTGCATCTCTACATCTTAGAATGAAATTTATTTTTTAAAAAATCAGTGTAGAAATTTATTTTTTAAAAAATCAGTGTAGAAATTTATTTACTTGCATAATGAATTCATGAATTATTGGAAAGGATGATTTTTTTTAATTTTATATATGTAGAAAAAGTTTTAAATTTAATTTTTAAAACCGTGTAAGTGAAGTTTAAAATGGTATTCAATAAATTTCGAAGAAAGAATTTTTTTCCAAATTCTATATTTAAGAATAAATATTTATGATTAGATTAAATTATAAATGATATCTACTATTTATGAAGGTATATTAAGGTTAGATATATAAAAGTATAAACGATATATAATGTTAAAAATGTTTTTATTTTAACAAAACTCAGACACATATACCAATGTTAGTGCATTGTTAACGCAGCAGGAATGGAAAATAGAACGAAACTTTAGTTTTATGTATTCAAACAGAAAATCATTTAGAAATTTAAAAATTTACATAAAATAAATAAAATAAAGATCATTTAGCAAATTACAATTACCGATATAAATGTTAAAATTCAAAATTCTCAATCTGCTTAAAAACATGATTGATTACAACTAAATAATAGTAAGCGTCGTCTAATACCCATAATAAAGACAAACCTTTTTATAGTTGCAATTGTTTTGTCATGTTAACCAAACTATTAATTTTATTCTCAAAAAGGAGAAACGAGTGATGCACTTAGAAATCGAACCCAGAACAAAAGAAAGATTAAGCCCAGAAAACAACATGGCGAAAACATTTCTAATTATCCTAAAACATTTTGATTTATGATATATTCTTTCAAAATTCATTGCGAGGAAAGCTTTTAAAAAATGAGAGCAGCACAGAAAATCATTTCCTTGTACACTTGTTCAAGGCAGAACTAAAGCGAATTGAGAACGAGTGCTTGGAAAAGAGCAAACCTTGGAAAAGAAACTCTCAAAAATTATATAAAATAGTAACATTTCCTTAGAAAGTTAGCTGACAGAACAGATCAAATAAGAAGTTCGAGTTCAGCCTTGCTTATCGAAACATGACGAAAATTACTTTTATCTTTTCCTGTAGTTTCTTCCAGTTTTCCCACTCGCTTTCTTACGGGATTTAGGATGAAATCTATATTTTTCTCATCAATTGAAATATGTGAGTATGCTCTATAAGTATGCAATTTCAAAATGAGAAATTTTAAAAACTAGGTTTCCCGGTCGTATACATTCGCGGAAGAAGCTAAATTTTATACTTATGCTTAGATATATTTTTTTATCACTGAATCTTAAAATGAAATTTATTTTATAAAAAAGCAGTGTAGAAATTTATTTACTTCGATAGTGAATTCATAAAATATTGGGAAGGATGATTTTTTAAAATTTTGCATATGCAGAAAGATTTTTATATTTAATTTTAAAAACAGTGTGAGGGAAGATTTCCAAGAAAATACAGTCAATGCAAAAATATCATACTCTTCCTATAAATACATATATTAGTTTTTGTACGTTTTAATTTGCAATAATTATTATTAATTCATATGTGAATAGATATGAATGAAATAATTGCAATACTTAAATTATTGTAACATAAAATTTAAAAGGTAGGAAATATATAATATATAAAAATGTAATGAAGAACAGTTTAAAATTATCCAATGTCATAATTATTCGATTTAAATTCACCCCATTCAGAAAGTTGTACTTGTAGAAAGATTTAGAAAAATAATCATTTAAGGAATAAAACTCGTGTTCAGTGCTAAGCCATCTAATTATGCAGGACATTTTTGTAATCTTAGCTCAGACTTTAAGTGATGGTGAAGCACTTAAAAACATTTTTTCTTTTGGTTCATGAATGTATGTGTGCATGCGAGATTTTGAGTTGCAAACAAAAGTTTCGCAAGAAAAGAACTATGCTTTTAAAATTTTTCTTTTACAAAAAAACCATCAAAACTTATTCTGAATAATTATCTGGTTTGGAACACATCTACTATCATTCTCTGAATTTTAGAACAGTTCGGAAATTTTTTAAAATACTTTTATTGATGTTTGCAATTTACCGTGGTGTCAGAAACAAAATTGGCTCTAGTTTTTTTATGCTTTGGTGAAATTCCATGATATAACCTTTAGGGTATCAAAGAACTGGCTACCAAATTCCTAAAAATTATTCTGCTTTGATTTTTCTTATGAATGCATTTGGTATCTTTCATTTCACAAGAATTCCGTTGCAAGGAATTCTAAAATTATTCCAAATCGGGGGATGGAGAATAATTTATAACGATTAAATGTATATGAGTGATAAAATGGAAGATTATGGTGGTTATCAATTTGAATTTAAAATATTTCTATTAGTATTGTTGAACAAGGAGATAAATAATATAAGGAGATTAGTAATACTAATATAAGTTTAATATGTTGTAAAGGACTATAAATAAGGCAATTTTATGTATAAGGAGATTAATAATCACTTATATTTCCTATGCAATTATCATGTACAAAATAACTATAAATATAGATTATGCCATTTGTTAATTGTAGTGATGGACAGCTAATATTCATCAATAAAATTATTTTTAATGAAATGCGGTAAAATCATTGCAACAAAATGCTCAAAATAGTAATTAATTACAATAATAATATTAATAATTATTAAAATTAATAATTAATAATAACTGTTATTATTAATAGTAATTAATTAATAAAATATTAATGAATACATCATACATCTAATGGAAAATATTAAATACAAATAAATATTAAGTTTGACGTTGCGTAAAAGCAACATTACATAAATTGTTTTAGATTTTCTCTCATAAATTTTTCAAATGTCTTTTGTTGGTTGGTATAAGAGGAAAAAAATTCCTTGATTAGAAACATGCATCATGTGACAATTTCTTATAAAGAAAACGATGCTCTTTTTTCTGCTCGTTGCTCGAAAACGATGCTCTTTTTGCACATATTGTTTCTGTTCTTTTGAATTATACTCAATGCCAATCAAAAATTTTATGAAGCAATGTTTCTATTCTAGCAAACAATAATTAGATGGGTAAAATACAATGTGCTTTTAAATCGTTTTGGACTCACTTTGCATTTTCGAAACATGTTGTATTTAACATAAAATGATTTCTTTTTCAATTTCGTTTCCATAATTTGATTCTTCTAAGTGTCATAATTAAATATAATTCTTTTTGTAAAATTGGAAAGGGTTAAATTTGATTGATTTTTTTTTAAATAAACGTATGTGATAAAAAAAACGCTACACTTTAAAGAAAATGAAGTTTCATTAAAAAAAAATCTAACATTGTAACTACAATATTCTGACGATTTAATAATATTATGATAAAACTTTATAATTTTTTTTGTCTTTATCATTTTTTTGTCATTTTTTTTGTGACTCATGGTGAAGATAAAACCAGTCTTAATTTATATCCGATTTTTGTCTTTTTTCCACACCCTTATTTGATTAATATAATTATTCTCATTTTATTACCTGTCGATCCTCTTAATTCTGTTTTAAATATAGGGGAATTTTACACCACTCTACCTGCAACGAATGAGTTGAAGGTTATTAAAGGGCACAATCAATCACTACATTAGGAGATTATACGCTTTCAGTTCCTTCCATCGATTTTTTTTTGTACTTTTTTGGATCTTCGTTTTTCACTTCGTACTAATTTTCCAGATGGGGACTCGGGAATTTTTTTTCCACCCATGTGTTACAGTTTAACTATGCATAAAAAGTAAATTCGTATAAAAATAGAATAAGTGCATGAAGATAGAAAAAAGAAAGAAATGACGACGTGTTTTAAATTCGCTTCTTTTTTAATTTAAATCCTTGCACTCTAATGTGATTAATAAGCTTCATATAATTTAGATTTAATTAAGTTATCGAAGAAGAGTGTTTCGAATTGATTGAATAAATTGAGAGTATTTGCTGGAGGTATGTACATTTCTCTGTATCTTTAATGCAGTGTCGTTACGATTTTAAATAAAAGATAATTAATAAAATAATAAAGCATTTAATTTCTAAAGTGATTAGATATAGAGATTAAGTCCTAAAGAAATAAAACTTTTTAGCATTTAATTAATTATATTAAATAATTAATAATTAATTTGAGAGATACTTTTTTTCTTACCTATCTTTTAATGAAAAACGGAAAATTGAAATTTATGAGGTTATTATTTATTAAGAAATAGTGAAAATTATGAGGTTTATTTATTAAGAAATATTGAAAATTATGCGGTTTATTTATTAAGAAATATTGAAAATTATGAGGTTTATTTTTGTGACTTATTAAATAAATTACAGAACAGAATTTCGTTAATATTAACAAAAATGTTAATAATAAAGTTAAAATGTTAACGTAAATGCTAACAAAAATTTTAAAAATAAAGTTAAAATGTTAACAAAAATTTTAATAATAAAGTTAAAATGTTAACGTAAATGTTAACAAAAATGTTAACTTAACAAATAAGTTAAAATGTTAACATAAATGTTAACGTAACAAATAAGTTAAAATGTTAACATAAATGTTAACGTAACAAATAAGTTAAAATGCTAACGTAAATGTTAACATAACAAATAAGTTAAACTGTTAACGTAACAAATAAGTTAAAATGTTAACATAACAAATAAGTTAAACGTTAACAAAAATCCAGTGTCTTTTCTCTAATAAATACATCATCATATGTGATCTTCTTTAGAAGTTACATATCACACAACAATTGTTCCATATTTAGACATATAACATACATTTACTGTATTTTGAAATTAAGGAAGTTATTAATTGTGGCAAAGAATGGGACGCGAATGGTTGTATTCAATGTAACTTGCAAATTATCTGATACCTAACTTAGTCATTTAGCTTAATTATTCTTCTAAATTCAGTTTCTAGTTAGACAAATTCACTATTTGGTTAGCCAGTAATATAGTTAATTAAATATATCTGGATTCCTATACAGTTTTATCACATTTTACTGAAATTAGTTTACTTTACAAGTTGCTACAGGAAGAAGTTTAAGCTTTCGCTTCTTTGATAAATGAATCCAGCATTCAAATAATTGATTGTACCATTCAGGAAAATCATGTTCCTGGCAAAGGAATACATGCAAGTAAAAAGTTTAAGAAATTCAGTCTAGGGAAAAATAAAATTAAAGAATAGATTTTCGTTACTTTATTTGCTTAGCATGAGACAAAATTCCACGAGCTTCTCTCAATATTTGAATAAGAATTCTTTTTACAATAGATTGCCTTTTTAGCTATTAACTCGAATTTAGATATTCGCTTGTGAATAATGAGGATTCCCTTAAGAGGGAATACAATGAAATTTAGTTTTCATTGTTCTTAAAATATCCTGTTAATAATAAAGTCTTCAGACTGTAATCAAAATGATACATATAACAAATATATATAGTGTCATCATAATAAATGTTTTTTAATAGCTACAAGATGCACCAGCCATTAATTATCAATCAGTATATCCCATCTATATGTCAATCTATATATAAAAATATACAGAGAGGAGCTACTAATCTCTTAACATATATTACATAATAACTAAAGATATCAGCTATAATAACAATGTATACAGATATATTTGACGAAACACAATTTTATTTTCAAAAACTTTTCATAATTGGTATTTTAAAATTCATCTTTTGAATATTTACTTGCGTTATTGTAACGACAATTTACTTGAACTTAAGATTTAAACTAAATTGCAGCAATAACGCCCATAACCCAGTTTTATAAAATATGTACGATGTTTATTATGATCTGTAATATGATATATAATACGATCTGTCAATTTTTATGGTATTACAGTTGTATATGGTATACAATGAATTTCAGTGAAAATGTAAATTTGATAATATATTTTGATAGTTCCATTTTTAATGACTTAATGGGCAAGCTATGAAGTATGTTAGTAGAGTAGAGTAAACAGTGAACTTTTGTGATCCTTATTGCTAAATTAACTAAGATTTATTAGTTTTCTATGTGCAAGTCTACAATAAAACTGATTGAGACTTTTAAATTTTAATCCTGATGGAAACGAATGAGTGCATAAAAAAAGTTCCTCCATTATGAAAAGTAAATTGTTAGAACAAACTCTTTGTAGAATTAATTTTGGGAGTCTCTTTTGTACAGACGGACAGCGGGAAAGCAATGTACTAACCATCATTTCAATATTTAATCCAAAAAGAAAATCAATACAAATAGGAACAAGTGTATGTTGATTCCAATGTCGAACAAAATTTCCCAATTTGGCCAGTAATGAAAAATGCATTTCATTGCTAGAAAGAAATTTATGTAGGAAAAAGACAAAAAAGGTGTAGACAACCATATCGCTGTTTTTAAAAAAAATAAAGAGGACAGCACTTAAATACATAATTATTTTCATATACATTTGGAATTTTTAATTTCGTTTTATTAACTGAAAAACAAAGGAACATTTTTTACGACAAATTATCAATTTTTGTTAATATTTAATTCATCGCTTTGTCTGGTTCCAAACAGCCCATGAATTCGTTAGAACCAATTATTTTTATTAGGAGAGGTATTGTTGTATGATCTAAAGATATTTTCTGACACATCTCAATTCACAATTAATGTAATCTTGAAGATGCTTTCTTTGAACATTTCCATTATTTTTGTATGGGAGAAACACAAATACATCAATTCAAGATCTTTCAGCTTTACGAAAAAAAAAAAATCAAATATCACAGTAGTATTATTCAGATTCCATGCAAAGGAATACAATTCCCTCAAAAGGGTCTAAGAAAAAAAAACGATCAAGTTCCATTTTGAAATGTTTTGCTGTATGTAAAGTCAGAAGGAACAGACAAACTCCTTGCGTGACTTTAAAGCAAAACTTGTCCTATTTTTGAAATTGCACACAGCTTTTCGTCAATCCTTTTCTCCATCGTCTATTTGGAAGAAAAAATATAAAAATTCTTGGATCAAAGATTTTTCTTCTTTTATATTTGTTTCTTAGAACTCGTGTCTATCTGTATTTTTTATGATTCTGGTGGTAAACTGCAGAAAAAATTGGAATAAGTTCTTAGAAAATTTATAAGAAACTCACATCTAGAACACCAACGCATGCGATCTGCAACAAGCGTTGGTGAAAAAACAACGCATCGAGATGCTTCGAAATATTTTGATAATCTTAAATAAAACATGTTTTGGAAAATTATGTGGGAGGATTTCAGACAGTTTTTGGTAAGAGTTTGGGTTATAAAATCAAATGTACTTTCTAAACGATCGTTGGATCTCGTTGAAACTGAGAAGGTGTACTAGAACTCGGTTTTATTTCAAGCATGCATATTTTAAACTGTAAACATCTGAATCGAGAAATGGGAGTAAAATATAGTTGAATTTTGATAACTGAAAGACGTCAACTTTGGAATTATCTTAAAATATCAGAGGTTTAAAATTTTTAACTGCATAATATTTTTAGTAAAGAAGTATTTAAAAAAAAATGTGCAAGTTTGTCTTATATTTTTTGTAATTATATTTAATGAAATTTTTAAATGAAAGTTACAGAGAAAAAAATTAGAAAAATATATTTTTTTTTTTTGCTAATTTGTTTATAGTAACATTTATAACGTTCCATAGTTAAAAATTAGATTGTATTCTGAAAAAAGAGCTGTAATTTGAAAAAGCATTTTTCATAGATAGCCTTATTTACAGTAGGGGAAAAAGTATATTTTCCAAATAAATATTAAATTTATAAAGGTATTGTTTTTTTTCCTGTAATAATATGCAAAGTTGTTAGAATAATGCGATAAACATCGTTATTGTCATTTCGGCAAATTTCATTTATTTAATATTAGTTATTTTATTTTTGATTTATTTAAAAAAAAATACTTTACTGAGAATTTATGACAAATTTTTCTATACTAAGGAATGATTACAATCAAAAATCCTAGAAGAGTAGATAAAATTTTGTTCTCCTTCAAGATGCATTTTACTTTTTTAAAATTAAAAATACATATTTTCTTTATAATAATACACTTATTTTTACCAATAATTTTAATCATAGAAAATTAAAAATGTATTTCGATAAAATTTATCAATAGGATAAAATTGTTATTTAACTATGTTATAAAATAATCAATATATATAAAATTCAAAGCTCATAAATAATAACAAAATTAAGAAAATTGTATAATTATTTGTTTATGTATATAAATTATTTTCGTTATCCAATATAATCAGAAATTCATATTAATACAAAGAAATAATACGGCACCCAAATACATCTTTATTTTATATAAGATATAAAATGTGATAAGCGTTTCACTGCAATACAAAAAATTATTTCTGTTATAATATAAAATGATGAAAATTTTATTATATTTTGTTTGAAGTTATGCACATGAATTTTAATTTGGAAAAAAATTACAGGGAATTTTAATTAATTAAGTATAATTAATTAAAATTAATTATAATGTTCAATAATTAATTTTAAGATTCTTTTTAATTGATCTTCAATATATAATGAGAACAAAAATGTAAAAACCTCAAAAATTACTAAAAAAACGTATTATTTAAAAAAACAAAAAAACATTTAATTTTCTAAAAAAGCATTTTAGAAAAGCTTTTTCTAAATTTCAATTTTTGAAAATGTTGAAAAGTTATTTTCTCTCATTTAGGTAAGTAAAATTATTCTATATTCGTTGTATTTTCTTTTTAGTGACTTTAAAGATCACAATTAATTTAAGACTATAGAAAATAAGATATTAAAGTAATTTATTCGTATTATGAAAAAAAAATTGAATGCTTTTTTGTTAATAAAATTAAATGCTTATATATGTTTTTGATAAAAGTTAAATATATTTTACTTCTTAATATTTTGATATTTATTTTCATTAATAATCATGGTTTGTTTTTTTAGTTTTTTAGTTCATGTTTTTTTAAATATTTTTTCTAGATCCATATTTAGATTAACATAATAGATAATTTATTTAATTTTCTAATTTGAATCTGAAAAAAAAAAAAAAGATAAATTTTTTTTTAATATTAATTTTTTTCAATATTTCCAATAAATTACATATTATTTTAGAGAAATTACCTTATATAATGATTCACCCAACTCAACTGTGTCTTACGTTTCTTTTTTTTTTAGCAATTTATTATTCTTTACAAAAAAGACTACCCTCAAGAAATTCAAAAATAATCTAAATTAAATTTTTTTTCAGGCATTTTAAGTATAACGATTTCCTGCAAGAAAAAATAAATTAAAAAATGTAAAAAACGAAGGGATCTTTTCTTCCAAGAAATGAATTTTATAGGACACTCTATCACCGTCAGTGTCAGACCGCGATCGTTACATCTTCAGAAAATGTACCAAATTACTTTTTATCCATTTTATTAGAGTGGGATAGAAAGCGAATTAGACCACAAGTGTCAAGAGCCAACAAGGTAATGGAGCACGTTAATTTATAATAAACTTAGTTACAGTTAAAATGATATTTTATATATTATATATAAAGAAAATGTTCAGGTTTTATATAATATTAAAATAATTAATTCCAGTATTTTTGATCGTCTAAAAATTTTATTTCTGGCTTAAAAAAAAAATTAAAATAGTTTTTTTTAAATTTTATGTATAGTTTGGATTTTACTTATGGGTAAAGGTATACTTATAAACATATTGTATCCATAATTTAATAAATAATTAAATTATGAATACATTAATGAACACATACTACTGTGCCCATAAAGTAAGACCAATTTTCAATTTAAAATTCCCGCGGATTATGGAATTTCGATTGTTTTCTTTTTTAGGTTGCGGGCATTATCCTTGACATCTGTGTGAAATTTGGACAAAATATTCATTAGTGTTTGAGTTACGCTTGGCTTTGTGAGGCGCTAAAACTGATTCCTGCAATTTTTTAAATGTCTGAATTAATTGAGCAAAGAACTCAATGCATTTAATTTTGTTTGCGGAAACGTATAGAATGCTGCAGAAGACATTCGGTGACCATTTTTATATCGGAAAGAAATGTTTAGAAATGGTATAAACAGTTCAAACAAAGCAGAGAATGCGTTGAAGACGAAGAGGCCTCTGGTCGACCATCAACTTCAACCAACGAAGTTCACGTCCAAAAAATTAAAGATTTGGTGCTTGCAAACCATCAATTTACAATCAGGGACCTTGTTAATGAATTTGGAATTTCAAAAGGATTGGTCAATTCCATTTTGGGCCTCAAACGCGCCAAATATCGATTGGTACCGAAAACACTGAATGCGCCAGCTCACATTGCATTGATTCTTCGTGACTCTTTCGCCAAAAATGAAAACACTATCGTTCCACGGCCACCGTACTTATACTGTGCGACTTCTGGCTATTCTCTAAACTCAAATGTGCACTCCGGGACACCACTTTGAGTCGACTGAAGAGATTCAATGTGAATCGCCGCACGCTTTGAAGGCCATCACTGCCGATGTCTTTATAACATGCATTGTGTTCGGAGGGATTACTTTGAAAACGATGAAATAAATCTGTATGAATAAATAAAGAGTTTTTGAAAAAAAAAATAATAATTGGTCTCACATTTTGGGCACTGCAGTGAAAAAAATTTTAATATATGTTTTTTATTTTTTATTTTTTTATTTTATGTATAGTTTAGATTTTACTTATACATTAAAGTATAATTATAAACATATTGTATTCATAATTTAATAAATAATTAAATTATGAATACATTACTGATATACTATGAATACATACTTAAGTAATTTTAATCATTTATTGTATTTAAAATTTCCATTAATTCCATCATGGAAATAGTAAATAAAATGAATTCTTACAATTACTTATGTGTGTGAAATAGAAATATCTGTGTATTAAATTATTTTGTAAATGAATTTTGAAATATGTGAAAAGCATATCAAATAAATTTTATTATTTAAGTTTCAAACTATTTTTAATAAAATGCAAATTAGTATTAAATAGCCATTGTTTAAATGCAGTATAAGAATTTAACAAACGTACTTGAAAAGCATGAATAAAAGATGTAAGTTATTTTTAATTCAATAATTTAATATGAAAATACAAAAGTGTTGTTATTCTATTTATTAATGATTATAGTTTTATTCTAATTACGAAAATTTTATTAATGAAAATTAAACTAGCAGTATTTAAAATATAGAAATTGCTTAAAATAAATGTTTCAAATTTATGATCATAAACTGCTTTGTATAAAAATGCATTATTTATTGAAATTAAATTAAAGTGCATAACAGTTTAAGATAATATTATTGCCACTTTAATATAAACTGATAATTTTATATAAATGAATTAAATAATAATAAATGCATTGAATAAAATAATTTAATTCATAATATAAATTTCTAATTCGAATAGAATAAAACGAAGTGATTTCTTAGAAATTAATAATAATGAATATTTTAATTAGACTTCTTCGAGTGCATATAAATGAATATTTTCTCATCTATTATATATTATATCTCTTATTAAATTGAGAAAAATAATTTGAAATAAAGGATTGCTATAACAATCTTTGTTATTTTTCAATTCAATTATATATAATAATCTTAACACACATTATAAATGAAAGCTTTGTTAAGTTTCACATCTTTTGAATTCCCTAAAGGATTCATTTGAAATATATAATTAATAGATTGTTTTCGTAAACTTTGAATGGGTTTAAAGAATTACCATTTAATCTTAGGAGTTTATATTCCATTTGGAAATTTTCTGAAAGGAATTTAAGGTTTAAAAGCCATATGCGAATTAAAACCTAATAAATTCATTACTGCCTTAGATATATTAAATTTTCATAAGCATGGGAATTTATAAAGCAAACTGCATAATTAATCTCATTGAAGTATTACTTGAATAAAAAAAAAATAATTTCACATTTTATCATTTGACAAAAGAGATTGCAACCTTAGCATGAAATCAAGGAAACTATTAGAATCATGAAAAGAGAGAAAGAAAGTTTCTCATATGAATCCTTTGTCAGCGTCAAAACTGTAGCAAATGAGCTGTATAATGAAAAGTTAAACAGGTTCGATGTTCGAGAAACTGCGCTAGTGAGAATTTCATCTAAATTTAAATATCTTCTTTATAGAAAGAGGTTCAACAGTAAAATATATAATATTTTACCGTATATTCATATATGTATTATTATGCACATTCAAGAGCCAAAACATATGACCACCCCTACATTTTGCAATGAACTCGCCTGAATGACGTGATCAGGTGGAAGTGGTATTTAACTGGTATTAATTGGTGGTATTAACCCATGCCAAGGCGGGTTGAAGCTGTGTTGCGCGCCATAGGTGGGTCAACTCATTATTGCCAGGTGGTCATAATGTTTTGGCTCTTGAGTGTATGTATTTCATACTGTATTTTCAACAGTAAAATATATGTAAAATATAATTTTTTTTTAGGTTCAGCAAAACCATTTAGTTAATTCAAATGCAAATGAAAACCTTCAACTTTGTTCAAAATGATTTGGCAAATATTGCAAATTTTCAAGAAAATTTTGGTGGAACATTTCCATATATAACTGAACATAGAACCGTTATATTCAGAAATGCAATTGATAACATTCAGAAATCTAAATCGAAAGCTCTTGTGTTTATTCTGATGATTGGTAGTATAAATCCGTATGCCTGGTTTGGTTTGTCGCTCTGTGATTAATTTGTGCACACTTTAGGCGAATTATACCGGGGCCTACAGTTTAACGTGGATTCCTATACACTAACAAACATCCATTCCACCGCCAGGATTTCAGCCTGATGCCTGTTGTACCAAAGGCCAGAGCTCTAGCCAATTGGCCACCCATATTCCTGGAAGTTCTCCCCTTGAATTATAAGGAAAAAGGGGTTAGGATGCTTTTTTACTGGTGTATTTTTTATCATTCTAAATATGTATGTTAAATTGCATGTGCATTGTAAAAAGCTATCCATATAGCATACTTGTTGAAGTTGAGTCTGCCGCACATTTATGGTTCTCTTGCAATATTTTCAGTTCAAATTGCTCATGGTTAGACGGAAAAGTTAGTATGGGTTATATTTACAATATACATTGACTATATTTTAATTAATTTGCAATATAATATCTATATATCTTTTATCCAGCTATCTAATATAATGTAGAAAAGAAAGACATTTTAACTGAAAAATCATGATTCACATATATAATTTAATATAACCCATCAAAATTGTTCAACTGACTGTATTTGACATGTAAAGATATGACGACGGTACTTCTCAATTCTCTTTGAAGCAGACTAATGGGATGTGTCTCACTAATCAAGAGCCTTGCTATAAAATTGAATTAACCATTTCATTCTACTCAACCATTCAACTACAGAGCGATACTCAGATTCGGTTCAAGCTATTCACTAATGAAAAGTATGACATATTAAACATGAATTATCGCCTTATATTTTATGATTCTCCAGATAAAATATTTTTATTTTAAAAGAATTTACCTTTCTTCATAAAATCTCATTTCCGCAACATTTTTATACAGTGATAAGTTATCATTTAAGAAAAATGTGTTAAAAGGTATCCTTTCTCAAATAATAGAATTTAATTCTCTGGAAAACAAATAATTAAATTGAATACATATATTCTTTCCATTTTTAGTTTCGTAAAAAAATCAAACAAATAAAATAATATTCATCATAATGTATTATTCGTCTGCTTTCTGCTTTTAATAGTACTTTTTCAATATATTAACTTAAAATACAGAAAAAAAAAATAATGAGAGGAGTCAAACTGAAATGCAATTTATAATAAATCTAATGACATTAATGAATATTGAATTGTAATAGAATTGTATCAGATATTAAATTATAATTTAATTAACTATTCCTATTAATTCTGAGAATTGATTTTTTTTTTTCAAATTTAAAAGTGATTAATAATGAAAATTTAAAGTGACAAATTTGTAGGCTTTGAAAATTTAATACAAATATAAACACAAAACTATATATATAAACATAAAATAAACATGAAACATTTTTTCTTACTTCACATAATATTTCAACTTTACTTAGATTAAATAAAAAAAAAGACATGAATAATTATTGTAAATAAGAGTTAAAAACCACTATTAAATTATTTGCACTTGTTTTCCCTTTCATTTGCGAATTGAAATAGTAGAATATCATAGCTCTGCAATTATCGAACCAAAAAAAACATCATTCTAATGTTTTTACTTGATTTAAAAAACTCTTTCAGATCAACATTTGATGTACTCTATATTTAAAGCTACACTAAAGCCTAAATTTCACAGTTAATTGCTGACATGAATTGTTGAACAAATCAGTGTTTAACAAATTATTTTAACAAATCAGTGTTTAACAAATTATTTTAACAAATCAGTGTTTAACAAATTATTTTAACAAATCAGTGTTTAACAAATTATTTTAACAAATCAGTGTTTAACAAATTATTTTAACAAATCAATGTTTAACAAATTATTTTAACAAATCAGTGTTTAACAAATTATTTTAACAAATCAGTGTTTAAATTCCTTAAAACATCTGTTTTAAAATGATTCTATAATTACCAAACTAACTCCACCATTTGGGTAACTTAAAATTACAGAAATTCCTTCAATGAAACTTGAAGAATACAACATATTCCTTCCATGTCTTTCCACCTTGATATTTCAATATATTTCATAGTTCAGATTCCCTGTCACGTGACAAGAATATTTCATTCCGTGGGCAAGATATTGAATTGGAAGTCTGAGTCAGAAGAGCAAATAAATCAAAGGGAAAGTTACTATTGTTCTTCATTTGGCAGTGGGAAAAGGTATCCTTTTGTTTTGGTTGGCCATCGCTCATACTTGATGCAATCGATTTCATTCGCTGCACAGTTACTACAAAATCGACCAGATTCCCCCAACCAGTCCATTACTTTCGCTCCGCCGATTACTGCTTTTCTGCATCGACACCCGATTGATGTCTCTTTCATTAACCTCGTTCGCACACTGGAATTACCGATGGTAATGAGAGGAACGAACTGGCTCTGTCTCATCAGGTGAAACGCGGAGATGGATGGCAACAAAAAGCATTCTTTGATTGGGATGTTTCTTTTTTTGTTTTTCTTTGCGTCCTGACAGAACCCAATGTTGAGTGAAATTTGAATGATTTAGCAGACGTTAATGATAATAGGTTGAGTTGTTCTTGTAGTAAAATTATTTGGCGTTGTTCTCTATAGTGAAATATATGGGAAAGTTACATATATGGGAAAGTTACATATATGGGGAAGTTACATATATGGGGAAGTATATAATTACATATATGGGGAAGTATATAATTACATATATGGGAAAGTTATATAGTGAAATATATGGGACATCAAAGGGAAAGTTACTATTGCTCTTCATTTTGCAGTCGGAAAGGCATCCTTTTGTTTTGGGTGGTCATCACTCATACATGATGTAATCGTTTGAAATAAATGGAAAATAATATATGGGTTAAGCTGTTCTTGTAGTAAAATTGTTTGGTGGTGTTCTCTATAGTTAAATATATGGGAAAGTTACACATATGGGAAAGTATATAGTTACATATATAGGAAAGTTACACATATGGGAAAGTATATAGTTACATATATGGGAAAGTTACCGATGGTAATGAGAGGAACGAACTGGCTCTGTCTCATCAGGTGAAACGTGGAGATGGATGGCAACAAAAAGCATTCTTTGATTGGGATGTTTCTTTTTTTTTTTTTTCTTTGCGTCGTGACAGAACTCAATGTTGAATGAAATTTGAATGCTTTAGCAGACGTTAATGATAATGGGTTGAGTTGTTCTTGTAGTAAAATTGTATGGTGTTGTTCTATATAGTGGTCTATATGGGATAAGCCAAAAAATCAATATTACTTATTTTAATTTAAAAATCAATTAATATGATTTAACTGAAGGATGTTGTAGTAATGTTTCTTGGTAACGAGTAAAATTATGGTGGTGGTAATGGTTTGATGTTAATGAAAGAAAAAATTATCATGATATCAAATTATGTCTTAAGATATCAAATCATATCTCATAATTTAAAAATATATCTCATAATATAAAATTATATCTAATAATATCCAATTATATCTCATAATATTAAATTATATTTCTTGATATCATGATATCATGATATCAAATTATATATCATAGCATCATGACTTCTAATTATGTATGATATCAAATATATATACTTTTTTTTAACTTGCAAGGACATCTTTTCACTCCTGGAACTACTTGATGTTCAGAGGAATTTAACCATTACAGTAGACGCTAAAGAAATTGGATGGATAACTATATAGAACTTTGCTTGATATTTATTAAATGACGTACAGGGAGTGAAAACTTTTAAGCATGGTACTTTTTAACCATTTATATAATACTTTTTAACCATTTATTAACTAATACGAATTTGAGGATACTATTCAAATAAAATACATTTTTATGTTAAAAAAAATTCGGAAACGAATTTATTAAAGTTCACTTTAAAGTTTCATTATCATACAGCTCTGTATTGCATAATAATAATAATAATAATAAACAGAACCAAGCTATGTATGCAAGTATTTAAAATTCATATTAAATGTTTATAAAGATTTCCTAAAATCCTTATTACAACACAGTACATATATCATTAGCATTATCAAATGAATATTTTGAAGATTATTTTAGGTTCGTTAACCTATTATATCTATGTTCAAAACTTAAAAATATGGTTTTATATATAGAAAAATAAGCATGACAGTATAGTTAGGGATTAGGGATTAGGGATTTAGGGTTAGGGATTTTTTAACTCACATTTTCACGTGTGTACAATTTTGTATAGATTTTAAAACTGTTTTTAGTTTTAGTGCACCGTGTCTAGTATTTAAAAAGTATTCGTTCACATTTATGATTTCTGTTGAAATAATAAGTAACCATAAGATAAAAGCAATTACACTGGAAAATATGCACGTGACCAGTACTTATTAAAATCTCTACAAAAATCTATGTAAATCTGTTAAATTTTAGTAATTTGTTTGTGTAATTATATTTGAAATATTTCATAAGTATTTGATTTGTATTTGATCTATTTCATAAAAAAATTTTCATATGTTATTTGAACTATTTCACAAAAGTACAAAAAAATCAACATTTTATGCTTTAAAAAAATAAACATAAAGGAAATAATAAATTATGACATAAATTGATTTTATATTTGAAATAAATATTTATGTATGCTTTAAATATTGGTATTAAATATTCAGCCTAAAGATAATTACATGCTTAAAATCTTTTACATGATTACCACAATGTCCCTTAAATTATGGTTCCATATGATACATGAGTAGTATTAATAACATACATCTGGTTTAGTCTTTAAAGATTGGTGTTAGGTTTAGTAATTTAAGCCTGCCATCTTATTATAATAATATTTAATTGAAAGTAATTGCATTAATTAATAGCTGAAACACATCAAAAATTTATTTTAAATATTAATTTATATTAATATTAATGTTACTTTTAATATTCCGTACAAATCGTTTCTAAAACTATCAAGATATATTTATTAACTATGCAATTTAAGTGACACACGATATAAATAAAATTTAGATTGATATTCCTATAATATGTAATAACCATAATTTTGAAAATATCAATTAATTTAATTTTACCATTCACCACATATTATTAAAGCTTAAATAGTGTAAAAGGAATATATATTAAAATATTTACAATAAAACTATATTTAATGGTATTTTAAAATATAGGATGACCTATTACAGACATAACATATTGAGCAATAATTTTCTATTAACTAAGAAGTAGGTTTTATTTCGTACTTTATAACTAAGCTTGATTTGATTATAAAGGATAGGCCGATTTTATATTTATGTCGATAAGATATACTGCGTAAAATGAAGAAATGTTGCAAATAATAGAAAAGTAACAAAAAAATATTATATGTTATTTTATGAAAAGTTTGAAAAATCACAGGTTTTCTACAATAATCTTCAGAAAATCATTTAGCAAGTGAATTTTCAAAGTAATTTGAATTAATGTATTATTATTATTATTAATTTTTGTATAATAAAACTTTTTGTGTTTTTTATTTCATAAAACATCGAGGAAAAAATCGATTATTTTTTTTAAAAAATTATTTTAAAAAAAATCGAGAAATAATTTTAAATTGGTATTTAAAATAGTTTTCCTGTATTACATGAAAAATATAAATACTACCTGTTTACTAAAAAATTAGATAGAAGTAATAAATACTAATATTTATTTTTTAAACAAATTTTACGCATATATTAAGGCAGATAATAAATTTTAAAGTTTCAAAATTGTAAAATACAAAAGTAATAAAGTTGAAATTATTTTTTTTTTAATTATGGTGAAGTTTAAATTAAACAGCACTAAATAAATATGGTTTTTATATTCATATAAAAATTAATTTATTAAAATACTCAAAATAACTAAATAAACAATAATTATTATTCAAAATATTATTTTTTTATTTTAATTTTTCTGATTTAATATTTATTAATCAGATTACGTTGGATGTGAAATAAAGTTAAAAATTCCATGCAAAGTGTTGTTCATGAAGTCCAAATTTTGAAATTACTGGACAAATTTTATTGTCTTCAACAATTTGTAATCTCATTTACTATTTTCTTATCTGTACAAAAATGTTGGTTCATTTGATTTTAAATGTTTAAACTTTTGATACATAATGTTCTTAATTTGATTCCGTAGATAAGAAAATCAGGTAATAAGGTTATATAAAATAAGGTTCTTGCTATGATATCATCCATAACTTGAATTTTCCCAGATCATTGAAAATTCATGATATGGGAAATTCATGTTATTTAAATAATTTAAATAATAAAGACAATTTAATTGCCCCATTATAAGGCCTGACGACCACATTTAAATAATAAAATAACCTGATTGTTACAAAATTTTTTTTTTTTAAAAATGGATTGTACTGAGAAATCTTTAAATATGTTCCTTTACAAAAAGCTATCCATCAACCCAAGAAATTCATCTTTCGTTTTAAATGATGGATTTTATTCACTATCCCTCACTATTACTTCTCGAGAATATATATTTCAAAAAGAAAATTTCCGAAGGTAACAGGACATCCACCGTGAAAATTTCTACTTGAAGCGAAAATCCAAAAGCTTTTTTGGCTGAATGAAAAATGATTTGCCCAGAATCTTCCCCTGTGTATCATCTGCTGCTGGAAAAGTGGTAATATTCTTCTTCTTTTTTTTTTTTTATACTGGTCCTCTTCATGCAAATGGATTGACGTGCCCTCAGAAACGGGTCGTTGGTGAAGCAGTGAAGACACTTTCTGCGCCCATTTTCTCTACAAGATAAGCTAAGTACTTGGATGTCTCCCTGCCCTGCATTTCGAGGAGCTCTGTGTCAAAGAGTAAGTCAAGATATTTCTCAGAGAGAGTAGGTCAGTGTAATGGATCGCGAAAAAGTAGTTCTGGCAGTAAATATTAGGTGATGGGAAAGAAATATTGGCACCATTCAAAGACATGATGGAACGGGACACGAGAACATACTCTTCGAATTAATGAACTCTGTGAACCGAATTAATTTTATGGAAGTAGCCTTTGACAATTAGTTTTATTTTATTTATGGTTTCTTTTATCATATATTTAAAAAAATTTGGTGAATTAGAATTTTGTGTCGCTTAAGTGTTGAATTAAATTGATTAATTCGTTTCTAAGTATTATCGAAAATTTATTCATTGTTTCTTAATTTTAATTGAAATATTAGATAATATTGCAGAAATATTGAGACCATTCAAAAAATGATGGAATTGGGAAATTCTATCAGAGTTCATTAATGACGAAATAATGAACTCTGTGAACCGAATTAATTTTATTAAAGTAGCCTTTGACAATTAATTTATTTCATTCATGGCTTTTTTTTTATGATATTCATGCACATTTTTGTGAATTAGAATTTTGTGTTATTAAAATATCGAATAATGTTGTGATTATGTTGTTAAGTTATCACTGATTCTTGTGATGTGTGGTATGTGATGTTGTGATTCTTGTGATGTGTGGTATGTGATGTTGTGATTCTTGTGATGTGCGGTATGGGATGTTGTGATTCTTGTGATGTGTGGTATGTGATGTTGTGATTCTTGTGATTATGTTGTTTTAAAATCAGTTTCTAGGAATCACCGAAAATTTATTAATTCCCTGTTTCTTAATTCCAATTGACATATTGGATATATTCAGTATACGTATTATACAAAAGTAATATTGGGACTATTCATAGAAATGATATAACGGAAAACGAGAACATACTTATCGAATTACTTAACTCTGTGAACCGAATTAATTTTTATAGAACTAACCTTAGTCAATTAATTTTATTTTTATTCCTGTTCTTTTTTATCATATCATTGGAAATTATTATGAATTAGAATTTTGTGTTACTAAAATATTTTATTAAAGTGATTGTGTTGTTTTTAAACAAATTCATTTCGAATAATCTTCGAAAATTTATTAATTTCATTGTTTGTCAATTTCAATTGACTTGTTAGGTAATTTTAATATTATTAGGTAGTTTATTTTTTTATATTTAAATTAATAGTTATTTATCGTGCAACTTTTACTAAATATTTTAAAAAATACAATAAATAATTGCAAAAATTTTGTTTTAATTTAATTTAACATGGAGTTAATCATTCTTGTGTGAAATTAAAAATAATAAAATTATTTTAACAATATCTAAATGCGAAAAACTAACCTAAAAGTTAAATAAAATTTCGTAACATGCTCAAAATAAAATTTATGAAAAACAACATTAACTACTAAGATATTCCTTAAAAAGTTATTTAATAAACTGTGGTTTGGTTTGCCGCTAGCCTGTCATTTTGTGCGAATTTGGATGAATAAGCTAGATTTACAAATAGGTTTACAAATAGATTTACATAGGCTAGGTTTACAAACATGCTGCTATAACTACAATTTAAAGTGGATTTCGAGCCACTAACAAACATTCATGCCACTAACCGGATTCTAACCTGAAGCCTGTGGTACCGAAGGCCTGATCGCCAGCCAATTGGCCATCTGGCCACTTCTTGTAGTATAAATCAGTAGATAATAAAATTTGTTTTAATCTATATATGCAAAAAATATATTATACAGTATGCTTTTAAAGCAAAAAAGAATAATAAATGTTTTATAAATAATAATTCTACCTTTTCATTTTATTTCAAAAGGAACGGTACTAGTAATAATAGTCATATACAAAAGGGAAATAAATTCTATTCCAATGAACAGGAACTTTTATAACAAATATCACAGAACCTGACAGTGAAGCTAACAAATCAAAAATAATATCAAAAACCGTTACCAAACGCGTTCATCTAGCTAATCCGTTAAAATCCATAAAATGATTAAATAAGTAAAGAAAGAACAAACGGAAGTGAAGAAAAAATTAGAAAACTTTTCCTGCTGCAAGAATGTCATTGGAAATCAATGCCAGATATCCCAGACGTATAACGCATTATCCTTTTCTTTTATTTAGATTGCAGTTGCAGTTAAATCGTCCATAAAATAACGATGTAATGAAACTAATCGGTTTTAAGCAATTTTGCGGTCGCGTATGGAACCATAAATAGCCCTGCATATAAACAGATTGCTTCATTACTCAAATGAACACAAACCATGCTTTTGGAAAAAAAAATAATAGTTAAGTTATACTTTTTTTTTCAAAGAAAAGATATTTCTCTTAAATATAATTTAATTTATTCATAAAAATATTTATAATATATAATGAAGTGGTTTTTTTTTTAATATTCATAACATGGATTTTATTATTAGCTATTGTTTTTAATGGTGATGATGTTAAATATATTTAAAAAAAGTAATATTATTGTGCTTATTTCGGTTTAATTTTTTATTGTTTTATACGTTTATTTTAGTAGATTAAATTTCAATAATGTATATAATCGAGTTATTTATAAATAATATTTCAGAAAAAACGTGTGATATTACAATAAATCTTTAATTAATTGATGAAAACTATTCGTTGATGTTAGTAAATAGAAGAATTTTGAACATTGAAATTTCGATATGTATAAATCAAATTTTCACTATGTCCAAACACAAGAGGCCTGATGACCGAGTGGCGCCAGGCTCTGGCGCCAGGTGCCACATGGTTCGTGTCCTGACTGTGCTATAGATGTTTGTAGTAGTTCAGAATACAGTTTAAACCGTAGGTAGAGGTCCAATGTAACCATAGAGCTTTGGACATAGGGCTAATAACTCTACCTGTAAAATGAAAACATCTCCTGTCTCGAAATCTGCCTGCAGACATACGGCTTTGGGGCAAAAAATCACGGGGCTGTTGAGCCAACGAAGACGTCCAAAAGTATTGAGGTTTAGTGGTAAAAGATCAACACATATTTTGAATTCAATTAAATGTTTTTAAAAATATTGTCATTGAATGAATTTTCTTCCTTGTAATGTAAAATTTTTGTTTTAATTAGAATTATCTAAATTTCGAGGAAAAAAAAACATTTCCTTTAAATTCTTTCTTTTTTCCCTTATTAACTTCATACATAGTTTCCAAAATGTCATCACATCTGTTGTCTAACATCAAACATTAAAAAAAATATACATTGAATCTGTTAAAATGATTATACTGCTCTTAATGCAGAAATAAGAAAATTAGGGAATCTAAATTTAGCAACAAAGTAAAATAGGAAACAAATGTAATATTGATTCCAGTTACATGCTGAATTGTGTGTAATCGATGCCAACAAAATAAATTTGTAAAAGTGACCTATAAAATCACCGGAATTGATATTTTGTATCGAGTTCAAATGTAATTTCCCTAAAATGAAGGAAATTCAAGTGTATTCAAATGCTATATTTAATGATAGACAAAAATACTCAATTTATTGATTTATATGGTACATCTGCCAGCAGACCCTATGTACGGCTTTTAATACAATGTAATTAAATGCAATTGCAGCTTATCGCAGACGTTTAACAATCTATTATTGCTCTGTACGTATTTAAGTATCAAATTCAGATGACTCACAGAAAGATTTACGACATATGAATACAATACAATATTTTTTCTGCTTTGCTTTCTGTCAAATTTAATTTTACAGTCATTTTTTTTACCGAATTGGTTACTAGAATATTGTAATGAATGATTTAATCTTTAATTTTCACAGATCTTTCGTAATATGATTGATAGTCAGAGTAACATTTTTTATGATGCATTATTGAACATGGTATAAAAATAATTTTTAGAATTTTGTTATATAAAATTATACATTGTAGTAGATGCCGTCGTTGTTTAGTTGGGTGTGGTGAAAACGAGTCCCAAATCTAATAGCACATTTATTTTAACGCGCACAACTACTACAATTACACTGAACAATATGTAACACACATCATGTATATTTAACGATATACACTAAAAGATGATTGGAAGGATTGCACTTCTAGCTCTCGGGATGATAGATTGTTATTTTGCGCTAGTAGCGCCTTGAGTCCTCTCGGGTGAGAAGTTAATTTCCAACTAGACTCTTCACCGGGACGCCGTAATGGCCGCTCTTGCAGTACGTAGGAGGAACACGGTTACTTATGGAAACACGGTACGAGGAACCACGGTTACAATATAAAAAAAAATGCGCGTAAAGTATAAAATGAAAATAATGCTATTTTTCTATACTTTTAATATTACAGGGTTAAAAAAAAGTTGAGTTTGATATATTGAGTTATATTGAGTTTAAAAAAAAAAAAAAAAAAAACTGAGGTTATTATTTAAGTTCATAAAATTAGAAATGTTTTAAAATTTGTTTTTTTTTTATGAAATACTATACAATTTTAAATTAGCAAATAAAATGCCAGTTTAAAATTTAACATATTTAGTCTGTTTAATTTTTTTAGCAAAATATTTAAAGTTTATATTGATATTTAAAATCATTTTTATTAATAAGATTCTTTTTAATCCTACAACTTTTAGAATAAATATTGTTTTGAAAAAGGCTAACTGTAATATTTTAACTTTGTTATGAACATGGAAATAAACATTTAACTTACATGGAAATAAACATTTAACTTACATGGAAATAAACATTTAACTTACATGGAAATAAACATTTAACTTACATGGAAATAAACATTTAACAGCATTCATTATTTCTGCTACATAAATTCTGGCTTGTATAAAGTGGCATACAAACAGCGAAGGTAATTAAAATTAAATTGTTATTAAAATTTATTTTGTAGATTTTAAAATTATGAGAAAAATCTTCTAAAGAGAGCTTTAAAAATAGTTTTACATCAAAGAGAATATTTTTAAATGAGACAAAAATTAATCAAACGTAAACCTTTTTCAAATTTAATCTTGAAAAAGTCATTGTGAAACATGACTTATTCATTATTTCTGCTACAGAAACTTTTTTTTGGGTATTATTCTCATGACGATCATTTCATACTTAGAATCAGTTCGTTGTAACTTTTTTTTTTAAATTTACTAATTAAAACATGATTTAATTTCTTACTTTTAAATTTGCATTGGGATCATTTTAATTAGTAAACTCCAGAGAGATGGAAAATTATATTCATTTTTTTATTAAAATTAAATTTCATGAATATGATTGTTTCTAAACTATTAAGCTTTTTCAAAGTTATCAATTTTGAATCTATTAAATGCTAAATTTAAATTAAGTCATCAAATAGGAAATGCAAAAAAACTTTTAAATGTTACCTTATAATTTTAAAAATATATAGTTGTACTAGTTCAATGCAAAAGCCTAAAAGCTAAATAAATATTAAACTTGGTTTTTGTTTCTCAATGTATAATAAAATATATTTACTAAAGGATGATACTTCAATTTTCAACTTTTTAATTTACGAAACGAAAACGTATTGTTTAGTTATTATTTTTTTGCCTTCGAATAATTTTAATTAGAAGCTTTCGAGAGATGAGAAATAGTTTTAAATGCAAATTAATTCTTTAAATAAAAATTACACGAAAAACATTTTAATTGAAACTGTAATTGATTAAAAAAGTATATAGTGAATAAATTTAAATGTTTCATAACGGATCTGGATTATAATGTTATTATATTGTTTTTTAACATATGGACAAATAAAACTGGTTTTATAATATTGATCATATACACAAGTGGGGATTATATGTCACTGAAGATTGTATTTGTGCTTTTGTGATGATACTTAGTGTAAAAACAAGAATTTCCACAACATATTTAATTTAATTTCACCTATAATATATATACCTTGCCGTAGACAAAATTAAATTAAATGATTTAGTAAAGAATAATTTTTTAATAAATATTCAAAAATCGTTTTAATTATCAGGAATGAAATTAAATCAATAACAGCATATCAGTGTGGGCATTGTTCTCAATAATACAAATTCATTGGACTTTTTCACTTATTAATACAATGTTTAGATGTTAATAAGTTTTCTATTAATTTTAAAGAAGTTGATTAATATAAATTTTTTCTAGAGAAATTCATTCATTCATTTACTCATTCTTTTGAGGGAATTTTATTCATTTCGAGTTGAAGTGAAACAAGAGTTACAATTTCTTTTGAAGCAATTCTAACATTTATTTCATATTTAATCAGATTATTTCTCAAGAAGACAAACCAATATTGACAAAAAATTCTATGCATAATTTTAAGTACAGCTAGTAAAATCGAAATAACTAGAAATAATTTTGAACAATTCTTTCCAATGTAGTCCAATTTATTCCTGATGGTAGCATATTTAATTATCATAACAGCTGGCCAACATTCCAGCCAGTGCTTTGAGAAATCAGTACAAGACATAACAATAGTGACAAACAAAAGCACAGATGCCTTCGTAGAAGTCTTCAATCCATTACCATACAAAACAAATATAGAAGAATTATTATCCCTAAGGGCATAGTCCCTGTTTGAAAAATAAGCATTAAATACACTATGTTTATTAATTATAATTATGGTAAATTTAAATAATTATAATTCACATAGTGGTATTTAAATAATATTCCCCATGCTTATTAATTATATAAAGTTATATTTCCTCTATAATGTTCACATTATATTGTCGATAGGAACAAGAAATAGAAAAACAAATGCACTTGCTTTGAAAAATAATATTGTCTTTAAATTATATAACAAGGTTTGTCTTTTATAAACAGTTAAAAAACATTTTACAATATTTAAAAAACATATTTATCTATTCCTGACTATTAAAACATATATAAAATATGAGCTTTAAAAAAATATTGTTTTACACGTAGATAATTTCATTCAACTACAATTAGAATGATCAAAAATATGACATATTACAGTAAAAACTATAAGTAAACGTAAATATAAGTATTACCTTTAAAGTATATAATTACATACATAAGTAAGTAAGTAAAATACGTATATTAGTTACATTCAGTAAAATAAGTAAATTACTCATGAAAATTATACATATTTTAATATAATACGTGATATAATTACTCATATCATGTATTACTTTAAAATAAGTTAATCGAAGAAAAATATTTCACTAGAACCAACAATATTAAAAACTGCAACAAAAAAAGAAAAAAAAGGAATTCAAAGATGTGCTAAAGTCTTCCGAGAAGCGATGCTCAATAATTAAAGTAAAGATAGCAAGACATTTGTGCTGATGCAACCACCTTCCAATGTCCACTGGGATAGCCATTTCACTTCCGCTCCTTAAACTTGTTTTCTTTTGCTCGAATAGGTTGTTTCTTATAGTTCGTGCCTGAATAATTATGTTAAGGGAATTAAACAACGATTTTCTTTCCACTGCCACTTCTATTCTCCAATTGCCCTTTTTTCCCCCCACAATCTGCCAGAAGACTTTTTTTTTCTCTCTATCATATATTTGTCTTAGTTTAAGGAAATTGTTTACTTAAGTTCCATGTTAGATTTGGCTTTAAGGTTTTTTTTTCCAAGGATTAAATTGGTAATATGTGATAAGAAATGGTAATTTCAACTCTTTCTTCTAATTTCCCTCGCGTAAAAATAACTTTTAGCTGCAGTCTACTATTTTGTATTTTCAATCTGGTTTTGGTAACAGATATAAATATTGTGAGTCTCATATTTAAGCGCTAATTAAAGGTAAATTATTCTTTATACATTTATTGTTTTTATACTTTGAACGTATTACTGTTTATCTGCGTAATGCGAATTATATATTTTTCAGTTAATGCGTTTTAATAAAAGACGTTAGAAAACGAAATAGACATATTTTATTTATAGTGTAGTATTGAATTTTAAAATGATTTTTACATAAAAACAAGTGCATAGAATATCAGTATTAAAAAGAAATTGAATTTTAATATAAACATTTTGTCTTATTTTATCACAGTTAAAAATTTCCAATTATAAATGATGAAATGTTTTATATATTGTTTTTAGTAAATGCTTTTGTTTTATAAATTATTATTGATGTTCACTAACATTTGATTACTTTTTTTGTTCAGTTGGCCCTCCTAAAATATTGGTATAAGTAACTATCGTAATTTACATTATATATCCACATACATGATATCGTTGTAAAGATATCAAACGGAAATGACCTATGGTAGAATGTAGTTGATTATGAAAATTAAAAACTTTATTATTTAACTTTTTCTTATTTCCAATGGAAAGAGAAAATGACAAACTCTTACGAGATCAAAACAGTGCATTTACCCACAAGATAAATGAAAACAAGAAAAAAGTCAATGTCTCATCAGCAAAGTTCTAGCACTCCAATATCTTTTAACCTTGGAGTCCTCATGCAAGGCCGAGCATCCTGCTACATGGTACCTGTCCATGATCTCTTTTTTCCCACAGAGCTGGCAATTTGGACTATCAAAAATACCAATACTGTGCAGATGGCTCGCCAAACAGTCATATCCCACCGCAAGTTGAAATTCTGCGACAGAGTTTTCACGATGTTTGTCCGAAATACCCTGTTCCAAAATATTCCTCCAACTCCTCGAACAGATATGAACATTGAGTAATACCTTACATCTAAATCTCATTTAATTTTTGATATAAAATTTCATAGAATGAGAACAGTTGCAAGTATTTGGTTGTTGAACTATCTATATGCCCTTCTAAGCCAGCAAATCTACCTGATCATTACCTAAAATGTCACAGTGTCCAGGGATCCACTGGATGACGATGTGTCCCCCTTCTACTGTCAATTTTTCAAGAAGAGTTCGACATTCTAAGATATTCTTTGAGGAGGATGCTTCATTTCATCAAATAGTTTGCATTTCAGCCCTGGAATCCGACAACATAACCACCTCGTTGTAAAGATATCTGAGTATAAGTTGCTGCAGAGCCACGCAGATAGCCATTACTTCTCCATCGAAGGGAGTTTTTTGTTTTCCGACAGGAACGAAGAGAGACAAAATGGAAGAATATATTTCTGCTCTGACATTTGGTGAATGTTTAGACAAGGAACCATCTGTATTAATATGTGAGATGCGACAATAGATCTATCTTTCCGTGGTGCATCCTGGTAAAGTCGTAAACGGGTAAAAGATCTACTGCTATCGACATGCAGCAATGTTCAAAGAGTAATCGCTTTCGTGGGATTTCGTGTAGGCTGAGTGTCTATTAATTAACTGCCAACTCAAATTTATCCATTACGAAATCCAAAGTTTTTAACACAATCTATCTAGCTCATGTTAAATACTAAATCCACCAATTGTCTCAAAGACATATTATTTTTAAAGTTACAGTGAAGAAGATTTATCCAAATCGACGATCGACTAATTAAATACTATGTTATTGTCTTCTATAATAACTAAGAACAAAGCAAGAAAAATGATAATATTATTGGAAAAGTTTTTTAACAGTAAAATTAATAAAATTTGTTTATTTAAGTAATAGTATTACACATTTTTTACCATCATTATATTTTTTAAATTTAAAATAATCTTTAAGACACTTTGCTATGAATATGAGGGATACATGGTTAAAGTCCAAATAAAAATACGTCATACATTTGTAAAAGTCTTAATTTTCTATTCCAACAACACGCATGTAGAAACAAATAATGAAACAAACATAGAAATAGCATTGAAACCATTGGATTTTAATTCAGTGAGCTCTGATTTAATGCATTTCTATTAAACATTGGGTATTTAAATATCGGAATGTGTCAAGCTCAAAAAAGGTTGTTTTGTTTTCTGTACTGGTTATTTATTGTTAATTGATGAAGGTGAAAGAATTGTTTGAAAGCTTGTGGCTTAATGAGAAACTTGTTTTCAATAAAAAGAGAGAATATTGGATAGAGGTTTTTTTAACTTTTTAGAAAGGAAATAAATAAATGATTAATTATCTGTGATTTTTTCTTTTAAAAAGGTAAATTTTTATTTTCAATGAAAAATAATTTAAATACGAAAATTTTATTGTAGTAATTAATAACGGCAGAAGTCGGATTAAAAATGGTAGAATTTGATTGTTACGATGCAATTTTTCAAATAATCATATAAGTATTAATTGGTAGGATTTTGAAAAATAATGATTTAAAAGTAATCTTTAAATAACTTACTTACTATTAATTTATTATTTTAATTAATAATAGTTTTATTTATTTTTAATTATTCTTTTCACAAACAATGCTACAAATATATCATAGAATTTATAAATAAACTAACGATACAGTTGTATTTTTTTTATCCAAATCAAATATTTTTACTACTTGTAGTTTATGTGACGTTTATTTTTTATTTAATATTTCAATGTATTCATTTATATATATATAGAGAGAGACAGAAAGATACATATATTACGTTCAATCTACGTATTTACTTATTAATTTAATATTTAATTAATATTTGCATCGTATGGTTATTTTTTGTACTTCTGAATTAACTATTTATATTCATCAGTTAATTTTGTATCGTAACATTTAAAGTGGAAAATAAATGATCTTTTTCTTTTAATTTTTGTTTGAGTGTTGGTTGGAGATATCTAGTTAAATTCGATATTTTAATGAATCTATCTAAATTTAAAATTTGTAACTATGAAATGTTTTTTAACAGAACGTGTTTAAAAATGTATTATTATTTTAATTTAGCACACACAAGGTCAGTTCACGTTTGCCATTAAACATCAAAATTAAAATATTGTAAAAAGTAACATTTTATTTTAAGACATAAGCCTTGAATGCTATCATTGAAAAGATACTTGTTAGAAAAAATACAAGCTTCTTATGTTTTGGAAAAATTTTAGAATGTAACAGATTTGAAAAAAAAAAGCATTTGAGTTCTCACCGGGGAAAAAATGAGCTCTTTGGAGCTCTGTAGATTTGTTCCAAGTCGTGATGTCATCTGAGGCCAAAATTGATTTGCTAAATTGGTAAAATAATTAATAAGCTTCACAGTAAATAAACCAATGCTAAAGGTTCTGTTAAATTCTGCCTAATAACACTTACTGGGGCTGGGAGACTTTAATAAAAATCAAAGGTATAAAACATTTTTTAAAACTTTTTTATAATATAAAAATAATTTACTTTTTTTCTAAAATTATTATCATCCTTTTTGCAGACGATATTTATTTATAGAAATTGAATTCTTTAAGGCATTTTTTTTTGGTAAATATTAGTTGAAAATCATAATAAAATCGAAAATGTTTTTATCGAATGGAAGATAGCCTTTTAATTATACGATAAGCAAATGAGAAAATGTTATCAGATAAAATCTTCCAGAAAGATTTCCTGCTATACTTATCCGTCAATGGACTGTTCATCGTACACATAAGTGGAATAAAACGTACGCTGATGTGCAACAAAAGGAAAATTTATAAATGTGACTCATTATCTCAAAATCATATCACTGGTTTTTACATTTTTGGTATTATAACCTTAAAATTCTTTGTTTCTTTACAGCAAAACTTAACAGCTAAACGTCTTATGTTTATTGCAACTGACAACACCTTATGATATCTTTCAATTAGTAAAGTGCATGTTGAAATAAATACGTATGTCATTAGAAAATCGAAGGAAAATGTTGTGAAATACATGTAAAAAATTCATTTATAAACATATAAAAATATAAATAAACTACTCACAGCTATATAAAACACCTAAACAGTTTTAAAAATTATTTAGTTCCATTTTAATATAATTTAAAAGAAAGCATTTTATTATTTTCTCATGTAAGTTGAAATAATTTTATATTAAATCTGAGACCAACATATTTCTATCTTAAAAAAAATTATCCCATAGTTAATTAAAGCGAATGATCCAGTAATTTTTTATTCAAAATATTTTTAATAAAATATCCACATTAAAAATTAAATACAAAAAATTATTTAAAAAATAAAAATTTAAAGCGCTATAATTAATTATTTCTTAAGTTTTCACAGAAAGAACTCGATCCAACAATACCATCGCAAATCCTTTGGGTAAAATAGATTTAATATTATTATTTTAAAAATTTTGTAGCAAGTCGTGAAAATTTTCTTGAATACTTCATATATTTTTCATTATAAATTCAAAAGAAAGTTTTTATTAAGTTAGATGCCACAACAGCGTAAAATATTGTGTATATTATTATTCATTATTTCTGTAATAATGGTATTTAATATTTTATATTCCCAAATATTTAACTAAAATCTTGCTTTTATTTTGGAAAATATATTTATTGACAGGAACAAATTAAAAAAATATACATAGTCCAGTCACATTAATGTGACCACCACCTAATTTCGATGTCAACATGAAATTACCAATCACAAAAGGTAGGTGGCAGCCCATTGCAGTGGAGTGTATATAAAGAATTCCACTTAATACCACTTAAATACCACTTAATATCACATTCCACACTCCACTTAAAGCCAGAATATACAAGAGTGAATATTCTGGCTTTTGACTGGTGGTAACATTAATGTGACTGGACTGTGTATATTAATTAAAACAAGATATTGCTTATTATGTGAAATTTTTAATTTAACATTGGGAAGCTGAATTTTAAACCCTTCTATCTGCAAAATTTTAAATCAGATCTCTATAAAAATTGTCATATACTAATTTCATCATGCTAAATCTATTGCACTAACACTCTCGGGTTCCTTAATGAAAACTCTTGAGTTATCCGTTAATTAACCAAATTAATTAACTTTGTTAGTCAATCACATTACATTATATAAGACTCTTGGGTTCCATAATGGAAAATTTCGAGTTATCAGTTTTGTTAATCAATTTTCTTATTCTATTACATTATACACTGAAGTGACAAAAGTCATGGGATAGCAATATGCAAATTTTCAGATGGCAGTAGCATCGCGTAGAACAGGTATAAATGCGCAGTGCTTTCGCAGAGCTTTCATTTCTGTTCAAGTTATTCATGCTAAGAGGTTTTGACGTGATGATGACCGCACGTCTGGAATTAACAGACTTTGAACGCGGAATGTTAGTTGGAGCTAGACGCATGGGTCATGCCATTTCGGAAATCGTTAGTGAAATCAACATTCCCAGATCCACTATGTCAAAAGTGTGCTGAGAATATGAAATTTCAGGCATAACATCCCACCATGGACAGCGCAGTGGTCGACCGCCTGCACTTAACGACCGAGACCGGCGACGTCTGCAAAGAGTCGTAAATTCTAACAGACAAGCAACACTGCGTCAAATAACCGCAGAAATCAATGTGGGACGTACAAGGGACTTGTCTGTTAGAACTGTGCGGAGAAATTTGGCTTTCTTGGGCTATTCCAGCAGAAGACCGACTCGAGTGCCTTTACTGACAGAACGACATCGCTTGCAGCGACTCTCGTGGGCACGTGAGCATATCGGTTGGTCCCTAGATGAATGGAAAACCGTGGTCTGGTCCGATGAGTCACGATTTATAGTTGGTAAGAGCTGATGGTAGGGTTTGAGTGTGGCGCAGACCCCACGAAGCCATGGACCCAAACTGTCAGCAAGGCACTGTTCAAGCTGGTGGTGGCTCCGTAATGGTGTGGGCTGTTTTTTCATGGCATGGACTTGGTCCTCTGGTGCGACTGGACCGAACATTGACTGGAAATGCTTATGTTCAGCTACTTGGAGATCACTTGCAGCCATTCATGGACTTCATGTACCCAAACAACGATGGGATTTTTATGGATGACAATGCGCCATGTCACCGGGCCACAACTGTTCGCGATTGGTTTGAAGAACATTCTGGACAATTCCAACGAATGATCTGGCCACCTAGATCGCCCGACATAAATCCCATCGAGCATTTATGGGACATCATCGAGAGGTTTTTCGTGCCCAAAATCCTACACCATCAACGCTTTCACAATTATGGACGTCTATCGAGACAGCATGGCTCAATACTCCTGCAGAAGACTTCCACCGACTTGTTGAGTCCATGCCACGTCGAGTTGCTGCACTTCGCCGGGCGAAAGGAGGGCCGACACGATATTAAGAGGTATCCCATGACTTTTGTCACTTCAGTGTATAGTTTAATTCCTTTTCAGCCATTTCCAATAATACAACTTTGGTGAATGTCTAATGTTAATTAAATAGTTATTAAGGATATCCCATTTTTTGATGATTTAGACCTTATTCACAGAGCCTAAATAGATTAATGTATATTCTATTTAAAGAATAACAATTATGACATTAAAGCTCCTTAAACAAAATATCTTTTTGATATGCTTTTAAAGATATTCCAAAAGAAAAATGAGCAATACATGATTTGCAATAAATTATTACTCCTTATTATATTTCTTTAAGAAGATCCTATATTTGATAAAAGTAAATATTAGAAAAAAAATAACGACTTTTAATACAATTATTTGCATTCATCGTTATCTACAACATATTTTAGCAATTCTATGGAATTGAATAATATTTTTTATTTTAATCTATCTCCTATCATATTTAAAAAAAAATAAGTTAAACATTTAAAGATACGAGCAAGACAGTTTTAAATATTAATTCTATCCTGCTAAAGAGCACATCAAAGTTTATTTCAAAATACAAGTACAATAGTAGCATAATGTATGTCTGAGTAAACTCTTTTTAAAATGGAAAATTTCTTCTTTAGCTGTGCAAATAAGTACATAGGAAGATTTCAAAGATAACCTTTTCAGCAAATATGTATTATTTTTAAAAGAAAATATGAGTAGTTATATTTCTCCTTTATTATTAGCATTTCTTTACAAAACTTGATAAGTATGTGAGGTTTTTTTTTTTTTTTTTGAACTTTTTAAACAATTCCTTCATTAAACAAATAAAAAGTAAGACAAAATATACTACTTTTATTGTGTGAATTGTTTAATATACATAAATTAGCATAAAAATTATTGTTGAGTAATAACGTTTTTAACTTTTCTAACAATTCACATCTGATAGATTGATTTTTTGCTAATAACCAAAAGTTACTATATATAACAAACAACACATATACATAATTAAATATCTAGCATAATCAATGTTTAAATAATCAAGAAGAAACATTATTATTTAATCATATTTGTTTTATGAATGTCTCAATTTCAAACTATTTCTGAAATAAGTTTTTAAAAAATAATTTTAAAAATATTAGTTTATGGGGGCAATATATTTTTAATATTTTTGCAGCAAACACCATCTATTGATTTGCTTGACTTTTAAAAATATTTATAACAAATATAACATAAAAATATGTCATTTTTTCCTTATTTATTCATATTGTGTAACATATCTTACGCATATTAATGCAATTTTGAAGTTAAAATATACAACCAACTTTAATTTAATTATAATTCTTATAATACTTGCGTTTATAAATTAAATATGTAAAATAATTGGGATTTATGTAGCTTTTATTAGGTTTACTATCATTACAAAATCTTTATTTAAAATATTTCTTCTTAATTTATAAGAAGAAATAAACTTAAATAAACAGGACTATTAAATTTAGTTATTTAAATTATTCCAAAAGCCACGGCGGTTTACGTTTAAGCAAAAATGATTGTACATTTTCTTGAGAAAAGAATTACATTATAAAAGCAGTTAAATAAATCAGTTATTTATTGCGTGTAAAAATGCGATTTGGTACATATCTATATTGGGCAATATATTTTTAATATGTTTCTCCGTAAAGAATATTAAATATTAACTCAACAGTAAAATAAGTACATACAAAACAACAGTAAATTCCCCAATAGTATCACATTCTTTTTCAAAGAGATCATTATTTCTGCAGTGTTAGTTTTGTGTTTGGCCATTATCCAAGAAGTACTTGACCCTGTTTAAACTTTATATAAGCAGAACAAAGTTTTATTTCTTCTAACTTTGGGAGAGATCTAATGATCATTTTTCACTGGTCAGGCAAACAAGCTTTTTCTTTGTGGCTAGTAAAGTAAAATACTTGTGTTCCTAAATTAAATATTTAAAATAATTGGGATTTATGTTGTTTTCGTTAGATTTATGATAATTAGAACATTTTTATTCTAATTTTATTCATTTATGTTAGACATTGATTGGTTTTATAAAAAGTAATTAAGTAAACAATTTAAAACAATAATAATAAATGATAAAAAATGAATAGTTATGGTTTATTTATTAATAACTTAAAGATTAATATACGTTATCCTTTATGTAGTTTAATTAAAAATGAATATTCAATTATGCTTTTATTTCCTAATTAAATAAATTGGGGAATTAAATTAAAAGACATATTCATTGTTAGACATGATTCATGTTTATTCATCTTATGTCCCACAAGCATAACAGGTTAAGCATAGTAATGCAAATTTGAAATTAAAATATGCATCCAATTTTAATTCAATTGATTTGTGTTGATCTAATTATGCGCTAAGGAAATTTCACAGAATTTCAAAATATTTAATTTTCAAATTATTCAAACCAGTAAAATATTTATATTTTCTAATAAATCATACATATCTAGACTTTGAAAAGATTAAGGAGTTCTATTTATAAATTAATTGATTATATACTTCTATGACCACCGCAGTATAATACGACATTTTTGAAGTCTCTTACATGTTCGTTTAAACTATTTTGAAAATAATAATATTTAACAATTTACTGTAAAATTAACAAACACTTGCTTTAATTTTGATTCCTCGACGACAAAAGAAAAGCACATTTTATTATCGAACATGCTCTATTTCTTTAATGAAATGATAAATTATTAGTAAGTCTAAGGTTTAATGAATGCTTTAAATGAACCCACTGATCAATATTACATGATGCGTGATAAAAACATTCGTATCTTAATGGTAGAATGCAATACTACATGATGAGGTATAGAACCCTAAGCACACGCAAAAGAAGAATTACGTATTTTACTGCCATTTGTTGTTATTGAACTTTCATTTGTAATGAAAAAGAAAATTCCCATAACAACTATTTCAGAATAAATATTAGAATATTTTCATGTTCTGTATAAGATTTTTATTCTTCTAAACACGTTATGAACCAAACTCATTTCACACTTGAATGAGATGGATAAAGTTTAATTTTTTCACTTATAAGAATCAAATTACTTGATCAAAACTGTAATTGAAGTATATATATATATATATATATATATATATATATATATATATATATATATATATAAACACACACACAAGTATATATATATATATACACACAATGTGATTAGAATTAAACGAAAGTCCCACATTTAAATTGCAGTAAAAAAAGAACCACTCGCCACAATGAGTTCAAATTTGAATGGAAGATACTTGAAGAAGGGGGAAATATCACGACATCAAAAAATTTCAGAAGTGTGTTAATAGATAGCGTTTTAAGTGGCATAAAGTAAGTGAATTCATGTTCCAGTGGTATTTTTAATCGAAATAACAACGTATTTGGCATGAGTTGCACATTAAACCAACTGTAGTGTTCAATGTACTTGATTGTTTCAGTTTTTTCACGGAAAAATATATTTCCAAGTTATTCAACAATTGCGACATTGTTAGTGGAAAACACATCCACCACGGCAAGGTCATACCAAATTGGATGGGGAAAAAACGGTGGAACATTTTTTGAACTGTTTTTGATGACATACCGTTTCCCTCTTCTTCAAGTATTTTCCAGTTCACCTTTAAACGCATTGTGACGAGCGGTTCTTTTTTTACAGCATTTTTAAAATAGGGCTTTAATTATAATCACCATGTATATATATATATATATATATATATACACACTCATGTCCATAAATTAAGGATAATGAAGTTCAGGCAAAGAAAGAGACAGAAGCAAAACAAATTTGACTTATTTGTAAAGTCTATTTATTAACAAAAGGTAAAGAGCAAAAAAGATGCTATATGTTTGACATAATTAATAAAAATTGCGATTTTTACTCCCTGGAGCAAATTTCAAAAAAGGACCTATTTACAAAAAACAGTATAACATGGTTAGTATGATGGTTAATAGGGAGTATGTCTCCCGGACGATGCAATACAGGCCTTACAACGCCTAGGCATGCTGAGTATCAAATTATCAATCTGATCTTGGGGAATATTACACCACTCATCAAGCAATGCCCTCCGAAGTTCCGGTTGATAGGCGGGAGGGGGTTGACGGGCTGCAATTCGTCATTAAAGCATATCCCACACATGCTCTATTGGATTCAAGTCCGGTGAGTATGGTGGCCAATCCATGCGGGTGATATCCTCCAATTGGAGGCATTCGTGTACAATGTTCGCACGGTGAGGACGGGCGTTGTCATCCATAAACAGAAATTAAGCACCCATAGCGCCCCGAAACAAACGTACATGTTGTTCCAGAATGACCTCCCGATACATGTGGCCAGTCATCGTTACACTCTGAACATGCAGGTCAGTTCTGGAACCAACAATAATTCCTGCCCAAACGAGCCATCCTGGTGTCGTTCAATGGTGTTTTCTTGGGGGTAACGGGTAACTGGCGCTCTCCATATGAAAGTCCGGCGAGAATCAGACTGCAAACTAAACCTGGACTCGTCGGAAAACATCACACAAGACCACTGTTGCGGTGTCCACAATGCATGCTCTCTACTCCAGGTTAATCGCAGGCGACAGTGAGTTGCGGTAAGTGGAACACATCTGACAGGCCTACGAGCATATAGACCAATGTGCCCTAAGCGTCTGTGCACGGTCTGCCTTGAAATTGTCGTAACGGTAGCTGAAGAGAGCTGACGAGACAGGTCTGATGCTGTGCTCCGTCTGTTTCTTTTTGCAGTAACTGCTAAATACCGTTCCTCATTCGGCGTTGTAACTCTGAGGCGACCTGTGCTGTAACATCTACTCTCATTACCATCATCTTGGAATCGTTGCCAAAGCCTGGAGATGACACTCTGGGCGATTCCAAGTTCCTCGGATACTTCCAGCTGGGTACGTCCACATTCCAGTCGTCCGATAATTCTACCACGTAAAAAATCCTCCAAATGCTTCCTTTGTGCCATAACTATGGGGTTATTGCACTGAAAGGCTTTTAAAGCGCTTGAGAACAATTTTACTTCTTTTCCACCATTCCTTATATACCCGCCTCTTACACTCTCGCCATTGTGACGTACTATCTGCGTCATCTGGGGGTTTCCTGTAATTTGCATATTCTTCTTCAAGATGTGTGTGATAATTCTACAGGTGAAATTTTTATTTTAGAGTTCAATTTCTGTGGGATTCTGAATTATCATTAATTTATGGACATGAGTGTAAATATATAATATTATATAGCACAAATTGTTTCGAAAGTGCAAATTTTGTTTTTAATAATTACTTTTCCGTAACAGAACATTTTTTTAAAGCTAGGTTAAGTAAAAGCACATTGTATTTTCTACAGGCAACTATAAATTTCCAAAAATAAAAGTAATTTCATAAAATGTTCGATTGGTACTGGCATCTATGAGTTCGTATAACTCTAAAGTAAAAAAAAAAAAAAAAAAAAAAAAAAAAAATATCAAATTGTTTAAAAAAGAAATGAATAAGCATTGTAAAAAATTATCATGGGAGACCCGTAATTAGAGAAGATTTCTCTTTACTACGCAGTAAAAATTTACCACATAAAATAAATTTATCTCATAAAATTTTGAAAAAAAGAAAGATTAAAAAAAAGAAACTTATTATAATGTTGCGTGTTTGCAGCATAAGTTTTAAATGGGTTAAATTTACATAGACCGTTTAGACAAAATGTTCTTATAAGGTAATTACTTTTATATTACAACTATAATAATCCATTTGCGAAACAATTATTTAAAACTGAATTTTAATATTACATAAAAAGAATTTTTACAAGATAGGAAAAAAATGACCTTAAAAATTAAATAATTACTTTTTATTAAACTATTAAGTTTATTTCAATTAAGAAAAACTATAAAAGAATACACTGATAGATTCGTTGGTATTTTCAATATTTCTTCTCTTCATCCTTTTTTTCCTGAATACCGTAAATTATAAATATTTGTTGAATATTTTTAATGTTTTATTAATTACTAAATTGACATAATATGAAAAAAATCTATCAACAAAATGTATGCAGATTTCAAAATTTTTTAATTCAAGTTCTCCAAGAAAAGAATTTTTTTTTTATAAATTTAATCGAAAAATCAAAAAAAGTAGAACACATAACTGTGTTTTACGTAAAGTGTCACTCAGACTCAAAACTCAACATTAAATTATAGTATTAAATGATGAAAATATCACATTGCTTAAATAAAATAAATTTAAATATAAATAACAAGCAGTAACTTTATTTAATAAGAAAATCAAAATTAAACACATATATATTTATTAATTAAAAATTTAAATTGTTAAAATAAAAAAATGTATTTAGATATATTAAAAATTCCCTTAAATTGAATGCTTGCCTTAAAATTTTATTTTCAATTATTTCATTTTCTATAAAAAATTTAAAAAAAAAAATTACTAGGTAAAATATTAGGTAATTTAAAAAATTTACCTAATATTTTTATACTTTTATGATTATCTTTTAACTAAAATTTAGTGCAATGCAAGAAATAAGCTAGCAATTATGAGAAATTTTAAACTTGAATATGTTTAATTTAGATTTTTGAAATCTTCAATTTTTTGATACCAGACATTAATCTTCTTAGAATGAAACTTATCTTAAAAATTTTTAATCTTCTTATGAAATTGTTTGAAAAATCAAAATAGTATTCACAAATGTTTAACTAAATATTTTTATATGATTAAAGTTATTTAAATATTCAAATAAAGTTTTATTATTTTTAGTAATAAATATGTTTGTTAATGTACTTATTAAAATTAAATTTATAAAAAAATATTAAATTTATCCATATTTTATTTACAAATAAATTGTTAAAAATCCATTTATTAGAAAAGGTAAAATAGTTTTTTTTTTCTTTCTGTTAGTGCTCCAGTTTAAAGTGATATTATTTTAAAACTAGAAATAATAATAAAGTTCTTTTTGTTATTAGCATAGTAGTTAAAATGGTTTTAACTGGTTAGGGAATATCAAAGTTCATTTAATGACCTACAATAGTTAAATCCCATTAGTGAAATAGTTAAAGGTACAAAATGGATATAAATCTTTACTTAATTACTAATATTTAAACTACAAAATAAATAACCACTTTGTTTAAAGAAACATTAATTAATAAAAAAACATGTTTTGAAATTTATTGTTAAGTGATTATATAAAGAAAAAATATTTTTGTGAAACGCATAGATTCTTTAATTAATTCCAATGCTCACTAATTATAAAACATTTCAACAAAATTTATTATATTTGTTGTCATATAATTTATTACATTTAATTTATTTTTCATTTATTATTAAATTAATTAAAAATTTCTTCTATAGTAATCTAATATTTTTTCGTGTATATCTGTTTCTATTGCATTTTAAATAAATATATACTGCTTCTGGGTGAAAAATTTTCTCTTTTAAATCGAAAGCGGTAAAGTAAAGTAAACCCAGTGTGTAGCCATTATGCTGTTTGTATTATAATGAAAAAGATCCTGCAATTTAGTTAGTTTAAGCAATGATAAAAAAAAAAATGATACAAATAAAATTTAACATAATAATAAGAAAAATAATAATATTCATCAGAATATTATTAAACTTTCATAACAACATAGTACTGACTCATTAATTGCTGTATTTTACAATATTTAAAAAATTAATATTAAATATTAATGAACAACAACATATATCCTCTTCGTAAACATATAATTAATGTTATATGTTTACGAAGAGGATATATGTTGTTGTTGTTTCGTATCCCACTTGGAAGACATCTAGACCAAGCCCACGAACCCGTATAAACTCATGGTTGTAAAGGAAAAGGAGGCAGCTTCTTTTGTGATCGTGCACCAGTAAGTAGGATTCTTACTTGGCTCCGTGGCGCTTCACAGTTATATGAGACCGGAACCTACGGCTTAAAGAGAATTCAGAACCACTAGCAATATCCATGGTTCTGCCGGAACATATGGTACAGAGCTCCAGAGAGTCAGAGCTCTAGACACTCGGCCATTCAGGCCCCAAGATTGGTTTGGTTTGTTGTTCTAATGGACTAACCAGATCGGGACCTACATTTTAAAGTGGATTCTGAACAACTAACAAACATCCAAACATCCATCCTGGATTCAAACCTGAAGCCTGTGGTACCAAAGGCCACAGTAAAAATCCTTAAGAGGAACAAGTCCGCATTTGTGTCGAAACTCATTCTTTCCCTATTACCTAATATTGAAGTTATCACTGATAACGAACAAAAAGCTCGACTCGTGGCTCAGTGACAATACTGGCCGAGGTTGAATTCGGCCGCAGCTTTACCGTAGATATTCTCTTAAAAAACCAGGAGATTCGATGGTATTTGTGATGCTCAACATCTTGCTTCCTTAGTTGTGCTACTTAGTTGGAGTTTTCCCGGTTTTCTCCCATACGATACGCAATTTTCGTGTAGTTGTCCCTTAAAGACAGACAAAACCGAAACCGGAAGACACTGCTCTCCTTCAGCGATACGGGGTCAAGTCAGACTTTTACCTACGGATGCTCCATCACAAGAGAAGCTGCCTCTTTCCGGCCATCCACGAGTAGATTATTCATGATATATCCTTTTCTGTATGTCCTGTGGTATAAAGGTCAGAGCGCTAGCCAATTGCCATTAGGCCGTTCAGGCCCCAAGAGGATATATAGTAAACTTAAAGATTTTAAATACAGTAATTCATTTTATTTTAACTATACTTAAATTAACACTACTTTAAGTTAATAATGTATATAAAAACTGTATACCACTTATAAAGCAATCTGAATTTTAATACAATAGTATCATATAACTAAATTATTAATACCATAAGGTATGAAATAATATTGTATAATGAGAATTTTTATAATATGAGTATGAATCTTTGATGAAAATTGTACTAATAGAACAAAATATACCAATTTCCAAAGCAGAATAAATCTTGATTTTCTATATTACATGGGCCATATGCAGTTTTTTTTTATCTCTATGATTGTATGCTACTTATAAACCAATCTGAATTTTAATACCATAGTACCATATACCAGAATTATTAATACCATAAGGTATAAAATAATGAAAATTGTATAACGAGAATTTTCCTAATATGAGTATGAATTTTTGATGAAAATTGTACTAATAAAACAAAATATACCATTTACAAAAGCATAATAAATCTTGATTTTTCTATAGTACGTGGGCTATATATATTTTTTATCTCGTAAGATTCGAATGTATAACCTGTAAATAAACATACTTTTTTCAGTGCACGCCTCTATCAGTCTCCACTTAATTATGCTGTCAATTTATCAAGGAAATTGACATCAATCGTTAAGTTGAAATTGATAATTGACAACAATTTATTTTATTATAACTATACTTAAATTAACGCTACTTTAAGTTAATAATATATGTATAAACTGTATGTCTCTTATAAAGCAATCTGAATTTTAATACCATAGAACCATATACCTAAATTATTAATACCATAAGGTATGAAATAAGGAATATTATACAACAAGAATTTTCATAATATGATTATGAATTTTTGATGAAATTCGTACTAATAAAACAAAATAGACCAATTCCAAAAGCATAATAAATCTTGATTTTCTATATTACATGGGCTACATGCAGTTTTTTAACTCTAAGATTGTATACCCCTTATAAACCAATCTGAATTTTAATACCATAGTACAATATACCTGAACTAGTAATACCATAGTACAATATACCTGAACTATTAATACCATAAGGTATGAAATAAGGAATATTGTATAACGAGAATTTTCATAATACGAGTATGAATTTTTGATGAAAATTGCACTAATAGAACAAAATATACCAATCCTAAAAGCATAATAAATCTTGATTTTCTATATTACGTGGGTACACATGTAGGTTTTTTTATCCCTAAGATTGGAAGGTATAACCTGCAAATAAACATACTTTTTTCAGTGCACGCCTCTATCAGTCTCCACTTAATTATGTTGTCAATTTATCAAGGAAATTGACATCACACATACCGAAAATTGCTATCGGACGAGATCCAATTACATCGATCGAAAAGGGTGGAGTGCAACATTTAAGCATGTAGTACAGAGACAAAAAAATAAAAAGAAAATTCTGTCATTGTCCAGTCCTCACATATGGAATTGAAAACTCGATAATTCGACGATGCTATGGCCATTGCGCTCCGTTTCAATTTTTCAGCATCTGATTTAATAGAGTGAAAATCAATCAGCCCGAAGTAATTGTTACTAATAGCTCTGCAGCTCCAAAAGCAATTTTCTGAAAATGCTGCAAGAGAGCATTTTCAATTACCGTATGGATTCTTATTTATCACTTTGAATATGGAGAAGGCTCGAAAATGGTTGTTAGATTTAACTTGTTAGAAAGAATATATAAGGAATTTAATTACGTAGAAACTATGACTTTTTAAAAAGTAAGGATGATTGCTTCTCTGGAAATGATTTTTTTTTGTTGCTAAACAGAACGTTGCCCTTTTAAATAGGACGTAATAAATGAATTTGAGCTTAGGATGAAATTTCCTAGCATATTTTAGATTTTCACTGAACTGAAGAATATTTGGAAACTTTTCCGATTATTCTAAATTAAATTATTTATTTCTTAAAATAAAAAATATATATTGTTTGATAATGAAATTTTATATATTAAATTTTTAAATTGTTTAATAATAAGTCTTTCTCAACAGATCAAATCTGGTCTAATCTAGTGAAAATAGATATATTTCTGTTAATAGAATATATATATAATAAGCAGTTAAAAGTTTTGAAAATTGAATAGAATTTAATTTTATTATTATTAATTGAACTAATAATGTCTTATTGTTTGTATTGCTTTTGGCTGATAGTGAATCTGAATATTCGCTTATATAGAATATTTGTTTATTATGTTATCTAATAAATTTCTGAAATTGAATTTTATTAATTGCCTTTAATGGTCTTTATTATTTTATGATAAATTTTGCTTCACTGATACAACCTCACTGCATTTTTTTATTTTTTATTTTTTTAGCTTAAAAGAGCACTATTTTATCCTTTCTTACCAGTTCTTCGCACTCTTACCACTAGAGCATTATTCTATAAATCAAATGTTAAGAAATACTATTTTTAATAGCATGCTCATATAAAATTGCAATTCAAAAAATTCTGTACTTCTTATTTTTAATCATTGAAGTCTCTTTGTTTTTATCTGATTTCGAAGCATTGCATTCACTGATGATTAGAAGCACTGTGTTTGTATTTAATTGACTTTTTCTTAGGAATTAAAATCTTTAATTTAAAAAATTTATCTAATCAATTTAGATTTCAAAACATGACTTAACTTTTTGTCCTTTGGCTTTAGTAATTGAAATTCTTTTTTTTGAATGTTTATTGGCCTTTTTGTGGCTTTTATTAAGAATATTCCTTAGTCGTGATAATAACAAATACGTCTTTAGAATTATTTCTTTAAAAAAATAAGGTAGACAGTCTATATTCTAAGTAATTTGGTGTCACCCTTTTTTGTTTTATGAAAAATGACAACACTTTATATACTATAATACTTCTTTGGACCATCTTCTAATTAGTGTCTCTATTCTTAAACCAGTCTTTTTTAGAGCTTTTTTCCATAGATGCTAATTGTTCGTTTTTTAAATTCTTTTTTTTTTTAATGGAATATGAGATATTTATATTTTGAATTCTTTTTTTTTTTTTTTGTTTCTGGAATTTTTCAATTATAACTCTTTAGCACTCTGTATAATTGAATCTAATTAGTTCCTTATTTTATTAAATCATAGCTATGGTCAATTTTTATTGTGTCGTCAGTCAAGTATAATACAATCCAAAATTATTTTTAATAGCATGGGATTTATATGACATTTGATAAATCTATCTTACAATAATTTTTATCTAATCTCGCTTTCAAATTTGAGGACATGTTTTAACTTTAATTGTTTTAAGGTAAATATTTAACTTGTTTAATGATTATTGGTGCTGAAAATATGAAAAACAAATGCCTTCTATTAAATTTATTGTTTCTTTAAAATAGTTTAAATTACATAAAAATAGACATAGTAAGGATATATAAAAATAGATAAACCAAAATTAAATCAATATTACATGAAAGAAAAATATGTATTTAAATTTCAAAATGTTAATAAAGTATAAAGTAGTTAAATTATTAAAACAAATGATTGATAAAAATGTAAAGTATATTGAGTAAAGTATAATGTAAAGTATAAAAATTATTGATAAAAAGCTAAAACATTCGTCAAACGCAATATTTCATGACACATAGAAAAACTATTCTTCTCGTGATAGAAAATCCAAATGGACAAGACTAAAATCAATACGTTTCTTTGCGTCATAAAAGTCACGATTTTATTCTTTTTGGACTTTTCAATTTTTTATATTTCTTTCGAATTTGCAGATACAAATCTTTAATTATGAAAAACTTTATGGCTATACGTATCTAATGCTCACATAACTTTTTTTTCATCACATTCGTTTATTTAGGCAAACTAAAAAAAATGCATAAGTAAAAAAAAAAAATTAGATATTCACTGCCTCAAGGGACAATATGTAGCTCTGGTTAATACTTTGGAAGTTTTAATTATAAATTCTAAATTACGAAACAAAGTCCCAAAGGAAGCAAAATATGTTTTTTTTTAATATTTTCTTATGTCATACAGGCAGTTAAAGAAGCCTTGCATTTGACATTATTTTCATTGCTTGTTATCTTCAAAATTTGTTAATTCAAATATTAAAAAAATACTTTTTTGAGATTACATGTACATTGTTTTTTCTAAAGATTAGAAAATCCGAAATCGTAATTAAAGCAAAGAAGAGAACATAAAAATGAATAGTAAGAATAAATACTTTTCATGAATAAAATTACTTTTGACTATTAAAATTAATTTTACTGTACATTAATTACTAATACGTGTCTTTTAAGTAAAACGTCAATCAATATATAAATTATTAAATTAAAATATTGCTATTATTATTATTTTTATTATTATTATTATATATCAAATTCAATAAATTATTCTATAACAATTTACCCATTGTTTAGCAATAGGTAAAAAAATGACAGTATTAAAATTTTGTAAAACATTATTCTTTCTTTTTAATATGCTTATACAAATAATAAATTGTAGTTCAATTTTTATTTATTAAACTAAATTAAAAAGTTTGAATAAATTATTTTATAAGATTATATTTTTAATGTTAAATATGATTAAATAATCCAAATATTTAAATTGTTAATACTCAGTTGTTTTGCTTTTTAGTTCACAGGTAATAAATATTATATCAACGACAACTTTATTTATATATTGTGATTTTTTCTACAATAAGAAGTGTGCGAGATAACTGATAGGCAACGCAGCAAGGTCCTATTTAAGTTATTTAAGGTACTAAAGTTGTTTTCATGTGAAAAAAATAACAATTTAGAAGACTGCGTGTTTATTTTTATTATTCATCAAAAAGAGATTATTAAGTTAAGTTTTAAAAAAAGATATTATTAAGTTTCTTATAAATTATTTTTTTTTCAAATAATTCCTATTTTCCTAAATCTGTTGTAATAGTTAATAGTGTTGTAATAACATAATAGAATTAAATGTTTTATAACCCATAATTTTTTTAAAGCTGAACATATGGGTTATACTGCTATTTGGATAGGTAAATTATTTTATGAAAATACATAAATTATTTTAAGAAAATGCATTTATTTATACGAATAAAATTTAATGTAATTTTTAGATATAACTCCATTTTTAACCAAATCGCAAGTATATTTTATTATCCAAAAATTTTTCAGTACTGAATTTGAAAAACATTCTAATGTACAATAAACATTCTAATACTCAACTCAACAGGGTTTCTTTTTATATGCAAATGTAATTAATTTAAAAAAAAATTAGGTAGATGTTATTTTAGTGTAAAACAGTGTCTAGAGAAACAAATTTTTTATTCAGTCTCGTAAATTTTTTTAAAAGACATTTTTTATTTAACTTCAGTTTTAAAATGAAACTAAGAAAATTTATCTAATTTTACTATGGATTTCTTTCATTTTGAAAATAAATGTTGAATTTAATGAAATAACATTTTAACGTTTTAAGAAACACTTATTAAAATTTTTTTAAATAAATAATTAAAAATGCATTAAAATCATGAATGTTTCTAATTCTTTTATAGATATATTTTGATGAAAAAGAAATGAAAAAAAAATATATTTTAAACTTTTTTTAACGTAAAGAATGTTAAGGATATTTAGAAAAGTAGGGTTAAAAAGATTTTTATCACATGTATAAAAAGAAACAATGTACGAAATAAAAATGGATGATAAGATATTTTCTATTGATTGCTTTTATAACAAAATAACATTTTTAAATATAATTTAGAATTTTTTTTTATTTGATTTAAAAAACAAATTATAAAATGCAGTGTCAGAAAGAAATTTGTACTATTTCAAAAAGATTGTTTTACTGATCTTAATATCATTAAAAACATGAAACACCAGTTAAAAAATTTTATATTTTATCAATATTCTTATTATTAACAACGTTCCTTTTATATGGATATTAAAAAAATCATATATTGATTCAAAGAATAATATTTATTCGTTCATAATAAAATAATTCAATATCTAAAAAACTTTTTTTTGCGATAGTTTTTAATTTGAAGTTCTATTTTTTATTAAAAAACATCATTTTAAAGGAATATATTAGAATTTATATCAGATTCAAAATTAATACATTTATACAGCTAAAAGTTACGTATCATAATGTGGAAGAAAATATTTTTATCGGAAATTTCAAGTTACAAAGAATCTTTTATATTTAGGAGGTCCCAAAAGACGGATATATTTTAAGGGCTTGGAAATAACTTAGAATACATTTTTGAAAATAAGGCAGACTTAATAAAATAAAATGACAGATAAAATGGTTAAACCTAAAAAAGAGCTAAATATTGCATGAATGAATATAAAATTTATTTTTGAATAAAACAATATTGAACGAGACTAGGTTTTATATATTTTAATAATTAATAAAATTGATGCAGTTTTTATATTAAATTATAGAGAAATTCGTTAAATTACTAACGAAAATCCCTTCTTTATAAACGAACGAGATTTTACGATAAATTTATAAAAATATTTCATTGCATAAAAAAATTAATGTATATATTTACTTGTGAATTAAAAAAATATTTTTCTACAAATCTGTACTATTAAATTTGGGGAGGTTAGATAATAAATTATACTCATCATATCTTAGTTTGTAAATGGAATCTTATAAAAATATAATAATAATATAACTTTTCGTATGGTAACGATTTATTTAACTCTTTATGAGATTTTAATATTGGAAATTAAAAACTATTAGAGGAAAAAAAAATTAACAAATCGTTTATTTAGGTTCAGAAATAATAATATATTATATTTAGAGAAAAACCTAATTAAATAGTTATTACTAACCATCATAATAATTTCTGCATTGTTTTAATCCTGAAATTTGTATAGTTATTAGTAAATTCAATTGAAAGAAATGAGGTAAAAAAAAACATTTTTAAAATGTAAAAGTATTTCTTTACAGTGATTTAATTCATTAATTTTTAAATCCTAAAAATATGTTGTAAAAAAGTAATACCTATAAAAAGTAAAATATTATTAATTCTAAATATCATAGTAAAATAAATTTTGATTAACATAGATTTTGAGATATTAAATTAAACGCGCATTAAAAAATAATTCGAAAACCACCATTTCTTTCAAAACTTCACTGAAAAAAGTATATTAAATGGATTTTTAAATTTTATGAATTCCAACGAAATGATGAAAAAATTGGCCGGATAAATTTTATAATTCGCAATCTAAAACATTAAATGGAAGTCAAACAAAATTATATCCCATTTTATTCTCTAAAACATTAATTTTTTATATTATATATATTCATCGTCAGATTAGAACATAAAACAAATTTCAATTTTAAGATTTTAAGCTGTTTATATGTGACTATTATAAGTCACTATTCATTCATTAAAAATATTATATAAAATTTTAAAAGATATATTTTAAAAAAAAAACTATGAAATCAATTAAAAAAATTATTTCAGAAATTTGAAATCGAAATTGATATCAACCATGCATAAATAGCATCTCCGATGCTATTTATGCATGGTTGATATCAATTTCGAAGAATAGTCTGTAATAAACTTAATATATGTTGTGAAAATGTTTTTTCAATAAAAATATTTTTCATTTAATTATTTTTAATATTTTAAAAGAAAAGATCATTTCAGATATTTTCTATCTTTTAAATAAGAGAGTTTACCATTTAAAAAATCCTTTTATCAAATCGATATTTTTCATTTTATTACAATTTTAAAAATAAATTATGATAAATTAAAGCAAATGAATATCACAAAATATTATGAATATATTATCTTAAAGGTGGTAAAACATGTTTAAAGCCTTGTCTACAAAAGATGTTTATTAATAAACACATTTAAAAATTATTATTTAAAAGGTTATTTAAATATTTCATATTTCAGTATTTTTAAACTATCACATATCAATTGTTAAAGACAATGTTATTTGCACGTAAATAGGCAAATAACCTTTTAAAGTGAAACGAAAATCAATTCCTTTATATTATTTAAAGATTAAATAATTGCAATATATATTTTAAAATAAAAAGATTGTATAATATATTTAAAAAATATATTAAATGAATAATATAAAACTATACTGCGTAAAGTAAAAAATTAGATATTAAATTAAAAAAGAGTATTTCAATTTCATATAACAATTTATTGACGAAAAATGTTATTAAAAACCTAAATAAATAATTTCATAAATATTTCTTTGAGAAATATACTTTAACACTTTTTTAATAGAAACAAATTATTGTCCATTGTAATTTTTCTTAAATGAAAACTATTTTATAAAATATTAATTTCACAAAAAAATATAAGGTTTCTAGATTAAAATAGGATTTCAGAAAAATTATTAAATATAATTTTAAAGTATAAACTTACCCTTGGCGTTACAAACAGAAACAGCTACCACAAATATCAAAACGATCTTCATTAAATCTTGCATCATGTCCATTAAAAAACTTTTTTTTTCCTACGAGAGTCACTCAAAAAACATCTTAAATCTTTTCTGTAGTCCTTCAATATTTTAAACCTCAACCAGTTCCTCTATAAAATTTCCAAGCTCGTATGTCTCTTCGAAGTTAGAAATAAAAATCACATAAGTCCATACATTCTTGATGCTTCAATTTATTACTTAACATAAATTATTAACACTTTTGTTTAAATTTTTTTCAATGGCACTATAGAAAAAAAAATTATTTCTGAAAAAAAAATTGTTGAGTCTTATCAGTTTTTTATACTCCAAATAACTCAAATCTTTTATAACGCTAATAAATGTGGTCCGAAATCTCCACGCTACTTTTTTTGCCAAACAATTTTAAAGATACATTACAATCACGAAATTATTTTTAACACTTTTTAAAAATATTTTTCAATGACACTATATTAAAAAAATGCTTTATGAAAAAAAATTTAGTCTTATCAGTTTTTTACACGCCAAATAACTCAAATCTTTTCCACTGCTAACCAATGTGGTCCGCTAATTTTCGCCAAACACTTTTAAAGACACATTACAATCACGTACAGGAACATTGATTTCTACTTTGCGCTCGTTCTCGTTCGTCCTTTTTCGAAAACAGCAACGGAACGGGTTGCGGTGAAGCTGAAGCTGAAGCAGCGTCGAGAGCGTGTGAAGAACTGGGAGACGGGACCGTATTGAAGATGAAGCGCTGCCAGCGCCTCGCGTGGTGGCCAGGTGCTGTGCTTTCGTACAGGTTTTGGGGCATTGTTCTTCTTCTCTCTCTGAAAATTTCTTCTCTGGTCTTTTCTGCTTAGAAGTAATGAGGTGGGTTTGACGAAGAAGGGAACGACATTTAGAGGGAGTTAGAATATGTCAAGTAAAATTTATTATTCACTCTGGGCATTCCAGGTATGAAATTGCAATGAGACGGGCGGTTTTAAATGTGAGAGGGCCCTGATTAAAAAAGTTTTGGTTTCTTTGAAATGTGAATAAGAAGTGTAGTTCGAGTATATGAGTTTATTTAGGCGATAAAAGTCATAAAAAATATTGTTGTAAAGCAATTGTAACAAGTGAAGAAAAATAATAAACACGATGAAAATTTGAGAATAATTTTCATTGATATTGATTTTTTTTAAAACACCCAAATTAAATACAGAACATGAATTTTGATGGACAAAGGCATTAATTTTCAAATATTGCTGGTATCATATTAGCTAATAATTAAAATAATATTAATAACGCTGAAAATGTGACTGAAATATGAGAGGGCCCCGATTAAAAAAGTTTTGGTTTCTCTGAATGTTCATAAGAAGTGTAGTTCAAGTACATGAGTTTGTTTAAGTGCTAAAAATTATAAAAATATTATTGAAGTACTAAAGCAATTGTAACAAGTGTAGAAAAATAATACATATGATAAAATTTTGGAAATAATTTTTATTGCTATTGAATATTTTTTAAACATTGAAATCAAATACAGAACAGGAATTTTAATGAACAAAACCATTCAATATCAAATATCACTGGAATCATATTAACTAATAATTAAATTAATATTAATAACGCCGAAAATGTGATTGAAATGTGAGAAGGCTCTGATTAAAAAAGTTTTAGCTTCTCTGAAGGTACAGAATTCGAATACATGGGTTTGTTTATGTGCTAAAAATTATAAAAATATTACTGGAGTTCTGATGCAAGTGTAGAAAAATAATAAACATGATGAAACTTTAAGAATAATTTTTATTGTTATTGAATATTTTTTAAATACTCAAATTAAATACAGAACATGAATTTTGATGGACAAAACCATTCAGTAACAATTATCACTGCTATATTAACTAATATATATATAATAATAATAACAGCAGTATAATTATATAACAATATTATATACTATTATTACTTAACTTAAAGTATTATGTTTGATTTCAACGAAACATATTTTTATATGAATTCTTTAATGCAAAATGTAAATATTTGTCCAGCCTTATATTATTTAGAGTATAGGCCATTATAAGTATTTCTATTATAAAACATTGATATAATTTTGGGGCATTGTTCTTCTCTCTCTCTCTCTCTCTCTTCTGAAAATTTCTTGCCTGGTCTTTTCTGCTTAGAAGTAATGAGGTCGGTTTGACGGAGAAGGAACTAACATTTAGAGGGAGTTAGAATATGTCAAGTAAAATTTATTATTCACTCTGGGCATTCCAGGTAAGAAATTGCTATAAGAAGCGCTGGTTTTAAATGTGAGAGGGCCCTGATTAAAAAAGTTTTGGCTTTTCTGAAGAAATGTAATTCGAATACATGAGTTTGTTTAGGTACTAAAAGTTATAAAAATATTATTGTATTACTAAAAATTATAAAAATATTATTGTAGTGCTAAAAATTATAAAAATATTATTGTAGTGCCATAAATTGTAAAAATATTATTGTAGTGCTAAAAATTATAAAAATATTATTATAGTACTAAAAATTATAAAAATATTATTGTAGTGCTAAGAATTATAAAATTATTATTGTAGTTCTGATGCAATTGTAACAAATCAAGAAAAATATTAAACACGATGAAACTTTGAGAATAGTTTTTATTGCTATTGAATATTTTTTAAACACTGAAAAGAACAGGAATTTTTTAGAACAACGACATTCAATATCAAATATTACTGGAACCATATTAGCTAATAATTAAAATAATATTAATAACGAAGAAAATGTGACTGAAATGTGATAAGGCTCTGATTAAAAAACTTTTGGTTGCTCTGAATGCGTATAAGAAGTGTAGTTCGAATAAATTTGTTTGTTTAGGTTATAAAAGTTATAAAAAATATTTTTGTAGCACTAAAGCAATTGAAACAAGTGAAGAAAAAATAATAAACTTGATGAAACTTTACGAATAATTTTTATTGCTGTTGAATAATTTTAAACACTGAAATTAAATACAGAACAGAAATTTTGATGCACAAAGACATTCAATATCAAATATCACTGGACTCATATTAACTAATATCTAAAATAATATTAATAACATCAAAAATGTGACTGAAAGTAAAATGTTATGTTTTGATTGCGATAAAACATATTTTTGTATAAATTATTTAATACAAAATGTAAATATCTGTCCAATCATATATTATTTAGAATATAGGTCATTATAAGTGTTTTTTTTTTATAAAATATTGATGTAATTTAAGTTTATTATTATTATAGACTAATATATATAATATTAATAACAACCAAAATATAACTGAAAGTAAAGTATTATGTTTTGATTTAAATAAAACATATTTTTATATGAATTATTTAACATAAAATATAAATATTTGTAAAATCATTTATTATTTAGAAAATAGGTCATCTATTTTTATAACATATTGATATGATTTAAATCTGTAAAAAAAACAGGAGGAAATTTTTCGACAACAGTATCTTTTTAAAAATATTTAAGTAATAAAGGAATAAGACATTTGAAGTGGAATAAAAAATAAGTTTTTTTTCCCTTTTATGAGATTGGGAAAGAATATTTCTCTACCTGCTCACATATTTTATAACAGTTATTTATTAGGCTCTATTGTAAAAGAATGCTAACAATAACAAGTTGCGGGGGCAGAATACAAATTGGTACGAAACTAATGTTTTATTTAAAAAGAGTGAGAATATCCCCCATGGTTAGTTCCAGATCATTCAATTGTTAGGTACAACTTTATACATTGTTTTTAGAAATTTATTCTTATAAAGTAAATGGTCTAAATGTCGAGGTTATATTAAATCTACACACGTGCTCTAGTCGAAAAAAAAATGAGTGATTTTATTACAGATTAAATTTAAATTTTATTTATTTGCATTTATTATATTTACTTATTGAAATATTATTACTATTATTGATATTTAATTATTATTATATTGATATTTTACTTATTGATATTTATTAAATCTGATATTTAATTAACTTAAATCTTATTTATTTCATTAGAATTTTTAAGTCTATCAATTGTATTATCAAAAAAGGAAAACAATATTGTTTAGTTTTAAAAATAGTATTCTTCTAGAAAAAATATAATCCTTTGAAATATGTGAATACAACCTTATATATATATTTTTTTTTATAATGCCCGACTAGTTGCTCAATGGCAACGTGCGCCACTGGTGAGCATTAGGACTGAGTTTCAATCCGCTGGCGGCTTTGTTGTAGAGACTATTTCAAAAAACGAGGAGTCTCGATGGTGTGTGGGATGTTCAGTCTCTGACCTCCTTAGTCGGACTATTTGGGAGGAGGTTCCCGGGTTTTCTCCCCTATGATTTGCAAATGTGTGATATTTCTTCCCAAAAATCCTATTCAGCGACATAAGTCAGATTTCTATCTATGGATGCCCAATCACAACAGAATCTGCCCCCTTTACCTACATCCATGAGTCGAGTACTCAGGACATTGAGAATTAGACACAAAACAACACATTCTTATAATAAAGTGAGTATTATTTATTGATTCCGAGTAATATATTTCAAAACACGATTTCCTACATTAAAGAACTACATCATTTTTTTCATTATGATGATCACTATTATTTACTGTATCCGCATTAATTTACTTATTTATTTATTATTTTTGATGATCTGTATTATTTACTTAATCCTGTCATTTTTATGTTAAAATAAAAATAAATAAATAACTCCTGATTAATGCACTACTTTAGTTTTAAATGTACTAATATATTTTAATGCTCATTAAAATTTTTAAATTCCAACGAAATCACACTTGCTAAACATCTGAGTTTGTTTTAAGTTTTGTTCTCTTCTCATTAAAACCGACAACTTTCATTTAAAACGAGCACTTTACGACTTTTCTGAGGACATCCAATTTACCAGTATCAAGCTCCTGCATTCCGAGTTCTCCATTAAGCAAAATGCAAACTTCGCCTTATTTAAAGTTTATTTCCTTAATGCGCACAAATATATTTTATTTTATCTGCTTTCCTGATCTGAAGGTATTTTATGAGGATTTTTCGCCAGTAACAAATAGTGTAGTACGTGTTTCTAAATTCTTGATTAAATAATCAGGGAGATTTCCATGGTATACGTAGCAGAACATTAATAAAATTAAATTAATGGATAAATAATCCATTGACTTGACAAATTATTAGATACACTTGCATTTTATTCTTGCAGAAACGACACAATTTATCTCTGAAATTAGGAACATAAACTGAGTATAGAAAATTATTGCAGATTTTTAAAAATATACATCTAGTATTTCTGCAAATAAACTCACTTTCCTGACATCACTGTTAAATAAGGAACAAACATGGCCTGACTTTGCTTCGTTACATAAAATAACAATTTTTTTTATTTTTGGTCAATTTTTTAAATAAAAAATATATCCGCAGAATTAAAGGTTTTAAAATCAATTGTTTTAAATAATATTTTTTTTTCTCTAATGCAGCTGCCAAACAATAAGACAGTTGTCTTCGATGTCTTAAGGCAAGCACTGCACCGACGTTACTCAATTAGCACTACCCAGGGGTGCGTGTAGCTTGAAGATAAGCTATGGACGCGAAGTAACAATACTACCGCAACGCTCTACGATCATGTTAGACCGGGACCTACGGTTTGAAGTGGGTTCCGAACCACTAAAAACATCTATAGCACCTCCGGGATTCGAACCCAAAACCTATTGAACCGAGCGCCAGAACGCTACCCACTCGGCCACTCAGGCGCCTGTAGATATTATAAATAAGCTAAATAAGGCAATCCTCTTATCCAAGAATATCCAACAATTAATTTTTTTTACCATAAATTCGTTAGCGGTAATTTTTTGAAAATATATACATTTTATTTGTTTGCAAAATAAATTGTAGTGTTAATAATGCATTTTTTTTACCTTATTGTAATTACAACAACAACAAAAAATAAACCACTCACTTTTTATTACATTGGTGTCCTTTGAGCATGAAATTCTGATTGCAATGGAAAAAAGTGTGGTTTTTTTTACTTAATTAATAACATTAATGAAAACTATTTCCTACAAATATCTGAAAAGTAAATGAAATTTTATATATATATATATATTAATTAAATGAAACCATACATTTTTCATTGCAATCAGAATTTCTCGCTCCAGAGGTCAAAAATGTAATGAAAAGTGAGTGGTTTAACTTTTATGGGGGTGGCTTTAACTTTTAATATACATAAATAGATGGGGACAGATAGCAAGTAATAATATTTTCTGCTTAATGGAATTTTATTATGTTCAAAAATGTATAATTGCATTTTTGATATCCATTTAAGAATAATTTTTAATTTCCTAATCCTTCAAAATAATATTTTTATCAAAATCGTTTTAAATTTCATGAAAATGCTCTAATTAAACTTTATATATGTATATATAGATAGATATTTATCAGTAGAAAAGAATAAAGCATTCGTTTTTCAATTCAGTATTAATACTTTTCATAAATGATATTCTACAAAATTCTTTCATTTTGAAAAACAAAGAAAGTTTTAGTTTATGAAGAAAAATGATATTTATTCATAAACTAATATCAATTTTCTTCTCCAGATTATTTAATAAAATTCCATCATATTTTAGAAATAGCATATTGCAATATAATAGAATAACGTGGCACATTACATTTTAGAAAAAGAATTTTCAAAAATAACTCATAATCTGTTTTATAATTGTGAGTAAAAAATTGTGATGTAAGCAACTACAATAAATAACATACATTTCTAAAAATTAAACAATTGACATACATTTCTAAAAATTAAACAACTAATCTTCATTTCTAAAAATTCAACAACTAACATTCATTTCTAAAAATTAATCAATTAACATTCATTTCTAAAAATTAATCAATTATCATTCCTTTCTAAACATTAAACAATTGAAATTTATTTCTAAAAGCTAAGCAATTAACATTTATTAAAGTTTGCAGATAATATAAAACGACCACATAAAAAAAATTATTTCTAAATTCAAATTACTAATAATTCATCTTAATAAAATATGGAAATTAATCTTATATAAATTTAAAACATTTCTGCAGTAAATTTTATTTATAGATACATAATTTCTAATTTTAAGCATAAAAAGTTTAATAAATATAAGTTTTAATAAATAATTATATTATTGTTATATTTTCTTATTAAAAATAAATTTTTAACAAAGTATCATCTTATTACATAATAAATAGTACAAAAATATGTATTAATATTAAGATTTCTCTTTTTAAATTTTATACTTAGTATTGCATGCCTATGTGAAACTATATTTTATTATAATAATGACTTATAATTATTTTTTATTTATTATATAATATTTTATTATAATGTCAACCAACTTATTTAAAGGAAAAAATTAAATAGATATATTTATTCCAAAAGAGTAAAATGAAATAAATTTTTCATGAAATTAAATAAATTTGCATTACTTTGAATAGGAAATATCTTTATTTACTTCATTACTTTGTACTTCATTTATATGAAATTTCTTGTGTTTTAATAACAAAAATATTTCAATTTACTATATATAGAATATATTCGTAAAATAAATTAAGATAAAGATTGGAATGTATACAAATATAACAAGTTTTACACTCAGAAATATTACTTAATTTTAAATAATGTATAAACAAAAATTAATGTAAATCTACGCTGAAAATTTTCATTAAATAATTTAAATGTAACTTCTATTTGCATCGCAAGATCACTGAATTGAATACTGAATGAGAAATATTATTTAATTTAAATTACTATAACTTCTCAAGGAAATAAATTTAATGGGAATGTATTTTCTAAAAATATTTGAAACTATCACACCACAAATTTCTACGACTGATATTGTTCAGATTATTTATTAAAGCCAAAAATTATGAATTAAATATAACTGAAAAGTTAAAAGAATTTTCTAAGCATTTTGCCACTTATCAAGTAATATTAATCAATATTTGTTACTTTTTAATTTGTTACTATTTTTTTTTATTAAATTAAATAGATAAAAATCCTAAAATAGAAAATTATTATATAATTTTTTGTTGTTTTTAATTTCGATTGACTTCGTCTTACACTTAAGCATAAAATTAACAACCTATTTGACAAATGGTGATAGAAGGACATTGAAATCCGGGGAGACTTTTAAGGATAACTGCACACATTTGCGCGGCGAAAGGGAGAAAATCCAAATTATTATCCACCAAATTTTCTATGTGAAACAGTTTATACATAATTTCTATCCAGTCTCCTCTATTCTGACAGCATTGGCTGCAAAGGATATCGCCAGCGGATCCAAACATCCACCTTCCTACACTCTAGATGGGCACGTTACACTGGGACAACAAGTTGGACTAATTAATCATTTCAATACTTGAGAAAAGCTAATATTTATTACTTAGTCTCTTTTTACTGGATACAAAACATTTGTAAGTTTAGATAAACCCATGAAAAAGATAGGTTTAGAAAGTAGAGTTTAACATAGGTTTGGTTTATTACTCTGCGATCATTTTTTGCACACTTTAGATAATTAGGCCTCGACCTACATAACGTGGATTCGGTTAAATATGTAATTTAACATGCTGGTTTATTTGACCTTTTAACGTGCCAACGACTCTTCCGAACCACTAACAAACATCCATACCACCACCGGGATTCGAACCTGAAGCCTCTGGCACGAAAGGCTACAGCGCTAACCTAATTGGCCATCAAGCCTCTTATCTGAACTAGGAGAACCTATTTTGGAACTCTACAAGTGAAGCCAAACCTAAAATCTTCATGTTTATGGTGGAACAATAAATTCTATATATTACATATTTGCTGTATAACAATAAATCTGTAATGAGTAAAAAATCTGTAATTGGAACAATTAATAAAGCCCATTCATTGAGCCAGCTAGGAGGATAACGTTTAGCCTGGTACATGTTAACTATACTAAGTGCTAAAATACCATAAAATCATAAACTCATACGTAGCTTATCATTAATTTATATTAAATATATTTTATTATATATAATATATTATTAAGACATATTTATATTTTATTATAAATAATATAAGTATTATTTCTGATAGGAACATTTAAAATTAGATTGCTAAAAAAAAAATCACCATTTATTGGAAGCATTATTAGCAGAAAACTTACCATCAACCTGAATTCGTTTATCTTAATGCACAAAAATTATTACATCTTTCATTATGTCATACAACATTACAAGTAAAATCATGTAAGTATAATTTCAAGTATCCTTAATGCCTTATAATTATATTTTATAATTCTAAAAATTTAAAATTATGCTTCACTTAATTAAAAGAACTAAAGAAAAATATAAATGTCTTGTCCCACTCGCGTAATTTTCGAAGGTTTGTCAACAAAAATTCACAATTGTTCATTACAACTTGCGTTTGTTTGCCAAACTGTTATCAAGTAAATTAGAATAATAATGATCTCTACACTCTAATGTGTTGAACATAATAAGTTGAGTTTTATTCAAACACTTAACTCAGAAATTGTGAATTCTGTGGTGATTTCGGCTCGCCGCTGTTCCCAAGTAATCAGCACTCTTCTGCATAATTATCCCAAGTCTGGAGTAGATGTGAAGAAAACAATGCCAATAATTTTAATTTTGTTTGTATAAATGTGACTACTTTTAAAAGTTCTCCTTTAAATTAATAACTACTTGTCTAGTTTTTAATATTTCCATGATTAATGTTTTAGATCAATGTCGTGATGGAAAATTACTTAATTAAAACAATTATATACATATCTATATATATATGTATATATATGTTCGAAAAATATTATTAACAATATATTTATTAAAATAAATTAGTTTGAAATATTTGAAAAAATTGCAGTATGAAAAATTTAAGTTTATCATAATTGTTGTAGAATTTTAATTTATAAGTTTATTTAAAGAAAACAAAATGTTTGAAAAAGTGTAAATTTCATTGTACAAAACATTTATGTATAGTAAATATTACTTAATAGTTAAATAAAAATATAGTATTAGGAATATTATTAGTAGAAGAATATAAAATTTGTTAAGGGATATTAATAGTAGAGGAATATTAAATTATTTAAGGAATATTGATAGTAGAGGAATATTAAATTAATAAAGGAATATTAATAGCAGAGGAATATTAAAATAATAAGGAATATTAATAGTAGAGATATATTAAATTAAAGGAAATGTAATTCGGTGTAAACACCTTGTGGAAAAATACGTTTACAAATATAACATTTATTTTAGTATCAATGATCATATAAGGCTGTTATCAAATATTTGCAGAATAATATAACATAAAATATATGTAGTGGAATAATGTATAAAATATACGTAATAGAACGATATGCATAAAATACGTGTAATTTATATACAGATATGGGAAATAGATAATAATATATGTAGAAATAAAAAAAAATATTTTACTTATTTTCAATTATATATTAATTTTCATTTTTTTTTTATTTTTTATTTCACTTAACAAAATATTTTTCCTACATTATAACGATAAGGTAAACCAATTCTGGATATTGAATTCTAATCTGTTAATTATTTGTTTGTATTTTTATTATTAATTTTACTCCGTTTTTTGCTTAACATTTCACATTTTACTGATCATGAACATGTTTCAAGTTTTAAAACATATCTTTTAAATTGCAATGTGTAAAAAATTACATCATCTCAAATTTTTGAGAGACCTAAAATTTTACTTACTATATTTTTCAAAAAATATATTTTTAAAATATACTTTCCTTTGATTAAAATCTATTTTTATGATTCATATATATAAAAAAATAAATTTTGTTTTTTACTCTTCATTTAATCCAAGACATTTTATTAAATGAAAAAAAAAAGGATGTTTATTGTATTTTTTTGCCAAAATCTAATATTTTGTATTGAAACAGTTTCTATGTTTTATAAAGGAAACGTCAATTTAATATTTCTTTGAGTTTTTGATACAAAAAAAAAACCTTTTTAGATATGTGAAAGGATTACATTATCTTCCCAAAACGTAGTTATTTTAAGTATATATCTTAAGAATATTATAGTCATTCAGATAAGAATCAATCAATATCAGTTTCAGGATAAATAAGCTAGTGATACATTAAATTGTATATGATTGTTACTTTTTTGCGATAAATTTTCCTAAAAGCATTGAGAACTGAAGTATCAAAAATAAATTAGTTTCCTTTTTCAAAGTTTTCGTTCATATCTGTAATTGAAATATATCTATGTTTGTCTGTGTGGGTAGGAGAGAGAGTTAAGAAAAATTTAAATTATTTTTCTTGTTTTCTCGCAGATCCGCTTTTGCAAGCGACTCAAATATATTTAAATGTACAATATCCTAGAGAAAAATATTTATATATTTGAGCTCTTGTCTATTTTAATTTCCGATGAAAAATATTTTCTTTGCTTACAGAAAAAACTACCCATATGAAAACACATTTTTTTTGTACTTGCTCATTATAACTGAACCCCACAGCTTGGACCCCTAAGAACCTAAGAAAGATAACAAAAGATAAGTTCAATCTTCCGTGAATGTGTATTTCCGAAGGCCGTTAATAAAAATGAAGGACTGGATCTAGATATTAGCACTTCCCTAACCAAACAGTGCGTACAGCTTAACGGCTGTCACTATAGTGCAACGGATGGGTAATCATAATTCCCCTAGGTATGTTTGAGAACACTAAAAATTTGTTGTTGTTTCTTATCCCACTTGTGCACAGCAACATTTAGACCAAGTCCATGAACCCTTGTGGTCTCAAGAAAGGAGGGAAAAGGATCATTCTGTTATGGTAGAGCACCCGTACGTGGAAGTCTGACTTGGATCCGTGTCGCTGAAGAAGGAGGGCAGTGCCATCCGGGAGGACTTTAAAGGAAAACAACCCTGCATTTGCATATAGAAAGGGAGAAAACACAACTCCCACCAAAGAGGCAAGATTCTGAATATCACAAACGTCATCGAGCCCACTTGTTTCTTGAAAGTGTCTTCAACTAAACCGCCAGCTTATTGAACCTTCGTCCTAATGCTCACCAGATTCGTGCATTGCCACTGAGCCACAAATCGGACATTGAAATTCTTTTCGTTTGGATAGGGCAGTGGGACACCTGCAACGTCCAAGCAATAGGGTTTAAGCTTCATTAGTACACAACAGCTAATAAAAACCTGTTAATTTGGGTAGAGCGCCAATGCAGTCTCTCTTCCAAATCAACGTTTTTCATATATGGATTTGCAATGATTTGATAAACCACCCTGGTAATTGGACAACTCAGGTATGTCATTGCCCCATCTAGTTTAACAAGTTTTCTCTGTCGGATGTATCCCCAATGAAGGATGGATGGCATTCCTTGAACGCCTCGATTCAGGTGTGACACTACATGACCCTAATAAATGGATTTTCAGTGTTTTAAATACACCTTTAAGAGATTTAGACCTTTTAAGATTGTCCATCCGTTCCATTAATTTGACAACAGTTAGGATGCACATGTTTCTTGGTAAGGACAGTGCTAATCTCTAGATCTAGTAGCTTCAGTAATTTATTGACATACTAAATTTGATTATTGAAAACGAGGATTACTGTGTACTATTATTTTAATTCAGAACCTCATTGTTTAATTATTTTGATTATTTAAGACATCCCTAGAAACTATCCAATTGCTTAGAAAATAATACCTATGTAACTTTCTTAGACCAACATTAAATTAATCACAAAGCTGTTACAATAATAAATTTACCTAAATTCCTTATCAAATATTTGACTTATCCTTATCAAATATTTGATATTAGTTTCTCATCGTGGACACTTTTTAATATATTTTAATTGTGAAGAGCAAGAATTGTCTTTCGGGAGGATTTTAAAGATGATTGCTTCATATTTTCGTATCGTAAGGACGAAAATTTTGTAAAATCCTTTTCAGGCAGATTCTCTATCAAAAATAGTAAGGTAAGCTATACCTTTTATATTTAATTAATACGCTTTTATTAGTTTCACCTATAAGTTTATTTGTATCTGACTCTTTGGGCTCGATTTTGCCCTACTTTAAGCAATCAGATTTAATTTAAACGTTGTAGACTTATCAAGGACCGACGACAATAAAATATTTTGAAAAGTTTATTATATCATCATGATTAGGATCGTCAGGATTAGTGATTTTATAGAAAGAGCAATTTAACCCATATAGAATGAAATTACCTAAGACATTCAAACCTACTAGGGACAGTGGCACAATGGATAACGAGGCCTGACTACGGATCAGGAGATTCCCTGTTCGAATCATGCCTGGCTCGACATATTCGCATTTAGCCTTTGTGTTACTCACAATTAAATTATTGTAAGAACAGTCATTTAAATATTATAGTTTAAAAATCTAAAAAAACACGCTTTTAGAGTTAATCAAACTAAAAAGTAAAAAATAATTGTTAACATAAGAATAAAATTACTGACGAGAAAATGGATGTCACTGTTCTAAAAGCATGGGGTGCTCGGTATCAATCGTTATAATTTTTCACTAGTTTCATTCCGAAATGCAGAGTTAGTTTAAAAATGTCATACAACGCACCCCACGCTCTTAGAACAGTGACATTCATTTTCTCGCCAGTAATTTTATTCTTATGTTAACAATTATTTTTTACTTTTTAGTTTGATTAACTCTAAAAGAGTATTTTTCAGTTTTTTTAAACTATGATTTTTTTTAAACGAAATAAAGCTGGACATTTTTCTAACACTATTTCGAAAGTTAAGTGCATTCATACTTCTTTACATTTTTTTAATGCAAATTTTTATGGAAAAATATCTTCGTATGTAATATATGTATGACATATATTGTTGTAGACATGTTTCATAGAACTTCAAATAAAAGAAGATGCATATGCGTTTGACTTTTGTCATTATCTAATCTCACGAAGAAAATCCCACACTACCAACTGGCGATATAGAGACTCGAGTGGATCGTATTTCACCATAAGAATAACATTTTCAGGGCATAGTCGTCGTTTATTGGATTTCAAAAAGGGAGAGTTAGGACTTTTTTTTTGTCAATTTCGGATCACACGCAGAAAACTGCGAACAAAAAAAAAGTTCTGATAGAAAAAAATAATAAAAATATACATAAAGAAAATATGATTGAAATTCAGAAAACTGAAAGTGAGTTTTTTTTTTTTTTTTTTTTTTTTTTTTTTTTTTTTTGTCAACTTCTGGAGTTTGCGTTTTGAGTTTTATTCATCTTCTCTGGGAAATTTTTCGGTTTTTTGAATAATTTCCATTAATTTTGAGGCGAATCTGTATCACATTTTGACGAGGTAAATGTCATTAATATGCTAAAACAACATTACTATTTGCTTATGAAAATAATCAACAATAAAAAAGTCAAAAATAATTCTTAAAAAAAAAAGTAATTAATATACATGTTTATGTTCCGTTTTCTTTGGGGGATATCTTATTAACAAATTATTTGATGAAAAAATAGATAAATTTCCAACTTTTAATAAAAAAAATAAGATTTTGGTGAAGAAATTTAAATAAACTTTCCATTTGCAAACCATACATAATAAAAATAATAATTTAACCTTTTCAATTTTTATGAAAATTTCTTATTATTTTCTTATTTTTTATTTATATTTTATATTTTTATTAATGAATTTTAAAATTAATAATTGATACCTATTAAAATGATTTTAATTATATTTCATAAAAATCCACTTATTCATAGATTTATGTTATACATACACTCGAGCTACTAAAGAAGTTATATTTAAACGAAAATTTTCTTAAACACAAGTTAAAATATAAAATAAATAGAAATTTTAAGTAAAAAAAATATTAATTAAATTTTTAAAATAAAGTTTAAATAAAAAAGTGCAAATAAATAAAAAAAATTTAAAGCGTGTTAAAAAAGTAGTAAGTTTGTTTAATGTTTAAGTAAAAATTTGAAATATGCTTAAAAGTTACAAATAAATAAATGTAGATGGAAAGTAAGCTTAAATGTAATTGATTAAAAAATTATTGTAAAAACATTTGTTGATCATAAATATTTATTATAGTACGATGTAAAATTTAAAAGAAATTAAGTAAATTTAAAGTAAATTTTTTATTAATTTAAAGTAATTTTTTAGTTTATTTATTTTTTGTGTTATTTTATTGTATTATGATTTATTATTATTTTATTATATTAATAATTATTGTTATATTATTATATTAATATTTATTGTTATATTATTATATTAATATTTATTGTTATATTAGTATATTATTTATTATTTATTCATTGTTAATATTCCATAATAATTTATTATACATTAGGCATGATTTATATATGTTAAATGATAAAATAATTGTAAAATCTGTTAATAAATTTTCCTTTTGATATTTTGAAAAACTGGAGTATTAATTCTTTATTTCTGAATATTCCTAAATTACAAGACTCAATTTGAAAAAGAAAACCATATATTTATCGCTCAATTGATAAGCATCAATTTACTCCTCCCATCGATTACTTACCACGTTTGACATTCATTTTCTATTACTTTTCTTATGCGATCCTCACCGAAAGCGAAAGAAATACTTTAATCGCAATGAATCTCAGCAATATCGGATATCAAGTGTCTGCACCAATGTCGTTCAAAACAAGACGAGGAATGGAAGAATCCCTTTTAAGTCCATGTTAATTAGCAGATTTTTGCAAGGAAGTTTGTCTTTATTCAGTTTCATGGAAGAGGTGGAAGTTCTTTCTTTCGCCAGAAGACATCCTTGATGAAGCAAAGGAAGCTTACAAGCTCGAAGCCGCCTTTCATGTCAGCCCGGGGTGACTTAATTCGGGGACATGCATCAAAACAAATATAATTTCCTTTTTATAGCCTCTATCATAAATGAATGAACTGCAGCAACTCGGGTTGTAAACCTGGGGCATCAGATTTAAGTTGTTGGATGCAATCGTGTCTTTCTTCTGTGAGAAGGATAGTGTGTGGAAGGAAAAATAAATAAAAACCTTCTGGAAGAGAATGGTATATTGGTTTATTAATTTTGAAAGATGGTTTCTCTTGTTCTCTCTTGTCTTTCATTTTATATTAAAGGCCGTGATGGATTTTTATAATAAAAATTAATAAAGCATTTATACTTATATATCGTTCTAGAAAACTGCTTTAAACGCCTGAAAAATATATAGTATTTATATATTAAATTATATAAATGTAATGGTTTCTATAAAGATTTTTTTTTTAAATTTAGTTTCATAATTTAGAATTTTATTAGGAAGGAATTAACACTTATATATAGTTTTAAGTATAAGGAAAAAATTAGAATTCATTTGAAAGTAATTGTAGGAAATAAATATTTTTAAAAATCACCATTTTTAATAATTTTTTCATACATTTTTAAAAAATAACTTACTTAATATGTTAATAAATCAATAATAAAACACTGTATTTTTAAATTTTATTTTATTAATGAATTAATGCTTTAAAAATTTTAAATTTCAGTCTGCAAGTGAATAATATTTTTTTTAGTGCTAATCACAGTTATAAATATTTTTATAGCATACAATTTAATTAAAAAAATTCATTTTTCAATTCGACATTCGAAAATAAAAGATCGAAAAAAGACTTATCACCTATTGCTTGTCATAAATATAATAAAAATATAGATTATAGTCAGTTCCATAACAATAGAGCTGAAAAATGGACAAATTGCCTCTGGGCCCGGCTCGAGTAGAGAGGCTATGAGTACAGGAAAGATCTGACATTTATTATTACTAACTAAACTAAAATTTATTAATTCTGTGTTTAATAAATTTAATTTTTAACGTCATAATTTTTTTTAAAAATATCAAAATTTTGAACGTATTCTTTTGTATAAAAAATATATCACATATGGTACAATATTAATAGAAAGACTAGGGACTTCCTGGATTTCTGGTTTGTGAATAGTTATTTATAAAATAAAAAGTGGGAATTACCACTGCCACCCATGTTACATTGGGGCATTTTTAAATCCATTTGTTAGGGAATTAATTGCACATTCCAAGGCCCAAAACTTGAGCTTTTATGCTGTCATTGAAATTTTTGCCAATCAGAAACATCGCAAAAAGAAATTTTAATGAATAAATATTTTACTAAATAAACGTTAATTTTTATTCAATACTCCCTTTAAACTAAAAATTTATAGTATCAACCAAAAATAATACGTATTTTACATAGTACTTTATTAAAAAGAAAATACAATGATGATATTTAGCGTTGAGGAGCCCTGTTCAAAAAATATACAATGGGCCTCATTTTATATATATATTTATGGCCCTGATTATAGTGCTGTTTTGAATGAAACTTGACTACACGCTATTCCTTTAAAACAAAAGGGGTAGTTTTTTTTAATATATAAATTATAATAAAATCACATTTATGATTTTGATTTCGTGCATGCCTTATCTTTTCTTCCATATAGTCAAGAATTATCTGTAAACAATGAGACAGAAGTTTTCTTAGATCTTGTACATAGGATTCCGCCCAAAAAAAGCTCAGCAAATCCAACAATATTTTTAACATTTCACTATCGTAGAAGTATTAGGAAGTAAGCCATGTCGCCAAGGGGAGAAAAACGTTATTTGTTTTGAATGGTCTATCTTTAAAAAGGTATCATTATCAAAATATGTCATAATATGCTCTCTAGTTACGCTGTAGGTTATATAAGATTTTACGATTTAAATAAAATATTAAATTTAAATATTAAAAGAATTATAAAATTAAAATTTTTTTTATGAATAGAATTTATTTATTTATTTTTATATACTAGCCTCTTTTAGATAATAAAACATAACTAAATAATAATTCTATGATTGTTATGTAGCAAAACAGGAAATGTTTTCTTTAAAGCAATCCAAAGGAAAGTAAGAACTTCTAAACATTATTTTTCACCTTGTATATAAATAAAACAGTTATAATAGTTACAATTTTGACAAAAAAAAAATTATAGGGGTAATGCTTTAAAATAATGTTATAAATTTATCAAATGTTCTCGCAATTACTGAGTTAAAAAAATGGTAACCTTTCACTTGATATAATATTTTTTAAACCATATATACAGATATTTTTTCAATATACTATTAACCAGCTGGGTTTTGTTATAAATTGCTTAAAGAATTATATCACCACAAAATATATTTTTGTAGACGCAGCATTATTAATTTAATCAATTTTCGAGGTTCTAAGATTTATTACAATCCGTTAATATGAAAATGAATAAAAATCTATGTATAAATTAAATGATTTTAATACTTTTTGTAAACAGTTTGACATCGATTAAGTAACAGAGAAAATAATAATTTTCAAAATACATGTGATATCAATATTTCCATATATATTGGGGCAGAGTGGAATTTTTTTCAAATATTCCATTCCTGCTAATAAAAAAACCAAAACTTTTAAAAACACACGCACAAAATTTAGATTAATCAGTAAACATCTTTTTCGCTTTTTTTTCTAAATATGCGATTTTTTAAAAAATTATGTAAACTTTAAATTTTTACTGAATTTTAATTTCAGATTTTTCTTCCCACTAGCGTGAAAAAGTTGGAAAAATATATAAGAAACATAAGTGAAAAATTTTTAAAGTATTCAATAAATACCCTTATAGGACTAAATATGCAAAATCAGCCGAAAATGAGGAACATTTTCATTTTTCTGGGATTTTTTAAATCTCCAGTCTTTTCTTCTCGTTAGTACAGAAAAGCTGGAAAAACGTTGTAAAATTTTTTTAGAATAACACCTGAATAAATTTTAGTTCGACTTTTAAGTCTTAAAATGAACAAGATAAGACACTTAAAACTAATATAATATAATTGCTTTTATCCTACTATATACTAAAATAAAATATTTAAAAATAATATATTAATAGAATATAATAAAAAATAACTAATAATTTTTACTAAATATATAAAATATAAAATATATTTATCATACATTTTATTCTTAGCAGGCTGTTCTAGGTGCCTCTTTTTCATTTAATATCTTATTTCTTACATACTGCAAACCTTTCTTAGTACATTAGAATTTATTTCAACTACTCGTAAAATTTTACGAACACATATAGTTTGTTTTTGTTTGTCGGCACGCGCAAACTTTTAAATGTTCTTGAAAAATGTTACATTCGTTGAAAGGAATTTACAAAAACATCTGTTTCTAAATTTCCTAGACAGTACTAATGCATTCCTGGAAAGCAAACAAGATCTTGCATACAAAGAGCCATGCCAATGTTTGAAGATTGTAAATTTGACTGCAAATTGACTTGGAATAATACAGAAGCAATAGTCCCTTAATTTTCAGTTAGTGAATTAAATAAATATTGAATGAATATCTGTTAACTTTCTAGGAGGGGAAGGATCGGACACCTTTAAAACAATATATTTTTTAAAAATTCATTTACATAAATTCTAAAATGGTTAGCAATACCTTCTTATTGAAATATTCTCCCAAATGTTAAGTGTATTATGTATAAGAAAAGAAATATTAAATATATAAAAATAATTTTATAAAACTCGAGATGATGGGAGGGAGTTTAAATGCCTACAATACATTTTGTTAGATTACAAAAAAATTGTTAATGAAAATGATTTAAAAATAGAAATATTTTTAGGAATACATATATTTTTTTCAGTTTGAGTATATTATTTAAACAAATGATTGAAAAAAAAAACCCGTAATGATGTAGAAAATAGCCAAAACATTGTAATGAGACGCACCTAAAATTCTCATGCTGTCAAAGTTTATTATGCTTAATTTAACGTTTTAAGTTCATTTTTTTCTAAAATCAGCGAAAAACTGAGTATTACAAAATAAAAATGAGAGTATGTATATGGGAATTACTTATATATTATTACAAACTTAATATGATGCAAAATTCTTGCCATTTTTTAAAATGCAAACTATCTTAGGAATCAGATGGCTATCAATTATAAAATTAAACAAATGTGACTTTATAGATTTGAAACATTTTATATCTTTAACATTACTTAATGAAACATAAGCATGTGTTTGCTATTGTCCGTTTTAGGGACAGCTATTTTACATTTTAAGACTTAAAATTCGAACAAGAAACACAATCGGCAATGAATACTGACAGTCTTCTTGCTTGTCAAACACTTTTCCAGATAGCTAGATTGCAGATATCTCTTTAACAAAACCCACTTAGTGTCAATAAGTAGGTGTCATTAATCATATTAGGACATGTTTTATAAAACTGTGCATTTTTTTAGATATTTTGGCAAAAATTTACACAGAGGAGCTTCTACCAACTGTACAAATCAAAGACATGCCGGTTTGGTTCTACAGTCATTTTGAGCACACTTTAGGCTAATTAGATCAGGATCTACAGTTTAACGTGGATTTCGAACCACTAACAAACATCCATGTGACTGTTAGAATTTGTCCCTGAAGTCTGAGGTAAAATAGGCCAGAGAACTAGCCAATTGGCCATCAGGCAGCCAAAGACAAGCCGGAGCAAAACTTGTGTAGATTAACTTCTTATTAAATTAATTACTGTATGTAACTTATCTCCCACCATAAAGCATTCATATTAAACTGTATTCGTTGTTATTCTTCAAATATAAATCACATCTATTTTTTTTATTCGGGTAACTCCGTCATATTTTGTCTTAATAAAAGCATCAAATGTATTAATCCGCTTATTAAGATGTAGGATTAATTTAAAATTTAAGATATTTAAGATTTGAGATTAATTTAAAATTTAAGATATTTAAGATTTGAGATTAATTTAAAATTTAAGATATTTAAGATTTAAGATTAATTTAAAATTTAAGATATTTAAGATTTAAGATTAATTTAAAATTTAAGATATTTAAGATTTAAGATTAATTAAGATTTAATAATTTTAATATTTAAGATTATATTAATATTTAAGATTAATTTAAATTTAAGATTATTAAGATTTAAAATTAATTTAAGTTTTAAGATTTAAGATTATTAAGAATTAAGATTTAAAATTATTTAGATTTAAGATTTTTTAGATTTAAGATTTTTTAGATTTAAGATTATTTAGATTTAAGATTATTTAGATTTAAGATTATTTAGATTTAAAATTAATTTAAGATTTACATTTAAAATTAATTTAAGATTTACATTTAAAATTAATTTAAGATTTACATTTAAAATTAATTTGAGATTTATATTTAAAATTAATTTAAGATTTACATTTAAAATTAATTTAAGATTTACATTTAAAATTATTTAGATTTAAGATTATTTAGATTTAAAATTAATTTAAGATTATTTATATTTAAAATTATTTACATTTAAGATTATTTAGATTTAAAATTAATTTAAGATTTACATTTAAAATTATTTAGATTTAAGATTTAGATTTAAAATTAATTTAAGATTTAAAATTAGTTTATAATTTTAAATTATTTACATTTGAGATTAATTTAATATTGAAGATTATTTAGACTTAAGATTAATTTAACGTTTAAATTGTTAAATTAATCTTTAATCTTAAGATTAATTTGCGGAGATAAAAATCCTTTTTTTTATGTTGGCAAATTGTGATCAATGTTTGAATAGTATAACAATTCTTAGTAATCTTTATGATAAAAATGAAAATGTTATAAAACTAATGAACAGTTATACCATTATTGTACTAAACATTTGCTAACTTATCGGATATTTATTTTGTGTACATAATTTCCAATTTACTGGCGAAAAAGGAATTCCTATCAAAGCAGAAATGCCGATGTTGGGTAATTGAGTTTAGTAACTACATAATTTAATTTATTTTTGGGAAGCATGTAGTTTAGGTTCTTTACACCATTATTTTCTCTAGAATGTTATTACTGAGGTAAAGACTTTCTTACTGCGTGAAAAAATGACAAAAGAAATATTACCTTTGTGTTCCAATTCCGTTATTGAACTGTAAACACGAATTTTCACCAAAAGTATTAAATAAGTAAAGAAAAAAATAATAAATAAGTAAAGAAAAAAAATAATTAAATAACGAATAAAGGTAAAAGAAAAATATTTGGATGTATGAAAAATCTTGTTTATTTAAAAAATAAGGCTTAAATATATTTAGTTTAAAATTTTATGTTTATGAAAGATTAAATAGGTTTTATGGTTATTAGAGTTCTTAATGTTAGAAATATTTTATGTGGATTTTCAGTTTATAATTCTTTATATTATGCATGTTTGGAAAATAGCAAGTTTAAAAGTAAGTCTAAAAATAAGGTTATAAATAAATAAGGTTTAAAATTCTGCTTTAATGAAATTGGAACTGCATATAAAAATCTATTATTCATTATTCAAGCATTAACATAAATTTTTAAATATTCTCTAAATTATAATTTTCCATATGAGTGAATTCTAATAAATTAGCAAATTTAAATGAATTATTATTATTATTATTATTACATAAAAACAATTTTATGTAATAAATTCTATATATATATATAAATAAATAAGTAACACAACAAATAAATACAAAACCCAAACGAGAACTAACAACGAGTGTTTTGTTTTCTTGAATAAAAGCCCGCCCATTTTGTATTCTTGAAGTTACAACCTTTATTCGCTACCAAATTGTATAACGCAATCATCGTAGAACTTATTGAGGTGAGAAAAACCGTAAAATGCCACATTCTTTTAAAATAACCTCCCTAATAAATAATATTTATTTAATACAAAATAAATAAATAAATGTAAAAGAACAAAAAAGAGGAAATTTCTCAACATCCGAAGTGAGCATAAGCTGTAACAATGAAACTAAAAAACATTTAATGACCATAAAAATCAAAAGGTTAAATGGCAAAATTGAGATTGAAAAAAACCCAAAATGTTTAAAAAAATATATAATGACAGTTAAAAAAAAACGTGCTTTCCAGGAAATCCGTGAAAAAGAGAAAGAGATTGATTGTTTAGATTTCATGATTATTTTAGATTAAAATTCAATTAATTGTTAAAATCTAAATTCACTATTCAATTGTTTTGACTTTAATTTTTTCTATCGTTTATTTCTTTTACTTTCTTAATACAAAAATTAATGGGAATCAAAATTTAATTTAAACAAAATCGGGTTCAATTTATTAAAAATAAATTCAAATTTTACATATTTATATTGCATGATGGAACTTGATTATTAGACTAAAATATGCGTAATAATTTTTCTTTTAAATGAAGGCATTTATGTTGCATTGAAAACAATGGATATAATATTTTTATTATCCTAGTATCACCATGAGATTCGCAGAAATAACTTCTTTTCTTCTATATTCTAAAAATATTTAAATTTTCTTCGTTTCTTTTAAATAAAAATGTTTATGTTACATTGAAAATAATGGATATAATATTTTATTTTCCTAGCATTGTCATAAAATTCATAGAAAACTCTTAAAGATTAACCTTAATTTTTTTTAATGAATGCAGGCACTTCTGGATTACTGCATTATATTGCTTTTATTTTTATATTAGGTAAAAAATTCATAATTTTTTACTACTTTAATTTCCCTTAGGTAATTTGCAAAATTGATATTAATTTCATCACATAGCACACAAGAATATCCGTACGTCAAAAGGTATTATACATTCAAAATAAAATTAATGATTTTATTTAAAGTAATGAAATTCTTTTTTAAAGTATTTGATTTTTATAATGCAAAACATTGTTCTTAGAATATGTTTAGATAGTCATGTATACGTAGAAAACATATCCAATAGAGAATCAAATATACAAATTCTAAAATTATGAAATAGAAGTAATTTCAATTATTCCTGGCAGTCTAGAAATTTATATTTGCATTTTTTTCCATTCTATTCTGACATTTTTAACGTATAGAAAAGAAATTTACGCAATTGATTTATCAGGGGAATTTTTTATTTTTTTTTCTTAAAACCAAAGGAAAGCTTAGTAATTTAATATTTCTTTTAAAAAATATCAAAAATATTTCATTAGAAATTATTATTAATTTATATGGAACTGAATAAATAATACATATGAGATTCTTTAAAAATATAGCATAATATAAGAGAGAAAGTAAATAAAAAAAAACTGACAATAATTTTTACCTACACTGTTATATTGTAAAATTTGATTGTTCTTGTTCTACCAGCAAATATTAAAAAAAATCATTGATCAGTTTTGATAGATTATTAATTTGGATTATTTTTAACCTAAATAAACTACATTTTTAACTATGGATACCAATAAATAATATACCTTTCACATTGATATTCAATTTCAAAAAAAGTTTTATGTTTATTTGCATTCTTCCTCTACTTAGTAATTTTTATTTCACTGTAATTTTATTTCTTGTAGGAAAACTAACAACAGTTGACTGATAATATGTTCAATTCAAAAACTACCAAAATTTAATATCGTACAACTCAATTTATTCGATTTTACTTATTGTTTATTTACTGTAATTTGAAAACGCATGTTCAGAGGTAAAATAAATTCCAATATTTTCATGACCTTAGCAAAAAAAAACCAAAAAACGGTTATAATATGCTGAAAATAGCGTAATTGAAAAATAAGTATCCTCACTTAAATATAAACCATATTATTTTTGCCTATATATATATAAACACCGGCAAAAATTAAGATAAGTTTCACTTTTGGTCATTTATTTTCAAAATTGCTGAATAGAGTTTAGTTAAAGTTAGAAAATAGGTCGCATATTGTTTAAAAACAATCTCAACAGTCGTGGAATAAATATATAGTATTACCATTTGTAAGACTCATAAATACTGAAAATTCTGAAATAATGCTTGCAATTCGAGTAAAAAAAGGGTTAATAGGGAATATGGCACCCTTTTACAGTTATACAGCTTTACCAACATAATTCTTACAAGAAATCAGACAATTTATGAGTGTCTGGGGAAATTCGACTCACTCCACCAGCAGCGTTCTTACAGTCATTGAATGTTTATCGCACGTAGCAGAAGAGTTGAAATTACCTTCCTTCCCGACAAGTCCTGTAGGATTTAGATTTAGAGATCTGGATGACCAATCCATCTGGAGAATATCTTAATTTTTCCGAAATACGTCCATTAGGTGAAGGTTTGGTGGTTTTTTCATTAAAATGAAATGAGAGCCAAAGCCTCTTTGAAAAGAAAACAGAGAGCTCAAAAATTTCATCTCTATACTTCACGACCATCACAAATCCTCTGATAAAATTCTGACGATCTGCATGTAACATGATGACTTCAAGACAATCCAACTTCAAATATTATTTTGGAATCTTTTTCAGAAATTGGTGGACGCGGAAATTTCAGAGGTTGGAAGGATGGACGTACTTCTCTTTTTCAGAGTAGTGCGTCCATCCTTTCTAGATGAATGTCTATCTAGAGCAAATTAATGAATCAGGTAACATTACTGAATACAAACTTTGATGGTTATTCTTTATAACGTTATGCTTTTGAAATTTACTAAATGTTAAAAAAGGAATAAAATGCATTAATTCAATTTACATTTATTGCTGGTTAATGGCTGCTTTGTTATATCATCGGATAAACCCACTTATTTCCAATATAGTGATTCCACTCCCTTCATCCAATTCCACTATTTAGGAAAATTGGCCATCTAGACACAAAAATAAGTTTCTACAAAAATAACAACGCCATCAACTGTTATACCAATTACAGATTCCTCAAAATTTTTTATCTTAGTCTTCCTGTCTTCAGCGTTGCTAAAAAACACAATCTTGCATTGGTGAGAGAAATTTAGATTGAAATAAGTAAATAGAATCAAATTGTAGAAATAAGTTTTATTTCTTTAAATCATGAAGATGGTTCACTCTATAGTGAACATAAATTTTTACATGAAAACCTTTGAAATTTCCATGTTAATCATTCTGATCGGATATATATTCAAATAAGATGCATAATTTTTTGAACTACTTGGAAACATGTTTACGCCTTAAGACACACTTGAAGCCAATGCGTAACTATGTGATAAGAACCTCATTAAAAATATTCAAAATAAAATTGCAAACTCTTTTGCAAATTGTTAAGCGATCGAAACCATTCTTACTTCACCAAATGAAGTAGGGGATATAATGAAGCAAATAGGAAATTGGATCAAATCTTACTAATAATATGGCGTTAAGGCGTCATCCTCTCAATCCTATAACTGAAAAAATGACTGATAGTTCCATAAAGTTTTGATAGTGTCTAGGAGCATTTAAAAGGAATAGCATGTTGATTTTTCATCACTTTTATTACACACGGAAAGAATTTTAAAGAAAAATATTTACAGTTTATACATTACAAATGAATAATAAAAATTATCCTCAATCATACAATTAAACACAATTGCACACTACCTGACAATTCTATCACCATTCTGATTTCTCACAGTTAGGTCGTAATTCTACACAAGTAGGTGCGAACGTCTTGCGCCATGTTGACATGATAGTAGATTTTCCCAGGATCATTAAAATTAATTGTTGGGGGGGGGGGGGGTGTTGTAAACGAAGGTGTTGTAAAACAATTATATCTAACAGACATCCTGACCTTGTACCTAATTATCCATTGTAATAATATCCTATATTATATATTCCCGGAAATTGTATGCTTCCAAAAGCTGGTCAGGATTGTAGGTATCCCTAAAACTAAAGGGCAGTATTGTCTATTTTATCCTAGGAGGAAAGTTTCGAAAAATTCTACTGAAACGTTTTTTAGCAAGATTGCATCGAGTGATATATGATATCGAATATGCAAACTTAGTCGGAATTGTTTCGAGACTTTTTTAGTTATAAAAAGTTCAATAAATCATAAATCTATATAAAAGTGGTAATGTTTTCCTAAAAAAAATAAATAAGGGTGGATTTTTTTTTGGAAATTTATCATGTGTAATTTCTGAAATTTATCCTATAAACATGAATGATTTCTATATAATTTACTTCGACTTTCCTTTTTTTTTCGTTTTTTGGGATCATCAAAATGTTAATTATGAAAATACTGAAAAATACTGTAAATACTGAAGATTTAGATTAATCAGAATATTATGCAGCGTGCATGTTTCTTTTTGTCCACAGGCATTCGACAGCTTAGGAAATTATGGATTACTATATAAACTAATACAATTTTGCTTTTACATTATATTATTGCTATTTTATGAAATTCCTCTTTAATAGAAAATTGAGAGAGATACTACCCGATAAAAGTGCAGAAGCATACAGGCAAGTACACCTCAAGGCGGTGTTCTGAATCCTAATATTTATACTATTTTCATTTATGATATTCTTCACAATTCAGAAGTAAGCGTCTACTTTGTGCCGATGACTCAGCAGTATACTTAATACTAGCAGCTCAAACACTCAATTTTTTGATTTTGAAAGAGTAGGTCATTCTGATGTGAATAGCAATTAATATACAAATAAAACTAAAGCACTTCAAAGCGGAAAACACAATTGAAGTCATGCAAATATCATACAATAGCAGAATAATGCAATAAAATATTTAAGTAAAATATATTATATAAATGATTTATGATTATAAGTTGCCTTTCAGAAATCACATATGCATTATTGACAAACTTCAAAAAAAAATCCACCCATATTTACCCATTTTAGTGAGACATGAACACTTTTTTGAAGAGAGCTACAACTTATTTAAAAACTTGCATTAATATCTATTTTAACTTAAAATTACCACTTATTGAATTATAAATCTCTACAAATACTAAAATTCAAGAAATCTGCAAAATAAATTCTACGTATTGTGGCAAATGTCTAGTGTAAATTTCTAATACTACAATCCAACTATCTTCGGATGAAATTCTTTGCGAAACTTATCCCCAGTATATACAGAAAAAGTTTCAAAGTGTTAATAATCACATAAATATAGTTAGTAGAAACAAAATATATCTCGCCCATAATAATAAGAATTATGCATTCCAATACAGAACATTTCATTCATCCTAAGGTACTTCCTACTTGACAAAAGTTCTTCCCATTTAATGAACACTTCAGTACATTAATAATCAACATTCTTTTGTTTATCTTAACCTCAATTTTTGTTGAAATTACTAAATGATAATAATTGATCACTCTTTCTTCAATTTATTTTTATCCTGTTCTTGTGTTATTTTTATCCTGTTCAGTTTATTAACTGGGGCAGTTCCTTAAACTGAAACTCCAAACTATATTAATGATGTTATAAAGTATTTTTTTCTGCAAAAGAATGTATTACTGTTTCAGAAGCCATATTACCAATAACTAGGATTTAATGCTACTTTCTGTTTAGAACCCACCAAGGTGAGGTTGGATTTGGTTATTATGATATACGACTCTCTATCTCCTTTAGTAATGATTCATGGTGCCATAACAACCCCTCTGTATAACACCTCTGCTCCTTCTCCCCCCTTCGCGATATTCTTCTCACATATCAGTTGTCTCTCACAGAAAGATTCTCAGAAGGTATTTTCCAACAAAATATTGATCGGTCATCTCACAGGGTGCCAGCGTATTGCCTTCTCAAAATTGATACAATTTCTTGAACCACCCTACCTGATATTCAGACGGCTGGATTTGAGAGATAGTCTGGGTCGACAAGGTGGGAAGAGCAAGAGTTTGGTTTAATTGGAATTGTAGAAACTTAACAAAAATTGTGGATTGAGATGCTGTAAGATGCTATAAAACCTATACGTTTCAATGACCATTAAGAATCAAGGAATATTTCTTTCAGCATTAAATGTTATCTGTAAAATTTCAATCAGCTCTGATATTTCCTTCTTGCTAATTTTAATAACAACGAGGGAAGGTAAAAATATTCATACTCATATTAATGTATATTTTTAATGCATTTTTAAAATGTAACTATTTAAAATAGTAAGGATTAAAATTAATTATTTTGACAATGAATTACTACTGAAATGTTGTTGTTGTTGAAAACCAACCCTTTTAAGAACAACTTTTGAAACGTGATTTGTCTTTATTTTCGAATGTTTGATTTAACTTAAAGTCTTCCGCCACTAAAAAATTAGTTATGCAGCAGATTCATCAGATTGAATCTATATGATCTGATATGCAGCTTTCTCATTTTGCCATCACAATTTGGGTTCTTTCAGGAGCGTCTCAAAACCAACGAAAGTAATTTCTGACCTTAGGGCGTATACGATGTTCCTCCTCAATGTAAACGCGGAAACTTTCATTTGACTTCTTTGTTTGTTTCGATCCCATTGTCACAGATAGAAATCAATGAGTTATAAATTAGGTCACTCTGGCCTTGATAAAACATCATAAATGACAGAAGCTCTATACGAATATTTGGTTTTGAAATTAAATTTTTAGAACGTAAAGCAGAAGTATTATCTTTTAAGTATCAATATTTATGTGATTTAAAATTAGAAATTCTATACGAAGGTTTATCCAAATCGTCTACGAAATGTTTGAAATGCAGCTAACATTTCCCGTTGTTTTTGACACAAACAATTTCTGGCCAAAAAAGGTGTATATATTAATAATTTTAAAACTGATGATAACTAGCTTTTTCCGCAGTGTTTTTGTTTAATTTTTTTTCGGTTTAATTTTAGCATACATTGATTTCCTGAAATTAAAAAAAAAAATAATGATGTAACCATTAACATCATAAGTAACAATCCCATCATATAACTTATCTTTTCTAAATGCTCCAAAATGGCTATTTAATATATGATAATATAATAATCAGCTTCTTCTACACTTGGATTTGTATGTATAATCATTAATTTAAAAGAAACTACTGCAGTAATTTGTTAAATATATTTCAGATTATAACATCAGTTTTTAAATTTTTATCCATTAAATACTATACTTTCTACTCAAGTTCCTGTTCTATTTGAGACAAAATGCAACTGCAATAATATTCCGAGTATACTTTAAACAACAACAATCAACAACGACGATCTATAAAATGATTGATATACTTCCAGTTTAAACCTTCATTTTCTGTTGCAATATCTAGGCACAGAAGTAAGGAATCTCACGATTTGAAGCAGATGATGCAGCGTCCTGATAGTTTCCTCGTAACGAATTGGATCTATTTTATATTGTCTTGTGCATGATTGCTTGCGTGAGCTATCGCATTACCAAAGGTAAATGAGAACCTGAGGATCTTGCTTCCAATGGTCAGATAGATAAAAGTTCTTAAAGTCCATTCTGTTTTGTTTTCTATGGTAATTTCTTAAAACAGATGCATCCGTATTGCGGTTTGGTATTTGAAATAACGATGAAAGAAAGTAACAAAAAAATTCAATATGGGGCAAAGTGGCTTAGTAGATTGTGCGTTAGATTTTTGGTTTGAAGTGAAGCTGAACCGAAATCATCTTTGCTATGCTGGAGATGGTTAGTATTAATCTGTAGACAAGAAAGTCATTTTGTTGGGTTCGAGAACTGACTGGCTGGTGTCGTATTCTATGTCACGACTGGTGTCGTCCACATAGAATATCTGTGCCAAAACATGCTGAGTATAGCGGGAATCACAAGACAAGAAAACAATATTAAAAGAAGAATGGTGATTTTTTTGCAGTTCATGTTATAATAAAGAGTCAAACATGAAAGAAAAAGTGATACTGTATTTTATTTGTTATTTGGGGAAATTTATTTTCAATTGTTACAGAGTTTATTTTAAAAAATCTCAAAATACAGAACAAAATGTAGGATTTTAAAACACATGTACTAAAAAAATGTTGTTTAAAAATGGCGGAAATTATTCTAAAGTCATTACCACTAGAAAGGCTCACAAGTTGTTGATTCACCGCTACCCGGGTGTGGTTTTGTTTGTCTTTCTGTGGTCATTTAGTGCACACGTTAGGCTAATTATACCGGGACAATTTAACGTGAATTTCGAACAACTAACAAGCATCCCTTCCACCGATAGTATTCGAACCTAAAGCCTGTGGGGCCAAAGGCCAGAACATAAGGCAACTAGCCATCAGGCCACATAACCCAGATTAATCACACTGCTCTCACAATAAACCACCAGAAGTTTAAATGGAAGAGCAAAAATTGAGGGTACGAACTCTTAGATGCTATTCTTTTTGCCTACTATTTTTTCTTCTCGGGCTCAATACAACGACTTTCCCAGTCACAAAATAAATTCGCCCAGACCCATCATAGACATGAGAGATATTGGTTCTGTTCCATATGCCGGATTTCAAAATGGGATTTTCTGTTTCTGAAATCAAATGAACTGTCCCTCAAGTTGCTGCGTCACGAAAATTGAAATAAAGTTTCTTTATTTGCTGAAATTTGATCTCAACCTCCACATTTTATTATGGAACGATAATTGGTAGACGACTAAAAAACGGAATATTTGTAACAAATATATTTGAATAATATTAACTTTAACTTCACTTTTCTAAAATAATAGAAAAAATATGTTCGTTTAAAAGTCTTTTTTTTCGATATTACTCTATATTTGTATGACTGAACTACAATATTATATTATTGTTAGTGTAGATCACAATCATAGTACACCAAACAATATTTTATTTAACGCTTTGTCCCAAGGAAGATTAAAAACTCAAAGGGGTGAAAAAAATAGTTTTATAAATGAAGCAATATCTTCAGATGTTTTAAACTCAATAGACCATAAAAATAAAATGAACTCTTTAGATTTCAGGTATCCCCGCAGGCACAAATCCATGGAAGTGAGATCAGGGGATGTTGGTGGCCATGAAACATGATATGACGGGAGTTAATTCTGTCATCAAACTGCTGTGTTAAAAAACGTTTGATAGAAGACCTCACAAATGAGGGGCATTCATCTTGTATCCACACGACATCAGATAGATCATTTAGCTTTAAGGGTACCTGAAATCTAAAGTATATGAATCCGGAAACTGCATCTGATTTCAAAGCTGCCATCACACTTCAACAGATTCCTCTTTCCATGATACGTGCTTCATCTATCTATATGTGCTCATCATATAAGTTTGTCATCCACCATCTGCCACATGCAAAAGTCATTATGTGTGAAGGATACTACGTGGAAAATTTGTAGAACACATTGAAATGTTTTGATATCAGTTGCTTCTCTGTCTTCATTGGTTGTTTTCATTTTTTTTTCTTAGCCTATCTAGTACCAGCGAATTTCGTGCTACAGGTACCGATACAACGCTATTTATGGCTTTTTTACAATTTAGATTTTATATCAATAAAAAAACAGTAGGTGTTACCATTTGAAATTTTCGAAATCTCGACATTGTACCCGTAATTGTTAGAGTTTGGCAGTTGTTTTTTATATGATTCCCGAGCGAATACCTCAAAATTATTCCTCAGTTTTATTCAGTTTCTACGAATGGTATAGAAACTAGAGTCTATCGAGAAAGTTTTCTTTTAATTACTCTGAAAAATTATTGTTTAGGAAAGTTTTTTTCATATTCAATAAGTTTATACTAATAATAAATATAGAACAAATAAGAAATTTCATATTTAACTAATGCTGTAAACATAAATTAATCTTTTATTTATATATTATAATTTTGATTTGAATAATTTGTGATTTTTTTTGCTCTGGTAAGATTAATTTATGTTTACAGCATTATCACTGTAAACATAACTGTTAGATTTAACTGTTTTTCATATGATTAATGAGCGCATACCTATACCTCAAAATGCCTTAGACTAAAATTTTATTTAGTTTCCGTGAATGATATGATAACTAGAGTCTCATATATCGAGAAAGTTTTTTTTTTATAATTACCCTCAAAAATTATTGAATATGAATTATTTTTCATATTTAATAATTTTGTACTATTGATCAATATGAAACAAATATGAACTCTCATATCGAACCAATGCTGTAAACATAAATTAAACTTTTATTCACATATTATAATCTTGATTTGATAAATTTGTGATGTTTTGCTTTGTTAAGATTTTTTTTTTTATATATATTTACAGCATTATCGCTAGAACCGTAACTGTTACATTTAACTGTTGTTTTTCCTATGATTCTTGAGTGCGACAAAAAATTCAAAATACAAAAGTTCAAAATTCTTTAAACCAAAATTTTATTCAGTTCTCATTAAAATCCCATATTCAACTTAAGATCTAAACATAAATTAATCTTAACAGAATAAAAAATCAGCAATTAATCAAATCAAAATTTCAATATGTAAAAAGTATTTTGTGATGCAAAATTGTATTTAAAGTATAAATAATATAAGCAATAATTTTTCATTAGTGGTTCTCAAATTTCAGATCCTATTCCTTTTCCAGCATAAGAAAATTCTATCGTAATTTTAATCCTTTCTCAGTTTATTTAATATTAACAATACGTAAATAACTCAGATTTTCAAACTAAAAATCAAAGAATTCAGAATATAAATTTGAAGCATTACTTTTAGTCTCAAATAACAATTATGCGTATTAAAATGTAACCACTAACTAATTAATAAATATTTCATTTTTATCTGGAAAATAATTAAATGCTAAAATTCCATAATTCATTTTCAATTTATGAATATTTTCCTCCAAAGAATGCTCAGAAAGTTCATTTATCTCTCTTGATAATTAGGAAATAATTCATTTTTACTTTTGATCTAAAATGATAATAATCAAATAAAATTATTCTTGCATGAATGCCCACTTATGAAAGAGATCAAGATGTTAAATATTTCTGGCTTAAAATGAGGACTTTTTTTTTTACCAATTCAGGAATTTAATTATTTTGAAATTCATGCTAAATCAAGTTATGTTCATCAAAAATTCTTTCATTTAATTTATCCTTTTATTAATGTTTTTTATTCAATTAAAGCAGTGGCTGTCAAATATTTTATATTCTTGCCTTTTGCGAAGGAATATATTGTTATGCCTTTGTCGAAAACATTTTTATCATTAAATGTCACAGTGTTTTATTGCATCATTCGATTTAATTTATGAACAAGCAGTTATATTCTAAATATTAGAACACAAATAAAGGAATTTTCACATATAAAATTAAATAATACAGGTTTTGAAACGTAAAAAAAAACTATCAAATATTTAATTTTTGCAGCAAAAATAATAAAAATATAAATATAATTGATAGCTCTTTTAATTTTTTTTCTCAAAATGTGATGTAAATTTTACCTAAATTAAGGTGTAAAGTTTTCTAAATCACTAAGAAATATTCACCTTCAGACGTGATAGAGGTCAAGTTCAAAAGTCCATTTGCGCATGCCTCGTTTCCATTAAAGAAGTCAGAATTTTTTTAAATTTTGAATTGGAAATCTGAAAATGATTATCAATCATATATTAGTTAAGCTTTTTTTTTTTTTTTTATCAATTTTTAAAAATAAGGTTTGTGCTCATGTAGAATATATTCGAAGTTCTAATGTTAATTTTTTTAAAAAAAGGTAAAGTGTCAATCTGCAGAAATACGTGTCTTACTGCTATCCATCCATTCCTGTTTACTTTAGAGACACTTAACGAAGTTTAAAAAGAATTGTTTTAAATGAAGTATAAGTAAAATCCTTTCCATTCAAATTTCTTTAATAGAAATTATTTTGTTTTCATCTTGTAAAAATATTACAGAATATATTTCAATAGAAAATAAATAAAAAAAGTATTTCGAAAAAGGAATCAGCGTGAAGAATAAACTAATAAGTTAACGCAACGTTGTACATAAAGATAAGAACTTAAATTTAAAAATGTAATCAGTCTGATCAAAAAATAAAATTATTTTATTTATTCTGAATTGTTAAAATTATCATTTATATGCTTTAGTTTTAATCTACACGCAGTTTAATTAGCTTTTTTCAAATCACAGATTAATCCACATACTCTTTTGATTACATTTGTTTTGATAATTAATTTTTAGAATAATACTATTACGATATCAAATCAAATTTATATTTTATTTTTTTGTGTCTGCATCTGAGCTTTAACATTGTTTTATTTATCATAAATCTTCATTAAAAATGAATAATAATACTTGTTATTCATTATATGTTTTTCACGTTAATTTTAATTAGTAAAAAACTTAAAATTTTGAGAATATAATTACAGCTTTAGAAAAGAACGATTAAATGATAATAAGCTTTCATACAGTTAGAATGTAAATATTACAGAATTTGCGTAATATAAAAAACAGCAATTATCTATATATAAAATACTTTTAATATATTATATTAATCCTTGACTTAACAAATTTAAGATTAACATAAGAAAACCGAAACATAACAAAAAGTATATTTTTTTTCTATTTTCTGTGATAAATTTTCTACATCTGTTTTTTTGAGTGATATAGAGGAAGATTTCTTGATTATGAGAAAAAAAACATATTTGGCAGGAAATTATATCTCGCATGTAATTTTTCATAACTATTATATGCTTTTTAGAAAATTTTACAGTTTTTTTTTTTTTTCTCATAGAGGCTAGTTCCAGTCGTAAAATTTCAAGAAGCTACGTTTTTATTCTACATTCACTTTTTAGTATAATGGTATCAAAAAGTATGTGTACACATATATTTTTTGTTAGTGTAAATATGTTTTCTTTTGATGTTCCAAGAATGCAAAGTCAGTACAAAAAATATTCATGTAATAATGGAATTTCTTGAAAAATTGTTTCTTTTCTTAAGGTAGGTCCAAGTTACATCAAAAGATATTTTAACTGTCTTAGATTATCTAAATGAGATAAATAAAAGTTATATTTCAGATTTATCTTAAGAATCATTTTATTTACTGTTCTCATATGAAAGTGCTTTGCAAAGTTCATTGTTTTACACCGGTTTTTTGTAACTATCCAAAAAATTTGTATTTTAAAAATAAATTGTATCCATTTAGTAAATGAGTGCAACTAAATAAAATGAAATTCTGGCTGTCAATTCTTTTTACTTGATGTTTCAGAGGCTAATGATTAGTAATTATTTAAATTTGATTGTGATAACTATATAAAACTGATTGTAATTCAAAATTTTCTTTCTGTTCAAAGGGAAGTTCTTATGTCATTACTGAATACGAAAGAGTATATTCTGAAGGCTCACAACATTCCCTCATTGTAATGGTTGTTATTCCCTTCTGGTCTACGCTCACTATGTTTGGGTTAAACATAACAAATATGTATCTATATACTGTCTTTTAACATATTTAAATGTATAAAATTTAATGTAGTTATAATGTAAAGTGTAAAGTAGCAAATGCTTTAAAACATTTCTTGTTGAAAAATTATCATTTCAGATTGACATTGAACTTTCTCAACATTTTGTAAATCGTGTAAAAAGACATAATTTTCTTTCATTTTAACTTTTGTTACATTAATTAAATCCAACTGCATAAATGAAATTTTAATAAATTCCTTCAAGTTAAAAAGTGTCTTCATCGTGTTTTTATCGTCTTCTCATAGGTTAAGTAACCATTGCTTATCAGGCTTATAGCGACAAAATATATATGCACATACAATTTAAATTTACTTATAAAATATTTTAATAATTAAATAATTTTGAATACGAAATTAAGTGCATGCTATCAACTAATTAAATAACAGTTAAATTCAAATTAATTGACTTTAATAAGCATTGACTGAAATTTGTTTCTGCATTTCCTTAATTATGAATATCATTCATTTAAATTTCCCTCTTCTAACCTCAGAGGAATTCAAACAGAATGCTAATATGTGTATTCATCATTAAAGTACATTTTTCCCTCGCAATAGTGTTCTTAAATGAAAAAAAGAACTACAAATAAAAAATAAAAAACCCCTGTCACCCTTTTTTCTGTGCTTCTTTCAGGTATCGCTTTCATTCGGCCCAACTGCGAGAGTCATTTTCAGCATCTTCCTTCTTACCTAAAAAGTACTCTCATTTTGTACTGCTGCATTCCCATTCCAAATCCCATTCCTGTTCCATCTCCTCCCCCCCCCCTTCCCTCTGCAAGGCATGTGTCACTTCATTTGCTTTGCAAATAACAAACCAGCATCGTCGCCTGTCATCACGATATATATACGGCAGGAATTTAGACTTAGCAGCTTTTCTGGGGAGGTAAAAAAAAAAGGAGGGGAATAGCTTTTTATCCATATGAAAGAGGGAGGGAGAAATCAAAAGAATAAGGAGGTGAAGGGGGGGCGGAGAAAAGTTTCTCGATATTTTGAAACGTAAGTGCACGTTTTGTTTCGTTGCCTGCAGGTCTGCGTAGTGCGAAAAAATGCCTCAAGGTTTAAAGTCGCTCTTTTGTCAAATGCAAAGGAGGGTATCTGTCCAACTATGTAATTTTTTCTTTTTCTTACACAAATTCGAAATCTTGCAAGATTTTTTTCTTTTTATATGAATGGAAATAAACGTGAAGTATGATAGATTTTGTAACAGGTCCGCACTTATTTAAAGTTTTAAGTTTGTTGATTTTTGAAGAGAAGTTTCGTATATTTGCTCGTCGCAAATACTAAAACTTAACTGCGTATATCATCTCTCCTTCAAGTTGCTGCGGCAAGAAAATTGAAATAAAGTTTCTTTATTTGCAATTTGCTAAAATGTGATCTCAATCGTCACATTTTATTATGGAACGATAATTGGTACACGATTAAAAAACGGAATATTTGTAAGAAATATATTTAAATAATATTAACTTACTGTTTTCTAAAATAATGGAAACAAAGAAGTTCTTTTAAAAGTCTTTTTTTTTTCGATATTACTCATTATTTGCATGATTCAACGAGATTATTATTATATCGCTACTAGTATAGATCACAAGCCTATTGCCCTAAACAATATTATATTTAATGCTTTGTCCCAAGGAAGATTAAACATCCAAAGGTTCGAAGAAAATAGTTTTCTAAATGAAGCAATATATTCAGATGTTTTAAGCTCAATAGACCATCAAAATAAAATGATCTCTTTAGATTTCAGGTATCACCGCAGGCACAAATCCATTGAAGTGAGATCGGGGGATGTTGGTGGCCATGGAAACGTGATATGACGGGAGTTAATTCTGTCATCAAACTGTTGTGTTAAGAAACGTTTGATAGAAGACCTGTACAAATGAAGGGCATCTATCTCGTATCCACACGACATCAGCTTTAGGGATATCTGAAATCTAAAGTATATGTATGCATTTAATCTGGAAACTGCATCGGATTTCAAAGATGTCATCACACTTCAGGTTCAACAGATTCCTCTTGCCATGATACGTGCTTCATCAATCTATACGTTCTCATCATATACATCTGTCATTCATCATCTGCAGTGTGCAAAAGTCATCATGTGTGAAGGAGATTACGTGGAAAATTTGTAAAATACATTGAAATGTTTTAATATCAGTTGCTTTTCTGTCTTTATTGGTTGTTTTCATTTTTTTTTCTTAGACTATCTGATGCCAGCGACTTTCAAGCTAGAGGTGCCGTTCCAAAGGTATTTATGGTTTTTTCACAATGTAGATCCCATGTCAATAAAAAAGTAGGTGCTCCTATTTTAAATTAACTTTTCGAAATATGTCACTGTAATCATAACTGTTAGAATTTAACTGTTGTTTTTCATATGATTCATGAGCGTATACTTAACAATGTTTTAAACCAGAATTTTATTCAGTTTCTGTGAATGGTATAGTAACTAGAGTCTCATATATCGAGAAATTGCTTTTAAAGTTACCCTGAAAAATTATTATTATGAAATTTTTTTTTATTCATTAATTTTGTGCTATTAACCAACATAGAACAAACATGAAATCACATAATTAACAAATGCTGTAAATATAAATTAGTCTTTTATTTACAAATTGTAATTTTGAATCGATTAATTTGTGATTTTTTACTCTGGTAAGATAATTTATGTTTACAGCATTATCACTGTAACTAAAACTGTTAGAGTTTAACTGTAGTTTTTCATACGATTCATGAGTGCATACCTCAAAATACTTTAAACCAAAATTCTATTCAGTTTTTGTGAATGATATGATAACCAGATTATCATATATCGGGAAAGTTTTGTTTTATAATTACATTAAAAAATGGGCCTGAATGGCCGAGTGGCTAGCGCTGTGGTGCTCGGTACCACAGGTTTCAAGTTCGAGTCCCGGCGGTGCCATGGATGTTTGTAGTGGTTCGGAATCCACTTTAAACTGTAGGTTCTGGTCTAATCTGATCGTGAACATTGTTACTCCGCGTCTGTGGCTTATTTTCAAGTTACACGCGCCCCCTGGATAATGCAAAGTGAGTACGTCTGTGCAGCGCTTGCCTTAAGGCATCCAAGACCAAGCTGTCTAAGTGTTTGACAGCTGCATTAGAAAGAAAAAAAAAACACTAAAAATTATTGATTATGAATGTTTTTTCATATTCAATAATTTTGTACTATAAATCATAGAACAAATAAGAAATATCTTATATAATTAATGCTGTAAACATAAATTAATCTTACTATAGCAAAAAATCAGCAATTAATCCAATTAAAACTTTAATATGTAAATAAAATTTTGAATGAAAATTGTATTTAAAGTATAAATAATGTAAACAATAATTTTTCATTAGTGGTTCTCAAATTTCTCATCCTTTTCCTTTTCCAGCAAAAGAAAATTCAATTGCATTTTTAATCCATTCTCAGTTTAATTTATATTAGCAATACATAAATAACTCAGATTTTCAGACTAAAAATTAAGGAATTCAGAATCTAAATTTGAAGCATTACTTTTAGTCTCAAATAACAATTATGCTTATTAAAATGTAACCTCTAAGTAATTAATAAATATTTCATTTTTATCTGGAAAATAATTAAATGCTAAAATTCCGTTATTAATTTTTCAAGTTAAGAATATTTTCATCCAAAGAATGTTCAGAAAGTTCATTTATCTCTCTTGATAATTAGGAAACAATTCATTTTTACTTATGATTTCAAATGATAATAACCAAATAAAATTATTCTTGCATGAATGCCCACTTATGAAAGGGATCAAGATGTTAAATATTTCTGGCTTAAAAGGAGGACTTTTTTTTTTTGCAAATCAGGACTTAACTTATTTTAAAATTCATGTTAAATCAAGTTCTGTTCATCAAAAATTCTTTCATTTAATTTATCTTTTTATTAATGTTTTTTATTCAATTAAGGCAGTGGCTCTCAAATATTTTATATTCTTGCCTTTTGCGAAGGAATATATTGTTATGTCTTTGTCGAAAATATTTTTATCATTAAATGTCACAGTGTTTTATTGCATTATTCGATTTAATTTATGAACAAGCAGTTATATTCTAAATATTAGAACACAAATAAAGGAATTTTCACATATAAAATTAAATAATACAGGTTTTGAAATGTAAAAAAAAACTATCAAATATTTAATTTTTGCAGCAAAAATAATAAAATATAAATATAATTGATAGCTCTTTTAATTTTTTCTCAAAATGTGATGTAAATTTTACCTAAATTAAGGTGTAAAGTTTTCTAAATCACTAAGAAATATTCACCTTAAGACGTGATAGAGGTCAAGTTCAAAAGTCCATTTGCGCATGCGTCGTTTCCATTAAAGAAGTCAGAATTTTTTTAAATTTTGAATTGGAAATCTGAAATTGATTATCAATCATATATTAGTTAAGCTTTTTTTTATCAATTTTTTAAATAAGGTTTGTGTTCATGTAGAATATCTTCTATCTTTTATTGTTAATTTTTATTAATAAAAGATGGTAAAATGTCTGTCTGCAGAAATGCGTGTATTACTGCTGTTCATCCATTCATGTTCACTTTAGAGACACTTAACGAACTTTAAAAACATTTGTTTTAAATTAAGAGCAAGTTAAATCTATTAAGTAAAATTTCTGGAATAGAAATCTTGAATAGAAATTTGCATCGTGCGAAAATATAAAGGAATATCCTTCAAAAGAAAATAAATTTAAAAAAAGTATTTCGAAAATGAATCAAGGTGAAGAATAAACCAACAAGTTAAAGCAACATTGCACATTAAGATAAGAACTTAAAGTTAAAAATGTAATCAGTCTGATCAAAAAATAAAATTATTTAATTTATTCTGAATTGTTAAAATTATTTTATCATTTATATGCTTTAGTTTTAATCTACACGCAGTTTAATTAGCTAGTTTTCATATCACATACTCTTTTGATTGCATTTGTTTTTAAAATTCATTTTCAGAATAATACTATTAAGCTATCAAATTAAATTTATATTTTATTTTTTAAGTCTGCATCTGAGCTTTTGCATTGTTTTATTTATCATAACTCTTCATTAAAAATGTATAAGATTTGTTATTCACTAAATGTTTTTCACGTTACTTTTAATTAATAAAAAATTTAAAATGCTGAGAATATAATTACAACTTTAGAAAAGAAAGATTAAATGATAATAAGCTTTCATACAGTTATAATGCAAATATTACAGAATTTGCGTAATATAAAAAGCTACAAGTATCTAAATATAAAATACTTTTAATATATTAGATTAATCCTAGAATTAACAAATTTAAGATTAACATAAGGAAACCGGAACATAACAAAAAGTATATTTTTTTTCTATTTTCTGTGATAAATTTTCTACATCTGTTTTTCTGAGTGATATAGAGGAAGATTTCTTGACTATGAGAGAAAAAACATATTTGGCAGGAAATTATATCTCGCATGTAATTTTTCATAACTATTATATGCTTTTTTAGAAAATTTTACAGTTTTTTTCTTCTCATAGAGCCTAGTTCCAGTCGAAAAATTTCAAGAAGCTACGTTTTTATTCTACATTCACTTTTTAGTATAATGGTATCAAAAAGTATGTGTACACATATATTTTTTGTTAGTGTAAATATGTTTTCTTTTGATGTTGCAAGAATGCGAAGTCAGTACAAAAAATATTTATGTAATAAGGGAATTTCTTGAAAAATTGTTTCTTTTCTTAAGGTACGTCCAAGTTACATCAAAAGATATTTTAACTGTCTTAGATTATCTAAACGAGATAAATAAAAGTTATATTTCAGATTTATCTTAAGAATCATTTTTATTTACTGTTCTCATATGAAAGTGCTTTGCAAAGTTCATTGTTTTACACCGGTTTTTTGTAACTATCCAAAAAATTTGTATTTTAAAAATAAATTGTATCCATTTAGTAAATGAGTGCAAATAAACAAATAAAAATTCTTTTTACTTGACATTTACATTTGTCTTCTCTTTGATGTTTCAGAGGCTAATGCTGGGTAATTATTTAAATTTGATTGTGATAACTATATAAAACTGATTGTGATTCAAAATTTTCTTTCTGTTCAAAGGGAAGTTCTTATTTCATTACTGAGTACGAAAGAGTATATTCTGAAGGCTCACAACATTCCCTCATTGTAATGGTTGTCATTCCCTCCTGGTCTACCTCAATATGTTTGGGTTAAACATAACAAATATGTACCTATATACTGTCATTTAACATGTTTACATGTATAAAATATATCGACATGTATAAAATGTAATGTAGTTATAATGTAAAGTATAAAGTAGCAAATGAGTTAAAACATTTCTTGTATTAAAAAATTATCATTTCAGATTAACTATGAACTTTCTCAACAATTTGTAACTCGAGTAAAAAGACATATTTTTCTTTCATTTTAACTTTTGATACATTAATTAAATCCAACTGCATAAATGAAATTTTAATAAATTCCTTCAAGTTGATCTTTATATCGTGTCTTTATCGTCTTCTCATTTGTTAAGTAACCATTGCTTATCAGGCTTATAGCGACAAAATATATATGCACATACAATTTAAATTTACTTATAAAATATTTTAATAATTAAATAATTTTGAATACGAAATTAAGTGCATGCTATCAACTAATTAAATAACAGTTAAATTCAAATTAATTGACTTTAATAAGCATTGACTGAAATTTGTTTCTGCATTTCCTTAATTATGAATATCATTCATTTAAGTTTCCCTTTTCTAACCTCAGAGGAATTCAAACAGAATGCTAATATATGTATTCATCATCAAAGTACATTTTTTCCCTCGCAATAATGTTCTGAAATGAAAAAAGGAACTACAAATAAAAAATAAAAAACCCCTGTCACCCTTTTTTCTGTGTTTCTTTCAGGTATCGCTTTCATTCGGCCCAACTGCGAGAGTCATGTTCAGCATCTTCCTTCTTACCTAAAAAGTACTCTCATTTTGTTCTGCTGCATTCCCATTCAAAATCCCATTCCTGTTCCATCTCTTCCAACCCCCCCCCCCCCACTTCACTCTGCAAGGCATGTGTCACTTCATTTGCTTTGCAAATAACAAACCAGCTTCGTCGCCTGTCATCACGATATATATACGGCAAAAATTTAGACTTAGCAGCTTTTCTGGGGGAGGTAAAAAAAAAGGAGGGGAATAGCTTTTTATCCATATGAAAGAGGGGAGGGAGAAATCAAAAGAATAAGGAGGTGAGGGGGGGCGGAGAAAAGTTTCTCGATATTTTGAAACGTAAGTGCACGTTTTGTTTCGTTGCCTGCAGGTCTGCGTAGTGCGAAAAAATGCCTCAAGGTTTAAAGTCGCTCTTCTGTCAAATGCAAAGGAGGGGTATCTGTCCAACTATGTAATTTCTTCTTTTTCTTACACAAATGCGAAATCTTGTACGATTTTTTTCTTTTTATATGAATGGAAATAAACGTGAAGTATGATAGATTTTGTAACAGGTCCGCACTTATTTAAAGTGTATAAATACATTTAATTTCGCAAACTGCATCTGATTTCAAAGATGCCATCACAATTCAGGTTCAACAGAATCCTCTTGCCATGATACGTGTTTCATCTAGTATCTATAAGTTCTCATCATATACGTATGTCATCCACCATCTGCCGTATGCAAAGGCATTATGTGTGAAGGAGATTAAGTGGAAAATTTGTGGAACACATTAAAATTATTTAATATCAGTTGCTTCTCTGTCTCTATTGGTTGTTTTCATTTTTTTTCTTAGCCTATCTAATGCCAGTGATTTTCGTGGTAGAGGTACCGTTCCAACGCTATTTATGATTTTTTTCACAATTTAGATCCCATATCAATAAAAAAGTAGGTGTTAGTATTTGAAATTTTAGAAATCGTGTCATTGTAACTGTAACCGTCAGAATTTAACTGTTGTTTTTCATATGATTCATTAGCGCATACCTCTAAATGCCTTAAACCAAAATTATATTGAATTTCTGGGAATGGTATGGTAACTAGAGTCTCATATATCGAAAAATTTTTTTTTTTATAATTACCCTGAAAAATGATTGATTATGACAGTTTTTTAATATTCAATAATTTTGTACTATTGATCAATATAGAACAAATATGAATTCTCATATTCAACTAATGCTGTAAACATAAATTATTCTTACTAGAGCAAAAAATCAGAAATTAAACAAATCAAATTTATAATAAATAAATAAAATTTTGTAATGAAAATTGTATTTAAAGTATAAATAATGCAAACAATAATTTTTCATTAGTAGTTCTCAAATTTCTCCTCCTTTTCGTTTTGAAGCAAAAGAAAATTCGATTGTATTTTTAATCCATTCTCCATACATAAATAACTGAGATTTTCTGACTGAAAATTAAAGAATTCAGATTATAAATTTGAAGCATTACTTTTAGTTTCAAATAACAATTATGCGTATTAAAATGTAACCTCTAACTAATTAATAAATATTTCGTTTTTATCTGGAAAATAATTAAATGCTAAAATTCCATTATTAATTTTTCAAGTTGGGAATATTTTCATCCAAAGAATGTTCAGAAAGTTCATTTATCTCTTTTGATAATTAGGAAATAATTCATTTTTACTTATGATTTCAAATGATAATAACCAAATAAAATTACTCATGCATGAATGCCCACTTATGAAAGGGATCAAGATGTTAAATATTTCTGGCTTAAAATGAAGGCTTTTTTTTACCAATCAGGAATTTAATTATTTTAAAATTCATGCTAAATCAAGTTCTGTTCATCAGAAGTTCTTCCATTTAATTTATCCTTTTGTTAATGTTTTTTATTCAATTAAGTGCAGTGGCTCTCAAATATTTTATCTTCTTGCACTTTGCGATGGAAAATTTTGTTGTGTCTTCGTTGAAAACAGTTTTATCATTAAATTCCACAGTGTTTTGTTGCGCAAATCAATTTATTTTAAGCATAAGCAGTTATAAACCCAATATTCGAACAAAAATAAATGAATTTTGTTATATAAAATTAAATAATGCAGGTATTCAAATGTAAAAACAACTGTCAAATATTTAATTTTTGCAGCAAAAAGAATAAAATTTATAAACATTATTGATAGTTCTTTTAATATTTTTTTCAGAATGTGACATAAATTTTAACTAAATTAAGGTCTAAAGTTTTCTAAATTATTAAGAAATATTCACTTTGAGACGTGATAGAGGTGAAATTCAATAGTCCATTTGAGCATGCGTCATTGTCACCAAAGAAGTCAGGAGTTTTTAAAATTGAAAGTGCGAAATAGATTATCAATCACATATTAGTTAATTTTTTTTTCAATTTTTTAAATACGGTTCGTGTTCATGTAGAATATCTTCTATGTTTTATTGTTAATTTTTAACAATAAAAAAAGACGGTAAAATATAAGTCTTAGAAATACGTGTCTTATTACTGTCCATCCATTCATGCTTGCTTCAAACACTTAAAAAGGTTTAACAATTATTGCTTTAAATTAAGTGTAATTTAAATCAACTCCGTTCAAATTTCTGGAATATAAATTTCTTTGTTTGTACTTTGTGATAATATTAAGGAATATCTTTCAATAGAAAATAAAATAAAAAAATATTTCGAAAAATGAATCAAAGTGAAGAATAAACTAATAATTTAAAGAAACATTGTGCATTAAGATAAGAACTCAAAGTTAAAAATTTAATCAGATTGATTAAAAAAATTTTTTTTTGTTCTGAATAGCTAAAAATATATTATCATTTATATGCGATAGTTTTAATCTAGACACAGTTTAATTAGCTAGTTTTCATATCACAGATTAATCCGCATCTTCTGTTGATTACATTTGTTTTTATAATTCATTTTTAAAACAATACTATTAAGATAAAATTAAAATATAAATGTGATTTGATAAGCCTACGTCTGAGCTTTTACTTTTTTTAATTATCATAAATCTTCATTAAAAATGTATAAATATTTGTTCTTTCTTAAAATGATGCTTTTAATGTTAATTTTAATTAATAAAAAATTTAAAAGATTGAGGATATAATTACAGCTTCAGAAAGAAAGAGTACATGAGAATGATAATTCACACAGTTATACTGTAAATACTATAGGTTTACAACATAAGAAACAGCAAGAAGCAATTATTTTATCTAAATATACAATACTTTTAATATATTAGACTATTCCTAGACTTAACAAATTTAGATTTAACATATGGAAACCGAACATAACATAAAGTATCTTTTTTTTTCTATTTTATGTGATAAATTTTCCAAATCTGTTTTACTGCGTGGTATAGAGGAAGTCTTGATTATGAGAAAAAATATATTTGTCATGAAATTATATCTCGCATGAAATTTTTCATAACAATTATATGCTTTTTAGACAATTTGACAGTTTTTTTTTTCTCGTAGAAGCTAGTTCCAGTCGAAAAATTTTAAGAAGTTACATTTTTATTCTGCATTCCCTTTTTAGTAAAATGGTATCAAAAAGTATGTGTACATATTTATTTTGTTAGTGTAAATATGTTTTCTTTTGATGTTGCAAGAACGCAACGTCAGTACAAAAAATATTTATGTAATAATAGAATTTCTTGAAAAACTGTGTTTCTTTTTCTTAAGGTACGTCCAAGTTGCATAAAAATATATTTTAACTGCAACTGTAGACTTAGATTATCTAAACGAGATAAATAAAATGATGTTTCAGATTTATCCTAAGAATATTTTCTAGTTACTGTTCTCATGTGAAAGTGCTTTGTTTTACACCGGTTTTTGTTCACTCCCCAGAAGATTAGTATTGTAAATGAGTACTCAGTAAATGAGTTCAAATAAACAAGAAGAAATTATGGCGGCCATTTTTTTTTATTGATGTTGCAGAAGCAAAGGAGAATTATATAATGTTGATTGGGATAATCATATAAAACTGATTGTGATTCAACTTTTTCTGTTCTGTTCATAGGAAAGTTCTCATGTCATTAATGAAAACGAAAGTATTCTGAACGTTCACAACATACCCTCATTGTAATGATCGTCATTCCTCCCTGGGGACAATCACTACGTTTGGTTTAAACATAACAAATCTCTATCTCTATGCTGTCTTGTAACATGTTTACATGTATAAAATATATATGTATAAAATGTAATGTAGTTATAATGTAAAGTGTAATGTAGCAAATGATTTAAACAATTTCATATATCAAAAATTTAATTATTCCAGATTGACGTTGCTTCTTCGCAGCATTTTTTAACCTGCTTAAAAAAACATATTTTTCTTCCATTTTCCCATTTGTTTCCTTAATTAAACGTAAATGCAAAAATGTAACTTCTTTAATGATGAAATAAAATGAGATCTTCCAGTAGAAAAGGGTTAAAGGAAGTAGAAAAGGGTTAAAAATTTTTTTATCTTCGGTGTGGTCTCACAGGTTAAAGGACCCTTTGCTTAACAGACTAGTAGCTAGCTACAAAATAAATATACACATACAATTGGAATTTATTTACAAATATTTAAATAATTAAATCATTTTGAATTCGAAGGTAAGCACTCGCTATTTACTAATTAATTAACAGATAAATATTAATTTACATTAATTAGCATTGACTAAAATCTGTTTTTGCATTTCTTTAATTATAAATATCATTCATTTAAATTTCCACCTTCTAATCTGAGAAGATTTCAAACGGAATGCTAATATATGCATTCATCATAAAAGTAAATTTTTTTCTCTCGCAATAGAGTTCTGTGATAATAAAAACAAAAAAAACTACAACTAAAAAAGAAAAAAATGTCACCCTATTTTCTGCGCCTCTTTCAGGTATCGCTTTCATTCGGCCAAACTGCGAGAGTCATTTTCAGCGTCTTTTTTTTTTATCTGAAAAGTTCTTCTCATTTTGTTCTGCTGCATTCCCATACCGAACCCCATTCCTGTTCCATTTCCCCGCTCCCCCCTTCCCTCTGCAAGGCATGTGTCACTTCATTTGCCTTGTAAATAACATACCGGCTTCGTCGCCTGTCATCACGATATATATACGGCAAGCATTTAGACTTAGCAGCTTTTCTGGGGGAGGTGAAAAAAAAAGCGGAGGGGGGAAATAGCTTTTTATCCATATGAATAAGGGGAGGGGAGAAATCAAAAGAATATAGGGGTGGGGTGGAGTTTCTCGATATTTTGAAATGTAAGTGCACGTTTTGTTTCGTTGTCTGCAGGCTCTGCGTGGTGCGAAAAAATGCTGGGAAATTTAAACTCGCTCGCTTGTCAAATGCAATGGAGCGATATCAGTCCAACTATGTAATATTTTTCTTTTTCTTACCCAAATTCGAAATTTAGTTATTCGAGTTTATTTTTATTTTATTTTTTTTAATGGAAATAAATATGAAATATGATAGATTTTGTAACAAGTCCCCTCTTATTTTTTTAAAGAGAAGTTTCGTATATTTGCATGTCGTTAATACTAAAACTGAAATTAGTTATGGTGAAATGTTTAGAAACATATGATAGAAAACATATGATTCATGTGTTATAATATGAAATCGATTTTTAACAACAGATGAAGAGTACAAATAATGAAATTATTATGAATTAATTAAAAGTATAATAATAGAAAATGTTTGACTTGAAAAGGAATTAAAAAATATAATAATAATGATAGTTTTTCTGAAGTACAGTCGTTCTCATTGTGTGTTTTCATATAGGATTTATAGGGTTTATCTGAACAATAAAGTATTTTGTAAATTACATTATATTGTTACATATTCTATTGTATACTGCATTGTGTATTATATTTTATTGTATTGTATATGTGTTTGTACTGTGTATTCTGGTAAAACCAAATCCAGTTATTGCTTCTTAGCTAAATTCGAAATCTTGTCAGATTTTATTTTTATTATTTAATTTTTTAAGAAGTGAAATAATTATGAAATATGATAGTTTTTGTAACAGGTTCCCTCTTATATAAATTTTGAAGTCTGTTGATTTTTAAAGAGAAGTTTCGTAAATTTGCATGTCGTTAATACTAAAACTAAAATTAATTATTGTTAAATATTAAGAAGTATATTGAAAAAGCTTTCAACGAATATTTTATTCATGTGTTGGAATATGAAATCGATTTTTAACAATAAATTAAGTAATATTCTTATAGACAAGGCTAAAAATGATGAAATTATAATGAATTAATTTATTATCTACAATTCTCACTTTTGTTTTCTTAATTAAAAGCAAGTGCAAAAATGAAAAATTAATAAATTCTTTAAAATAGAAAAAGGTTTAGTCTTGATCTCATAAGTTAAGTAAACGTTACTTATCAGACTTATAGCTTCAAAATAAGTATACACATACAATTTCAATTTATTTTGCATATATTTAAATAATTTTAAATTAATTAAATAATTAAATAATTTTGAAGTTAATTTCTTTTAAATTATTAAATAATTTTAAATTCCAAATTAAACACTTGTTAATAACTAATTAATTAATCACAACTTTATTCAATTAAAATGTATATTATATAACATCAATAAGCATTGACTAAAATTTGTCTCTGCATTTCTTTAATTGAAAATATCATTGTTTTAAATGTCACCCTTTCTAATCTGAGAATATTTCAAACAGACTGCTAATATATGCATTCATCATCAAACATTTTTCACCCGCTATGGAGTTCTGAAAATAAAAAAAAAAAAAAAAAAAGTAATTGCAACTAAAGAAAAAAAAATGTCACCCTATTTTCTGCGCCTCTTTCAAGTATCGCTTACATTCGTTCAAACTGCGAGAGTCATTTTCAGCGTCTTCATTTTAACCTAAAAAGTTCCTCTCATTTTGTTCTGCTGCATTCCTATTCCAAATCCCATTTATGCTCCATCTCCCCCCACCCTTCCCTTCCTTTTGCAAGCCATGTGTCACTTCATTTGCTTTGCAAATAACAAACCGGCTTCGTCATCCGTCATCACGATATACACTGAAGTGACAAAAGTCATGGGATACCTCTTATTATCGTGTCGGCCCTTCTTCCGCCCGGCGAAGTGCAGCAACTCGACGTGGCATGGACTCAACAAGTCGTTGGAAGTCTTCTGCAGGAATATTGAGCCATGCTGTCTCGATAGACGTCCATAATTGTGAAAGCGTTGAAGGTGCAGGATTTTAGGCACGAACATACCTCTCGATGATGTCCCATAACTGCTCGATGGGATTCATGTCGGTCGATCTAGGTGGCCAGATCATTCGTCGGAATTGTCCAGAATGTTCTTCAAACCAATCGCGAACAGTTGTGGCCCGGTAACATGGCTCATTGTCATCCATAAAAATCCCATCGTTGTTTGGGTAAATGAAGGCCATGAATGGCTGCAAGTGATCTCCAAGTAGCTGAACATAAGCATTTCCAGTCAATGTTCGGTCCAGTCGCACCAGAGGACCAAGTCCATGCCATGAAAAAACAGCCCACACCATTACGGAGCCACTACCAGCTTGAACAGTGCCTTGCTGACACTTTGGGTCCATGGCTTCGTGGGGTCTGCGCCACACTCGAACCCTACCATCAGCACTTACCAACTGAAATCGTGACTCATCGGACCAGGCCACGGTTTTCCATTCATCTAGGGGCCAACCGATATGCTCACGTGCCCACGAGAGTCGCTGCAAGCGATGTCGTTCTGTCAGTAAAGGCACTTGAGTCGGTCTTCTGCTGGAATAGCCCAAGAAAGCCAAATTTCTCCGCACAGATCTAACAGAGAAGTCCCTTGTACGTTCCACATTGATTTCTGCGGTTATGTGACGCAGTGTTACTTGTCTGTTAGAATTTACGACTCTTTGTAGACGTCGCCGGTCTCGGTCGTTAAGTGCAGGCGGTCGACCACTGCGCTGTCCATGGTGGGATGTTATGCCTGAAATTTCATACTCTTGGCACACTCTTGACTCAGTGGATCTGGGAATGTTGAATTCCCTAACGATTTTCGAAATGGCATGACCCATGCGTCTATCTCCAACAAGCATTCCGCGTTCAAAGTCTGTTAATTCCCGTCTTGCGGTCATCATCACGTCAAAACCTCTTCACAATGAACAACTTGAACAGAAATGCAACAGCATTTATACCTGTTCTACGCGATGCTACTGCCATCTGAAAATTTGCATATTGCTATCCCATGACTTTTTTCACTTCAGTGTATATAAACGGCAAGAATTTAGACTTTGCAGCTTTTCTGGGGGAGGTACAAAAAAAGGGGGATAACTTTTTATCCCTATGAAAATGGGGAGGGATAAATCAGAAGAATAAGGCGGTTGGGGGGGGGAGAGAAATATTTCTGAATATTTTGAAATGTAAGTGCACGTTTCCTTTCGTTGCCTGCAGGTCTGTGTGGTGTGAAAAAATGCTGGGAGATTTAAAATCATTCGCTTGTCAAATGCAAAGGAGGGGTATCAGTCCAACTATGCATTTTTTTTTCTTACCGAAATTCGAAATCTTGTAAGAATATATTTATACTTTTTTTTATGAATGGAAATAAATATGAAATAGTATAGATTTTGTAACAGGTCCCTCTTAGTTAGAGTTTGAAGTCTGTTGATTTTTAAAGAGATGTTTCGTATATTTGCATGTCTTTAATGTTAAAACTAAAATTAGCTATGGTGAAAGTTTTAGAACCACATTGAAATATATTTGAGAGAATACTTTATTCTTGGGTTAGATCCTGAAATTTATTCTTTATCAATAAATTAAAAATGCTTCGTATGGATAAAGGTAAAAATAATGAAATTATTATGAACTAATTATCTACCATTTTCACTTTAGTTTTTCTTAACTAAACGGAAGTGCAAAAATGAAATTTTAACAAACTCCTTAAAATAGAAAAGGGTTTAGTATTCATCTCAGAAGTTAAGTAACCGTTGCTTAACAGACTTATAGCTACAAAATAAATGTGCACATACAATTTGAATTTATTTTGCAAATATTTAATGAATTTTAAATTAATTATGTAATAAAATAAAGGCTTAAAGCTGTTGCACTTTTCAGACTTCTGACGGGCTACGTTTGTATGGCCAATTATCCTTTTCGAAAGAAAATATTTGCAAGCCCAAAATGCATGCTCTATTGTCTTTGAGAGGACATGGATTCATGTTACCTTCCTCTCTGCCCTGCACTTGTTTTCTCTACAGTGTATGGTCGTTACTGCGAGGCTACGGCCCTTATGGGCTAAACATGTCACTATGTGATTTCCTTCGATTCTCGTTGCTGTTTTTATATTCCTTGTGTTTTTTTCTTCCTTTTTCATTTTATTACTTATTACACCCTGTCATTGGAAATAAAAAAAACATATAATAAAATAATTTTGAATTTTAGTTTTTAAATTATTAAATAATTTTGAATTCGAAATTAAACACGTGTTATTAACTAATTAATTTAACACAGTCTTAAACAGGTAAAATGCATATTAATTAACATTAACAAGCATTGACTAAAATGTGTTTCAGCATTTCTTTAATTAAAAATACCATTCATTTAAATTTCCCCTTTCTAACCTGAAAAGATTTCAAACGGAATGCTAATATATGCATGCATCAGAAAAGTACATTTTCCCCCCTTGCAATAGAATTATCTAATGAAAAAAAAAAATAGCTACAAGTAGAAAAAAAAATGCCGCCCTATTTTGTGCGCTTCTTTCAGGTATCGCTTTCATTCGGCCCAACTGCGAGAGTCATTTTCAGCATCTTCCTTCTTACCTAAAAAGTTCTCTCATTTTGTTCTGCTGCATTCCCATTCCAAATCCCATTCCTGCTCCATCTCCCCCCCCCCCCACACTTCCCTCTGCAAGGCATGTGGCACTTCATTTACTTTGCAAATAACAAACCAGCATCGTCGCCTGTCATCACGATATACATACACCAAGAATTTAGGCTTAGCAGCTTTTCTGGGGGCAGGTAGAAAATAAAAGGGAGAGAATAGCTTTTCATCCATATGAAACAGGGGTGGGAAAAATCAAAAGAATATAGGGGTGGGGGTAGAGAAAAGTTTCTCGATATTTTGAAATGTAAGTGCACAAATTTGTTTCGTTACCTGCAGGTCTGCGTGGTGCGAAGAAATGCTGGGAGATTTAAAATCGCTCGCATGTCAAATGCAAAGGAGGGGTATCAGTCCCAACTAAGTAATTTTTTTTTCTTACCCAAATTCGAAATCTTGTAAGAATTTATTTTTATTTATTTTTTTATGAATGGAAATAAATATGAAATATGATAGATTTTGTAACAGGTCCCCTCTTATTCAAAGTTAGAAGTATGTTGTTTTTTAAAGAGAATTTTCGTATATGTGCAGTCTTTAATACTAAAACTAAAAATAGTTTTGGTGAAATATTTAGAAGCATATTGAAATATTTTATTCATGTTTTTGAATATGAAATCGATTTTTAACATTAAATTAAAAATGTTTCTTATAGATAAGGTTGTCGTTAAAAAAATGAAATTATGTATTAGTTAAAGTATTATAATTAAAATTGTTTCTGCAGTATAGTTTTTCTCATTGTGTGCTTTATAAATATTTATATGGTTTTATCTCAAAAATGATGTATTTTATAAAATATATTCTATTGTTATGTATTGTATTGTATAGTTCACTGTATTGTGTAAAGTATATTTATATTATGATATTGCATGCTGTTTTGTTTTGTTATATATTTTGTATTGTATGTTCATTTGTAAAGTATATTCTATTCTATATATATTCGTTTGTTTTTATAAAAATATATATGCTGGTAAAACCCAATCGAATAATTAATCAATCAAAGCTTTAAACAGCTAAAATGCATATTAATAAACATTAATAAGCATTTACTGAAATGCGTGTCTGCATTTATTTAATTATGAATATCAATCAATTAAATTTCCCCGTTCGATTCTGAGAAGAAATTGAAATGTTAATATATGCATTCTTCATAAAAGTAAATTTTTTCGTCGCAATAGAGTTCTGAAATAAAAAAAAAGAACAACAACTAGAAAAGAAAAAAATGTCACACTATTTTCTGCGCTTCTTTCAGGTATCGCTTTCATTCGGCCCAACTGCGAGAGTCATTTTCAGCATCTTCCTTTCTACCTAAAAAGTTCTCTCATTTTGTTCTGCTGCATTCCCATTCCTGTTCCATCTCCCCCCTCCCTTCCCTCTGCAAGGCATGCGTCACTTCATTTGCCTTGTAAATAACATATCGGCTTCGTGGCCTGTCATCACGATACATATACGGCAAGAATTTAGACTTAGCAGCTTTTTCCGGGGGAGGTAAAAAAAAGGGGGAATAGCATTTTACCATATGAAAAAGGGGAGGGGAATAATAAAAAGAATAAGGCGGAGGGGGTGGAGAAAAGTTCTTCTATAATTTGAAGTGTAAGTGCACGTTTTGTTTCGCTGCCTGCAGGTCTGTGAGGTGCGAATAAATGCTGAGAGATTTAAAATAGCTCACTTAACAAATGCAAAGGAGGGGTATCAGTACAACAATGTAATTTTTTATTTCTTACCCGAATCCGAAATTTTGTACGAATTTATAATTATTATAATTTTTTTTATATGAATGGAAATAAATATGAAGTATGATAGATTTTGTAACAGGTCCCTCTCTTATTTAAAGGCTGAAGAGAAGTTTCGTATATTTACATGTAGTTACTACTAAAACTGAACTTAGTTATGGTGAAATTTTTAGGAAAATACTGAAATATATTTGAAAGAATATTTTATTCATTTCTAAAAATATGCAATCTATTTTTAACAATAAATTAAAAATGTTTATTATAAATAAAAGTAATTAAATTATTATGAATTAATTAATTATCTAATTTCGTTTCGCTCGAATTTCGTTTTCTTAATTAAACGCAAGTGCAAAAATGAAAAATTAATAAATTCCTTAAAATAGAAAAATGTGTAGTCTTAATCTCAAAAAGTTAAGTAACCGTTTCTTATCAGACTTATATCTGCAAAATAAATATGCACGCAAAATTTGAATTTATTTTGCAAATATTTAAATAATTTTAAATTAATTAGATAATTAAATAATTTTGAATTTTAATTTTTAAATTATTATTTTTTTTTACTTCAAAATCAAGCACGTGTTCTTAACTAATTAATTTATCACAGTTTTAAACAGGTAAAATGCATAACAATTTGCATTAATAAGCATTCACCAAAATTTTTTTCTGCATTAAAAATATCATTCATTTAAATTTTCCCTTTCTAATTCTGAGAAGATTTCAAACAGAATGCTAACATATTTATTCATCATAAAAGTACATTTTTTCCATGCAATAGAGTTCTGAAATAAAAAAAAAAGAAACTACAGTTAAGAAAAAGAATGTCATCCTATTTTATACGCCTCTTTCAGTTATCGCTTTCATTGGGCCCGACTGCGAGAGTCATTTTCTTCGTCTTCCTTCTTCCCTCATTTTGTTCTGCTGCATTCCCATTCCAAATCTCATTCCTGTACCATATCCCCCCTTCCCTCTGCAAGGCACGCGTCACTTCATTTGCTTTGCAAATAACAAACCGGCTTCGTCGCCTGTCATCACGATACATATATGGCGAGAATTTAGAGTTAGCAGCTTTTCTGGGGGAAGTAGAAAAAAGGGGGTAATAGCTTTTTATCCATATGAAAGAGAGGAGGGAGAAACCAAAAGAACATGGGGTGAGGGGGTGGGGGCGGGAGAAAAGTTTCTCGATATTTTGAAATGTAAGTGCACGTTTTGTTTCCTTTCCTGCAGGTCTGCGTGGTGCGAAAAAAGTCTGGCAGACTTAAAATCGCTCGCTTGTCAAATGCAAAGGAGAGGTATCAGTCCAACTGCGCATTTCTTTCTTCTTTTCTTTGTGAATGCAAATAAATAAGAAATATCATAGATTTTGTAACAGGTCCCCTCGTATTTAAAGTTTGAAGTCTGTTGATTTTTAAAGAGAGGTTTCGTATATTTGCATGTCGTTAACACGAAGGTAACTAAGAAATTTTTGAGACAGTGGCAGACGACAACCGCAGGAAAAAAAAAATATTCGTTAAATTTGTGAATTTGAACTCTTTTACAGCCGCAGCCGATAATTTGTGGCAGCAATTGCAATTTATCTGTCGTAGAATAGATTTTGGAAGAAAGGAAAAGGTAACTGACGCGAGAGCATTATCGCGCTATGATTTTCTATGATTTTAAAGTGGTGTTAAATCAAGAAGACTGCCTTCAACGTTTACAACTAGCATATGGAGACGAAGCTCCATCTCGCGCTAATGTATTTAGATATTTTACAGAATTTCGTAGAAGTTGAAGTTCTCTGCTGGATCAAGAATACACAGGAAGACCTTCATCAGTTGTAGTTCCAGAATTTGTGTCGGCCATACAAAAAATGTCAGTCGATGATAATAGCTGCATTTATCAAATGATACAGAAGATACTTAACATTGGATACGAAGCTATACATAGAATTATTCATGAAGATCTGCATATGAAAAAATTAGTTTGTCATTGGGTCCCCCATAATTTAACAGAACACCAAAAAACGGATCTTGTCACAATCAGCAAAGAAACCATATAATTACTTAACGATAGTGGACATCGCCTTATTTCTAAAATCATAACTGATTATTAAACTTACAGAGCGTTTTTTGACGTACCAACACGACCAGAAAGTAAAGTATACGTCTTTGAAGATGACCCCAAATCAACAATGGTGAAAAGACAACGAGCAATGAAAACAGTAATGTATGCATATTTCTTCAGAAGTATGGAACTGGTCAAAGCCATCAAGTTGGAAGGACTGAAGACAGACCCAACTAACAGGTGCACCATTAAGTGTCTTCCAGAAATTCTTCAAGAAGTGAATGTAAGTTGACTCATGCTTCACCATAATAATGCATCTACTCATAAGGCAAGATCGACAGTCGAATTTCTTAAACAAAAACCCATCAGTGATAGAGCATCCGCCCTATTTGACTTATCTTGCTATGTGTGATTTTTGGCTTTTTTTTTAATCTCGAGAAAAATTTACGTGGTAGGCGTTTTATGCGAGAAGCGAAGAAATGCTGGGAGTTGTAAAATCGCTCGCTTGTCAAATGCAAAGGAGGGGTATCAGCCCAACTATGTAATTTTTCTTTTTCTTACACAAATTCGAAATCTTGTAAGAATATTTTATTTTTTATTTTTTTTTCATGAACTATGATAGATTTTGGAACAGGTCCCCTCTTATTTAAAGTTTGTAGTCTGTTGATTCCTAGAGAGAGGTTTCGGATATTTGCATGCCGTTAATGCTGAAACTAAAATTAGTTATAGTGAAATTTTTGGAAGCATATTGAAATATTTTATAAAGAACATTTTATTCATGTGTTAGAATTTGAAATCGATTTTTATCCATAAATTAAAAATGTTTCGCATAGATGACGGTAAAAAGAATGGAATTATTATTAATTAGTTAAAAATCTTCCTTTTTTACTTTTGGTTTTTATAATTAAACGCAAGTGCAAAAATCAAAAATTAATAAATTCCTTAAAGTAGAAAATGGTTTGGTCATGGTCTCAAAGAGTTAGTAACCATTGCTTATAAGACTTATAGCTATGAAATAAATATGCACATGTTTTAACATTCAAATAACTTTTAACTCAAAACTAAGCATGCGTTATTAACTAATTAATTAACAACTAAAATGCATATTAATTTAAATTAATAAGCCTTCATTAAAATTTGCTTCCCCATTTCATTAATTAAAAATATCATAGATTTAAATTTCCACCTTCTAATCTGAAAGGATTTCAAACAGAATGCTAATATATGCATTCATCATAAAAGTACATTTTTTTCCCTCTCAACAGAGTTCTGAAATAAAAAAAAAGAGCTACAACTAAAAAAGAAAAAAAAAATGTCACCCTATTTTCTGCGCTTCTTTCAGTTATCGCTTTCATTGGACCCGACTGCGAGAGTCATTTTCAGCGTCTTCCTTCTTACCTGAAAAGTTCCCTCATTTTGTTCTGCTGCGTTCCCATTCCAAATCTCATTCCTGTTACATGTCGCCCCCCTTCCCTCTGCAAGGCACGCGTCACTTCATTTGCTTTGTAACTAACAAACCGGCTTCGTCGCCTGTCAAATGTCAAATAGAAAAATGTGTAGTCTTAATCTCAAAAAGATAAGTAACCGTTTCTTATCAGACTTATGTCTGCAAAAAAAATATGCACGCAAAATTTGAATTTATTTTGCAAATATTTAAATAATTTTAAATTAATTAGATAATTAAATAATTTTGAATTTTAATTTTTAAATTATTATTTTTTTAAATTCAAAATTAAGCACGTGTTATTAACTAATTAACTTATCACAGTTTTAAACAGGTAAAATGCATAACAATTTGCATTAATAAGCATTCACCAAAATTTTTTTCTGCATTAAAAATATCATTCATTTAAATTTCCCCTTTCTAATTCTGAGAAGATTTCAAACAGAATGCTAATATATTTATTCATCATAAAAGTACATTTTTTCCATGCAATAGAGTTCTGAAATAAAAAAAAAAGAAACTACAGTTAAGAAAAAGAATGTCACCCTATTTTCTACGCCTCTTTCAGTTATCGCTTTCATTGGGCCCGACTGCGAGAGACATTTTCAGCGTCTTCCTTCTTACCTGAAAAGTTCCCTCATTTTGTTCTGCTGCATTCCCATTCCAAATATCATTCCTGTTCCATATGCCCCCCCCTTCCCTCTGCAAGGCACGCGTCACTTCATTTGCTTTGCAACTAACAAACCGGCTTCGTCGCCTGTCATCACGACATATATACGGCGAGAATTTAGACTTAGCAGCTTTTCTGGGGGGATGAAGAAAAAAGGGGGGAATAGCTTTTTATCCATATGAAAGAGAGGAGGGAGAAACCAAAAGAATAAGGGGGTGGGGGTTGGAGAAAAGTTTCTCGATATTTTGAAATGTAAGTGCACATTTTGTTTCGTTGCCTGCAGGTCTGCGTGGTGCGAAAAAATGCTGGGAGATTTAAAATCGCTCGCTTCTCAAATGCAAAGGAGGGGTATCAGTCCAACTATGTAATTTTTTTTCTCTTACCCAAATTGGATTGTAAGAATTTATATATATATATATATATATATATATATATATTTGTGAATGGAAATAAATATGAAAGTTTGAAGTCTGTTGATTTTTAAAGAGACGTTTCGTATATGTGCATGCCGTTGATGCTAAAACTAAAATTAACTACGGTGAGATTTCCAGAAGCCTATTGAAATATATTTGAAAGAATATTTTATTCACGTCTTAGAATTTGAAAATGATTTGTAAGAGTAAATTAAAAAATTTTCTTATAGATAAGGGTAAACATGCACATATACGAAACTTCGCTTTAAAAATCAACAGACTTCAAACTTTAAGTTAGATGGGACCTGTTACGAAATCTATCATAGCTCATATTTAATTCCATTCATAGAAAAAAAAATAAAAATTTAATTCCTACAAGATTTCGAATTTGGGGGATAAAAAATCGATTGGGTTTTATCAGAATACAACTTATAAAAACAAAGGAATATGATTTACAATAGTATATACTTTACAAATTCATATAAAATGCGATATAATATATAACAATATAATAACATAAAATACAATATACAATACAATATGCAATGCAATATAGAATACAATACATAACAATAGAATATATTTTATGAAATACTTTATTTTTGATATAAAACCATATAAGTCATTTATAAAAACACCCATTAAGAAAGGCTATATAATATAATAATAATGTTTCTAAAGTAGTTTTTTTTTTTAAATTTTGTGCAAATCAAACATTTTTAATTATATTTTTAATAATTTCATAATAAATTCATTATTTATAAGAAATATATTTAATTTATTGATATTCACACACATGAATAAAATATTTTTTTCAAAATGGTTTTCAAAATATCACCATAACTAATTTTAATTTTAGCATTAACGGCATGCAGATATACGAAACTTTTCTTTGAAAATCATCAGACTCCAGACTTTATATAAGAGTGGACCTGAAATCTATAATATTTCATATTTATTTCCATTCATAAAAAAAAAAAAAAAAAAAAAATTCTTACAAGATTTCGAATTTGGGTAAGAAAGAAAAAAATACATAGTTGGACTGATACCCCTCCTTTGCATTTGACAAGCGGCCGATTTTAAATCTTCCACCATTTTTTCGCACCACGCAGAACCTGTAGGCAACGAAACAAAACGTGCACTTACATTTCAAAATATCCGCAAACTTTTCTCCGCCCCCCTTATTCTTCTGATTTCCCCCTCCCCTCTTTCATATGGATAATAACCTATTCACCCCCGCCCACCTCTTCTTGTACCTCCCCGTAGAAAAAGCTGCTAAGTCTAAATTCTTGCCGTATATATGTCGTGATGACAGGCGACGAAGCCGGTCTGTTATTTGCAAAGCAAATGAAGTGACACGTACCTTGCAGAGGGAAGGGGAGATGGAACAGGAATGGGATTTGGAACGGAAATGCAGGCAGAACAAAATAAGAGAATTTTTCAGGTAGAAAGGAAGACGCCGAAAATGTCTCTCGCAGTCGGGCCGAATGAAAGCTATACTGAAAGAAGCGCTAAAAATAGGGTGACATTTTTTTCTTTTTTCAGTTGTAGTACTTTTTTTTTATTTCAGAACTCTATTGCAAGGGAAAAAATGTAGTTTGATGATGGATGCATGTATTAGCATTCTGTTTGAAATCATCTCAGACTAGAATGGGGAAATTTAAATGAATATTTATAATTGAAGAAATGCAGAAACGCATTTTAGTCAATGTTTATTAATTCAAATTAATATGCATTTTACCTGTAATAATTGTATGCACGTATTTATTTTGCAGCTATAAGTCTCATAAACAACGGTTACTTAACTTATGAGATCAAGGCTAAACTTTGTTCTATATGTAATTTATTAATTTTTCATTTTTGGACTTGAGTTTAATTAAGAAAATCAAAGTGAAAATGGTAGATAAATATTTAATTAATAAGAATTTCATTATTTGTTCCCTTATCTACATGAAACATTTTTAATTTATTGTTAAAAATTGTTTTCATAAAATGTTCGTTCAAATATATTTCAATAAGCTTCTAAAAATTTCTAAAAAAAAAAATTAAAAATTATTTTAGTTTTTGTATTAACGCCATGCATATATACGAAACTACTCTTTAAACTTTAAATAAGAGGGGACCTGTTACACAATTTGTCATAATCCATATTTATTTCCATTCATAAATAAATAAATAAAAATTCTTACAAGATTTCGAATTTGGGTGAGAAAAAAAATTACATAGTTGGACCCCTCCTTTGCATTTGACAAGCGAGCGATTTTAAATCTCCCAGCATTTTCTCGCACCACGAAGACCTGCAGGCAGCAAAACGAAACTTGCACTTACATTTCGAAATATCGAGAAACTTTTCTTCACCCCCCCCCCTATTATTTTGATTTCTCCCTCCCCTCTTTTTCATATGGAAAAAAAACTATTCCCCCCCTTCTTTTTACCTCTCCCACAAAAGCTGCTAAGTCTAAATTCTTGCCGTATATATATCGTGATGACAGGCGACGAAGTCGGTTTGCTATTTGCAAAGCAAATGAAGTGACAACATGCCTTGCAGAGGGAAGGGGAGATGGAACAGGAATGGGATTTGGAACGGGAATGCAGCAGAACAAAATGAGGGAACTTTTCAGGTAAAAAGGAAAGATGCTGAAAATGACTCTCGCAGTAAGGCCCAACGAAAGTGATACCTGAAAGAAGCGCACAAGATTGGGTGAATTTTTTTTTTTTTTTTTTTTTTTTTTTTTTGTTTCAGAACCCTATTGTGAGGAAAAAATGTACTTTTATGATGAATGTATATATTAGCATTCTGTTTGAAATCCTTTTAGATTAAAAAGGGAAAATTTAAATGAATGATATTTTTAAATAAAGATGTGACGGCACAAATTTTAGTCAATGCTTAATAATGCAAATTAATATAACATTTGTCTAATTAAAATTGTTAATTAAGTAATTACTTAATAACACGTGTTTAATTTTGAATTCAAAGTTATTTAATAATATAAAAATTATAATTCAAAATTATTTAATAATTAAAAAAAAATTATATTCAAAATTATTTAGTTATCTAATTAATTTAAAATTATTGAAAAAATTGCAAAATATATTCAAATTGTATGTGCATATTTATATTGTAGCTATAAGTCTGATAAGCAACGGTTACTTAAGTTATGAGTTCAAGACTGAACCTTTTTACTGTCAAGAATTTATTATTTTTTCAGTTTTGCACTTGCGTTTAATTAAGAAAACAAAAGAGAAAATTGTAGATAATTAATTAATTCATAATGATTTAATTATTTTTACCCTTATCTATACAAAATATTTTTAATTTACTGATAAAAATCCATTTAACATTCGAACACATGAATAAAATATTCTTTCAAATATATTTCAATAGGCTTCTAGAAATTTCACCATAACTCATTTCAGTTTTAGCATCAACGGCGTGCAAATATACGAAGTTTCTCTTTAAAAATCAACAGACTTCAAACTTTAAATACGCGGAGACCTGTTACAACATCTATCATATTTCATATTTATTTCCCTTCATAAAAAAAAAAAATATATATATATATATATAAATAAATTCTTACAAGACTTCGAATTTGGGTAAGAAAAAGAAAAAAATACATAGTTGGACTGATACCCCTCCTTTGCATTTGACAAGCGGGCGAATTTAAATCTCCCAGCCTTTTTTCGCACCACGCAGATCTGCAGGCAACGAAACAAAACGTGCACTTACATTTCGAAATATGGAGAAACTTTTCTCCACCCCACACCCCTTATTTTTTGATATTCTTCCTCCCCTCTCTCATATGGATAAAAAGCTATTCCCCCCTTTTTTTTACCTCCCTCAGAAACGCTACTAAGTCTAAATTCTCGCCGTATATATGTCGTGATGACAGGCGACGAAGCCGGTTTGTTATATGCAAAGCAAATGAAGTAACACATGCCTTGCAGAGGAAAGGGGGGGGAATGAGATGGAACAGGAATGTGATTTGGAATGGGAATGCAGCAGAACAAAATTAGAAGAGCTTTTCAGGTAAAAAGGAAGATGCTGAAATTGACTCTCGCAGTTGGGCCCAATGAAAGCGATACCTGAAAGAAGCGCACAAAATAGGGTGACATTTTTTTTTCAGTTGTAGTATTTTTTTTTTATTTCAGAACTCTATTGCGAGGGAAAAAATGTACTTTGATGATGAATGCATGTATTAGCATTCCGTTTGAAATCTACTCAAGAAATTCATTTTAGTGAATGTTAATTAATGTAAATTAATATGCATATTACCTGTTTAAAACTGTTTTAAATTTATTATTATTAACACTTAATTTCGAATTCAGAATTATTTAATAATTTAAAATTAAAATTCAAAAATATTTAGAATATTGAATTTAGAAAGAATATTTTATTCATCTGTTAGAATATAAAATCGATTTTTTTACAAATTAAAATTGTTTCTTATTGATAAGAATAAAAATAATGAAATTATTATGGCTTGATTAAAAATATAATAATTTAAAATGTTTAATTTGCACGGAATTTAAAAAATATATAATAATAATAATGTTTGAAAATTAAAGTTTTTCTAATTGAGTGTTTTTATATGGGAATTATATGATTTTAACTCAACAATAAACTATTTTGTAAATTAAATTCTATTGTTTTACATTGTATGGTATATTGCATTGTATATTGTTATATGTTATACATTGTACTGTATTGTATAGATATTTGTAAAGTGTATTCTATTGTTTATATATTCTTTTTTTATAATCTATATTCTGGTAAAAGCTAATCATAATTTTTAAATAAATATATTTAAAATACAACAGTATATCATTATATTATCTTGAAACAATTCATTTAATTCCCCAAACAAGTGGTTAAACAATAATAAATACGAATTAGTAAATACCACCCCACTCTTTCATATCCAATTATTCCAGCTGTAAAGGTAAAATTAACCATTTACTATTTATAAAAGGCCTTTTATTAAAATGTTCATATAAGAAATAGTTACATACAATACACATCCAATTGTAATTTTACATTTATTGTATTGTTCGTAATTTTCGAAACTTATTATTATTTATTAGTGTAAGTAATAAGTTACTCCGTTCATAATATCTGAAATTTGTTTTTTTAAATTTGATTTGAATAGTATTTATCTAATTCAATATGTTAACTGAAATAGCGATAGATAATTCAAAAACTCTTTATGTTAAATGAAAAAAATTTACTAATTTAAAATACAATTTACGACGTATAATGTGCATTAAAATTTATGAGATAATTATCAAAAGATAAGGTAATTGATAAATAATAAGATATCTATTGTAACTAAAATGCCATAAAAAAATAATAATTTCAAAATTTACTGTTAGCTTAGGTAAACAAGGTGAAGTAATTTGTAATTCATCGGAATGCTTGCCCCCGAGACTTTTAAATGAGTATTTAATTACAATGTCTTACATTGTTTTCTCCTAAGTTAATGTGTTGGAATAAATTGAACAATAATCTAATCGCAAATACAAATTTAATTCTCTAATAATAAACATATGTTTCTTTCAAAATGTCAAGAAAATAAAGATATTTAATTTATGACAATTTGCGTTCCTAATTTTTTTTATATTCCGTCTGGATTTCATTGCCTTTAAGAATTTATGAATATTAATTTCGATCCTAGACGATGTAATCCGTTTAAACAATTATTTACACATTAATTTAGGAAAATATCTTTTGTTAATTTAGAATGCAATCTTTAAACAAATTAACTGTGACATTATTGCTAAGTTTTTTTTTAATGAAATGTGCTTTAAAAATTTCTGATTTCGTAATTTATTACAATGCTTTATGACAGAAGTTTTAAAATATTTTATATTCACATATCTAACAGGATAAAATGATTAAGCTGCTCTCTTTTTAAAATTTTATTTTTTATACTATATCTCCTAGTAGCTTCATTTTTTTCTCCAGTTTATTAAGTTTATAATACTTGAGAGATTTCGTAATTAGGAAACATCATATATCGTACTAAAAATCTCGGTTTTGACATGCCTTTTTGCTCTAGAACTGAAAATATATAGCAGATTCAACTTTATTTAGAAGACACATCGCAAAATCCTGCAAAATTGTACTTACATTTTACAAGTATAATTTTCAACTTTCAAGAACTCCTTCCTTGCCTGTGGATATTTGATTTCAGATATTTGGATAATCTTGGATTCCCAATTCTTTGATTATTATCTTCATGATTTTATGATTTTTTTTTGTTTATTATGAATATCTGAAATTCTTAACATTTTTCAGAAATTTCCACATTTTAAACTCATATGTTCTGACAAGTGCAGAAATATTGTAAAAACAATTTAATAATTAAAGACAAAATTTACTGTAGAATGGATAAATAATGATAAGCGGTATTATTTATTAAAAAAGATGACGTATATGTCTTAATGTATGTGTCTACATGATTGATCGTATATTGGCATGGGTAAAGATGTTACCATACCAATACATGATCAGTCATGTGGATATATGAAAGTATACATACTTTAACATGGCAATACGTGTTAAAGTATATATACTTTAACTTGAATCTTTTTCAATAAGCCATACTATACTCAAATCTATTAGCCATACTATACTCAAATCTATTATTAATATTTGTAAAGTATCACGATAAATCGTATTATTAAAAAACAGGACATATATGTCCTAATATATATGTCTACATGATCAGTCATACAGGTATATGAAAGTAAACATACTTCAACATGACAATACGTATAAAAATGTACATACTTTAGCATGGCAATACGTATGAAAGTGTACAAACTTTAACATAGCAATATGTATGAAAGTATACATAATATAATATGACAATATGTATGAAAGTATACATACTTTAACATAATAATACATACTTTAACATAATAATACATACTTTAACATGACAATACGTGTGAAAGTATATATACATTAACCTGGATTTTTTCAAATAAGTCGTACTATACTCAGCTATAGTTTATATTTACAAAGCAGCATGACACAGCAAGAATTATTAACCAAGCATTTATGTTTTATTATTATATATATTGGCTATGAAAATTCATGAACATAAATTAAAATCATAAATATACGATAAAAAGGTATGAATGTAATTAATATCTTGTCTATCTGATCATTATGAGAATATAAAATTTCACATTCATTTCACACATAAAATTAGATCTACATTTACAGTTGGACAAAGAAAATAATGCACACATCCTTAATGAATTTTGTAATTATCATTATAATATGATCTTCACATAAGTAGTGTCGTTGTAAATGTATCGAAGGCAAATTTATAGTGCAATATAGTCCATTAACAACATTAATTAATGTAGTTAATTAACCACTGATTTAGAATTTTTCCATTACGGAATCCGATATTTTTAGCGCAATCGATTTAGCTTTTAAAAAACTTTATACCCATCAATATTTGATAAAATTACCTTAAATTTTGAAATCACAGAAAATTCCTGTATACAATATAAAAATCGTTTCATACATTATGTAGCCAACTTCTTGCTATGGTTACTATGAAAACACTGAAAAAATAAGTTTGATTTATTTGAAAAACGATTTTAAACAATAAAAATAATTGAATTAATTTATTTAAATAATAATTGCACATTTTAAATTTTTATTGCAATTATATCATTTAGAGTCAGAAAGTCTTTAATGACAACCTCATATGAGTGATGAACCGTTAAAATGCTTTTTAAGAATGCCCAAAAAAATTACGTCATTTTCTTTTGGTAAGAGCTTTACATTTTCTAAGCCAATGACATCAAATAGATGACAATGAAGATAGCTATTTTTTAAACTACCGCAATGTAATTAATGAGGCAAGGCAATTCAAGGCATCTTTATTAGGCGTTGATTTTTTAAATATATGAAAATATGTATCTGGAGCAAAAAAGGCGAATTTTTTATTCAAATCGTCACTATTTACGCAGTATACGAAGTGCTTAGGGTGATACACGAGCCGCGAATTTTCAGATATTCCCATAGAATATAGAATAGCTGTAGATAATGAATGAGCCGCTGAACAAATATTTAGACAATGCTTTCCAAACAGACATGAGCAACACACACTGAAAATGCACTTGTGAATCAATTTGCGCGAATACCAGTCATTAAGAAGTAGTAGTGGGGATCTGATGGTCGACTGGCTGGCACTCGGTACCACAGGTATCGGGTTCGAATCCCGGCTGTGCCATTCCCGGCATTGCCGCGAATTTTCAGATATTCCCATAGAATATAGAATAGCTGTAGATAATGAATGAGCCGCTGAACGAATATTTAGACAATGCTTTCCAAACAGACATGAGCAACACACACTGAAAATGCACTTGTGAATCAATTTGCGCGAATACCAGTCATTAAGAAGTAGTAGTGGGGACCTGATGGTCGACTGGCTGGCACTCGGTACCACAGGTATCGGGTTCGAATCCCGGCTGTGCCATGGATGTTTGTAGTGGTTCGGAATCCACTTTAAACCATAGGTCCCGGTCCTAATAGGATCGTAGAGTGTTTGTGGAGTAGTGTTACTCTCATCCGTAGCACATCTTCAAGCTATACGTTGCCCCTGGGTTACGTGTAGCTTGAAGAACTTAAAAAAAAATGTGTGTTAAATGCTAACAGTGGTGCAGCCCTTGCTTATGGCAAAAAGGAAAAAGATTAACTGTCTGTATAGCCAGATGCATTAGAACAGCAAGAAGTAGCAGTAATTGTGGGGGGAGGGGACGCCATCGACGTGTTTGGCCGTTATGGAAGAAAATGCGTTAGACACCATGGACATTAATCCCAGTACCAGAATATGTGCATTTGCTCTGCCTTACGAGTTTCTCGTTGCAGTGTACAGCGTGTTTTGATTGCGGAGTCCTTACACTCATTTCATCTCCAAATGAATATTCTTGTATTGATAAAAAAACAAAGCACAAAAGAAAAAATGGTACTGTAAAATTATGGTTAAAACAAATTGTGATAAGCGATTAAAAGAAGAAAAAATACACATGGGCCTACCTTGATGTCCTTGCTTCTGTGTTTCAGTACTTTCCTTAAAATTTTTTTATGGATTAAACACAAATTTGAATTCTGTAGATTGAGAAATGCGTATACTAAAATTAAAATAGTTAATTCCTGCAAAAACGGAGCGAAAATACGAACAGCACTATGTAGCAACCTAGCGAAAACAATCTAATCTCATTCGGGGTTTAGCGATTTTGCAGAACGCAAAAATCTCTGAAAGTGAACAGCTCGATTGTTGCCAAATTTTAGAAATTTCAGAATCATCAAATACCAGAATAAAGAGAGATTACAGTATATTCGACAACCTGTAAGTTTATAAGTGCTTGTTTATGAAGATGTATATGTATGTGTACGTCTGAATATGTATGTCTGCATAAGTGACAATATATTGATATGGGTAAAGATGTATGCTTAAATATACATCAAAGCATATATACTTTAATCAGTACTACTAATATTTTAATCTATATACTATAAATTAATAACACTTTAAATTATATCAATGAGCCCGATTATGTTTATACGCTCAGCTACAAATCTATTTTGCAATGTTAACATAACAGCATAAACATGTCTATATAAAGAGTAAAACTTGCATTAATGGTTATGTACCTACATTGCAATATACATTATTATATGCTTTTGTACATGTATATATATGTTATATATACATGTACATATAATTATGTATATATATGTTAATGTTCAATGCATGTATTTTGATTTTATTTTAGTTAGAATGATAAAATACTTAATCCACACATGCTCGACTGTAAGTAAACATATTAAATACGTACATATCTTAATCATTTAAATTTTTATCTACGGTGATTTATCCTTGGTATTTCCGTTAAAATTATTCTTCTATTAAAAATATTATTATTTCCATTAAAATATTGGAGCTTGATAATCCTGTGAAATCGCTAATTCCATACGGCTGTGGTCTCAAACAAGTCGTTTTACTGTAAAAAATACCCTCTAATTTTCAGAAGGTTAAATTTGAAATGCAAAAGTTAAAATTAGTTCATAAAAAAGGGTACCATGCTTATTTGCGATTCAATTATTGGAAGTTTCATCAATTTTATTGATTTCTTGCTATTTTTCGTCAGGGAAATCTAAATTTGTTCAGTTTTTAAAAGTGAAGGAAAAACGGATATTTGATGAGGTAAATAAGAGAAAGTTTAGCTAAAAAAGTTTTTGTTCAAAAGAAAAATGCTGTTAATTTTAAAACCCAATTGTTCACTCTATATTTAATATATTCACAAGTAAATTTTTCGTTCAATTCATTAAAATGAGTACTTTTGTTTAAAATAAATTTTTCACGCATGTTCGTTCTTATTATAGGATGAAATTATTTTTTGAAATTTATAAAATTATTAAAATTTTGAAATTATTTTATGAAATTATTAATTATCTTTTGGCCTATTAGGTAAATGAATTATTAAATTTATCTAGAGAATTTTCTCAATAGCGTTTTTAAATGATTTTTAGCAAATGTTATAAATGCAGAATTAAAGCAATAATAATGTGAAAAATATATTGATGTACATTCAAATTATAACTTGGAAACGATTAATACAATTATCGTTAATTTTAATATTGGATTTTTTTTTCGAAAGCCCCATTAATTTTTTCTATTAACCTTTAAACTTATGGAATTATTTATATAATTATTCTCTGAATTTTCTGTGTTATTTCCTCGAAAGATGAATTGGCTGTTCAACAAAACAAAATTAAAAGAAAAAATTAATTATATGAAGATAAGTTATGTCATAATGTTTATCTTATTTAAGGAATAAAATAAGGTGTAATATTAATATAATTACTCTTTATGTCTTGTATGAAAGTTATCTATTCTTTATCATTTACAGCTGAATTTTAAATATTGTTCTTAAATTATTTCGAATAATTGTAAGCATAAAGCAGCGAAATAGAGTTCTTTAGATGTACCTTTATGATGTTTAAATGAAAATTCGGGAGAAATATTTATGGTAAAATAAAGTAAATCTCTATCTAATAATCAATTCAATAATCAAATTTAAAATAAAAACATTCCATAATAATTCACATTTCATTATAAAACGCCATTTTCATGTTATTGGTTATTGAATAATGTAATAATGCAATCATTGATTTAAATTCGATCGTAGAGTTTTTATATCCTTATTGATTAAGACCTACTGTTCATATTAGCAGAAGTTAAAAAAAAACACATTTACATTTATTATGCTTAATTCTAGCTATAAACCTGCAATTATCCAATTATTTTCTTCTCAAAAAAGACGCTTCACCTTTTCTAGCAGCGGAAACGAACCACTTCACTACCAGATTTATTTTTACCATCCATTTCTTCTCAGGTTTTCATTAACCGATTTCGTTTCTTTCGGTGTTGAAAGATAATTCTTCCTGCAGGAGTTTTACTAATTAATCGTGTTACGATCGAAAAATTGTTCGACCTGCCACCATTGCTATTATCGATAAGCCCTGGCACATAAAGTATAATAGAGGCAGCGAAGTGAAACTCTATCGTCTCCTCTTCCATTGTTCCAGGGGCCCTCGAGACACACTTTTACTATCGGGAGTTGGAACCGAATTTCGGGGTTGTCTTCTTTTTCCCTCTCCTGTTTTCAACTTTCGAATGAGATGAAAGCAGCAAGAAGACAAGAAAGAAAAAAAAGTAAAAACAGATTGAAAAAATGTCGCCATTGTCTTAGTCACGTCCTTCATTCTTCATGCGCCGGTGCCTTTGAGACTAATAAATGATTCAAGATTTTTTCGCAAGTATGAATACGAGCGCCTTCTTTTGAAGGAAAAGCAATTTCTTTCTAAACGAAATCTTGTCTTCGGCCGTGGAATCCCAGCATGTTCTTTGGTGTCCTTTTTATATTCAAGGATTAATTTACCGAAATACTTTTTTCATAAAGGTGGCTTTGATTCGTGGTCTGTGTGAGGCGATTCACTTTCTATGTTTTGATATTCAAGTAGGACATAGAAATGTTCTACAATAAGAACATTCCATTGAAGAAGCCATTTTTTAAGGTAACATTTTAAGGAATTTCTATTGTAAATAATTTGAAAAAGAAAGGTATTTATGAAAGTTATTCATTCCTCAACGTTTACATGTAATTTATAAATATTTTCCATAAATTATTTTCAATAATTATAAGAATAAAACCACCGAATCGAATTCTTTCATTGAAAATACCTTTATAATTTTTAAATGAAAATTCGAGAGAAATATTTGTGGTAAAATAAAGTAAATCTCTACTAAATAATCAATTCAATCATCACACTTAAAACAAAAACATACAATACTGTTTTTAATTTCAATTTAAAGCTCAATTGTTATGTTATTGGTTATTGAATAATGTAATCATTGCTTAAAATTCTATCGTAGACATTTTATATTCCTATTGATTAAGATCTACTGTTCAGATGATCAGAAGCTAAAAAAAGATACATTTACATTTATTATGCTTAATTCTAGCTATAAACCTGCAATTATCCAATTATTTTCTTCTCAAAAAACACGTTTCATCTTTTCTAGCAGCGGAAATGAACGAGATGCCTTTTTACAACGATTTATTTTTACCATCCATTTCTTCTCAGGTTTTCATTAACCGATTTCGTTTCTTTCGGTGCTGAACGATAATTCTTCCTGCAGGAGTTTTACTAATTAATCGTGTTACGATCGAAAAATTGTTCGACCTTCCACCATTGCTATTATCGATAAACCCCGGCATAAAGTATAATAGAGGCAGCCAAGTGAAACTCTGTCGTCTCCTCTTCCATTGTTCCAGGGGCCCTCGAGACACCCTTTTACTATCGGGAGTTGAAACCGAATTTTCGGGGTTGTCTTCTTTTTCCCTCCTGTTTTCAACTTTCGAATGAGATGAAAGCAGCAGGGACAAGAAGAAGTAAAAGAAAGGATAAAAGATTGAAAAAATGTCGCCATTGTCTTAGTCACGTCCTTCATTCTTCATGCGTCGGTGCCTTTGAGACTAATAAATGATTCAAGATTTTTTCGCAAGTATGAATACGAGCGCCTTCTTTTGAAGGAAAAGCAATTTCTTTCTAAACGAAATCTTGTCTTCGGCCGTGGAATCCCAACATGTTCTTTGGTGTCCTTTTTATATTCCCGGATTAATTTACAGAAATCCTTTTTTCATAAAGGTGGCTTTGATTCGTGGTCTGTGTGAGGTGATTCACATTCTATGTTTTAACATTTAAGTAGGGCACATAAATGTTCGTGCAGCATGAACATTTTTTTGAAGCAGCCATTTTTAAAGGTAATGGTTTAATGAATTTCTTTTGTAAATAATTTGAATAAAAAATATATTTATGAAAGTTATTCATTCCTAATCGTTTACATATATATTATAAATATTGTCCATGAATTATTTGAATAATTATAAGCATAAAATCATGAAATCGAGTTCTTTCATAAGAGATACCTGTATGATTTTTAAATGAAAATTTGAGAGAAATATTTGTGGTAAAATAATGTAAACCTCTATTTAATAATGAATTCAATAATCAAATTTTAAATAAAACATTCTATAATAATTAACATTTCATTATAAAACGCCGTTTTCATGAAATTGGTTATTGAATAGTGTAATAATGTAATCATTTATTTAAATTTGATGGTAGACTTTTTATATTCCTATTGATTAGGATCTACTGTTCAGATTAGCAGAAGGTAAAAAAAAGATACGTTTACATTTATTATGTTTAATTCTTGCTATAAACTTGCAATTATCCAATTATTATCTTCTCAAAAAACACGTTTCACCTTTTCTAGCAGCGGAAACGAACCACTTTACTACCAGATTTATTTTTACCATCCATTTCTTCTCAGGTTTTCATTAACCGATTTCGTTTCTTTCTGTGCTGAAAGATAATTCTTCCTGCAGGAGTTTTACTAATTAATCGTGTTACGATCGCAAAAATTATGCGACATTCCACCATTGCTATTATCGATAAGCCCTGGCATGAAGTATAATAGAGGCAGCGAAGTGAAACTCTGTCGTCTCCTCTTCCATTGTTCCAGGGGCCCTCGAGACACCCTTTTACTATCGGGAGTTGGAACCGAATTTCGGGGTTGTCTTCTTTTTCCCTCTCCTGTTTTCAACTTTCGAATGAGATGAAAGCAGCAAGAAGACAAGAAAGAAAAAAAAGTAAAAAAAAGATTGAAAAAATGTCGCCATTGTCTTAGTCACGTCCTTCATTCTTCATGCGTCGGTGCCTTTGAGACTAATAAATGATTCAAGATTTTTTCGCAAGTATGAATACGAGCGCCTTCTTTTGAAGGAAAAGCAATTTCTTTCTAAACGAAATCCTGTCTTCGCCGTGGAATCCCAACATGTTCTTTGGTGTCCTTTTTATATTCCCGGATTAATTTACAGAAATCCTTTTTTCATAAAGGTGGCTTTGATTCGTGGTCTGTGTGAGGTGATTCACATTCTATGTTTTGACATTTAAGTAGGACACAGAAATGTTCGTGCAATAAAAACATTCTACTCAAGAAGCCATTTTTAAAGAAATATTTTAATGAATTTATTTTGCAAATAATTAGAAGGAAAGATAATATTTATGACAATTATTTCATACCGTTAGAATTATGTAGTTGAAATTACGTTTGCGCAGGTATAGAAAAGTTAGATTTCTTGTTTAGTGTAATAATTCTTATTGAAATGCATGTACTTACTTAAAACATTTTACCATGACAGAAACTGTAATAGATATGCACATTCTGGAGGCTATTATCATGTGAAAGTTATGTAGATATTTATTATTTCCGAGCAATAAAACGAACTAATAAATATGAACAAATGAACCAATACAAATACAAGCAAGCCTCTTACTGTGTAACGTTATTATAACAGCAAGTAACAACAGGGAATATCATTACAAGAGCAAGTAGTAAATATTTCGGCTGCCATAACTTTAATTAAAGGCACCAAACAAACCAATATAAATGAGATACAAGAAAACCTCCTACAACGGAACGTCATTGCAACATCAAGTAGCAACAGCTAACATTATTACAACAGCAAGTAGTAAATGTTTCTGATGTCGTTACATTGACTACAGGCATCAAACAAACCGATATAAGTGAGACAAAATTTAACGAAAAGTTTTATCAACATTTAGGCAGATAACTAATTTTTGCACACTACTACGTAATAATAAGGAACTTCATTTCACATTGGTAGGTTGCATATAAATTCAGTAGTTTTAACAATGAAATATCAAAAGAAATGCTTAAAATTGAAATGGTTTTTTTACCTTGCCTTCTTTTACTTATATCAGCGTCTTTTATGTTCATATCAGGGTTTTGTTTTAGCACGCTCATATTTGTGCTAATCCTCAAAATTAAAATAACTGCACATTTTATCGAATTCTAAAAAAAAAGCACTGAATGAATGATCATGGTATTAAATAAATACAAATCTCTATTGGCGAATACACAAGCGTATTTATGCATGTGTATGGTACTTAAAATAAAACGGATTTATTGGGTTAGCAAGAAAGTAAGTCGATTTTTAACATGTACTTAAATGGCGTAAAGCGAAATTACTTTCTTGCTAACCCTATAGTAGAATAAGAGGCAATTCACACTTTTTATTCCTCTCTTATATTTCAAAGAATTCCCTTGCCATTTATTTAATTAAATTAAATTAAAAAACAGCTATTATCACAAAAGTTTGCATGATGGAATGAGGTTCTAAATGTTAGGGAGATTGAAAAGCAAGTTATCCTTGATGTGCAAATTACACAACACAACACTTAATTTTTTGTAAATATGAATATAGTCATTTCTAATTAAAATTAAAAAAAAGTAACGGATAAAGAGCAAAAAATTATAATACAAATTGGAAATTTTTTTTAGGAGATTGCAGGTAGTCTTTTATCTGAAATATTAAAATATTGGTCATAGATTTATGCTATAAGACTTGCTCAAAATTTTCATATGACTGAGAAACAATAAAGAAAAGGATCCTATTATTCATCCTGGAAACTCCAAATGAATTTTTCAATGATTCAGAGGATAATCAACAAAAAAATCCATGTGATGCTCTACAGTCTGCTGTATCTAATGTTGAATATAATAGTGATGCTATATCTACACTACACATTCTATTTCAAGAGGAATAGAAAAAAATATTAAAGATCTGAAACTATCCATAACTAAATAAGAGTTATACATCAGTATTTAGGAGAATGGAATTATCCAGAAAGATGTCCGAGTGACTTCGTTATGCAATTGTAATTGCCAAAATAAAAAATACCACTGAAAGGATCACTAACAATGTTGGCAGACTATTGCTGGACAATTTTTAATAGAGATTTTGGGAAACTGCATGCTCAACAGTCCAAGCGACCTAGTAAAATAGAATAAATAAGTACATGTTTTTGTTAATATATTGCTAAGTACAGAAAACATTAAGTTACAAATATCTAAGTAATGGAAGCTAACTTCAATATTTTATTGTTGCATTTATGCTTAAAAAATCAAAGTCAGTATTAAATGTCCATTTTAATCTCAGAGAAAAAAAACTTTCATCAAAATTTGTTGACTTGTGTTGTTATAGACAGAAATGTGACGTTCAGCCTCGTGTTCAACTTGAGGGAAATGTTTAATATTCTGAATTCGTGCAAATATAGTCAGGACAAGGAAATACAAAAGCAACGATTGCAATTGTATGTAGATATCTATTCTTTTCAACGAGGAATAAAAGGAGTTAATTATCTTCTCGATTCTCTCATGATTTTTATGCAACAACAAGAAACTCGAATTCCAAAGGTTACTGCTTCCAGAAAGCTGCACGAGAGATCTGTTAGCAAGAAGACTTGCTATCTTCGTCTCTTTTATCTATGTACATAAGAAAATCAGTTCTGCATTCCACAGAGAACATAAAATTTAAACGAATAAATGAAGATCGTTCTATTCCCTGATGAATAATTTATTTTCCAGTTGTTTATTGCAAAACTATAACAAAAAGACACCATGTATTGTTTAGAATGTATTGAACTAGAACTACCCAACCACAAGCACACATTCTTGACAAAGCCCTATTTTTATTTCTCAAAAAAAAAAATCTATATATAATTGCACTCCTTTATTCACTCTTCTTCTCTTCCACTATGTAATTATGATTTAGGGTGAAAATTCGATTACATTAAGATTTAGGGTTTAGTTAATATTTACTATTTATTAATCGTACAATAAAAATTTGTTGTTATTTTTATGAAATACATGTCACTAACTTATCAGTAGAATAATCAGTATGCGATTTTTAATCAAAATAATACGCGTATAAATACAGATGGAATGGCTTTACAAAGTAAGTAGATATTTAGTTTGGAGATAATATATGTTACCGAGATCTCACACAAATCAAGGATCGATAGGTGATGATTGTGCATTGATTGAATATCCTCCTATATCTACGAAAAGGAAATTAATCATGGATTTGGATTAACACCATTTCCCAATAGCAACAAACATTTCACGCTTCATGCAATTTCGTACTTTGAAACTTTTAATGTGAAAATTAAATCATTTGTTGAAAGCTTAAATGGTTATTTAAATGACAACATTTTTCTATTTTGGATTTAATCTATTTTGTACTAAATAGTAACTAATCACGCATAAATTAAATAATAAGGAGAACTGTATTTTAAACATACCAAATTTGATAATTTTGATACTTCAGTATGCATTTTTTAATAAATATTACTGGAATATTAATTTTGTGATGTATTTTAAACACAATATACTAGTAGTGAGCCATACAAAGTTATTTTTAATAAAATGTCAACACATTTAAAATATATGCAAAATAAAATTTATGTTGTATAAATTAAACTTGTTTTGAAAAGAATTCAACGAATACTTGGTACATGGAAATGTATTGATAAATTTTCAATTTAAGGCACCCAAATAAATAACATTATTGAAGGTGAATGATAAGAATTAAATGAACCATGTAGTTCTTAATTACGAAATAAAGATCTAATTAGAAGACTATTTGCATATTTGGAGTTAAGATTCGAACTTAAGGATTTGCTTCGTATTTGCAAATCCCCACCAACTATTCCAAATCTTTCTGTCACCATAAACAGATACTCTGCCACCGTATCTTTTGCTAAATGGCTAACCGATTCCACCTTGGTTACCGCGATTCTCACGTTTCGTTTAACTGGCATTCCTTCCAATTCGGGAAATGAAGTAAAGAATAATTCCTCTGCGACATTTTATAAAGTAACTGATGTGTCTTACTTTTGGTATTTTATTTTAAAGATCGGGAATAAAACTCCAGCATCGAGAAAAGTTCCAACTTTCACATCTTGAAAACTAAAATAAATAATCCATTAAGATAATGTGATTCCAATACGGTGGACACGATGGAGCGTGCAACTTTTCACTTAACGTAGTGGAGCCGCTAGTTTGCATAAAGCATTTCCGTTCTGGGAAATCACCCCCGAAAACTTGCTGATGACATCGCTTCCATGTCCCTCGGGTGCATGAGATGGAATGACCTGTATTCTTCACCTCTTGTAATGCTATTTCTGTTCAAATTTTCCTTAGATGAATCTGCGTTCCAGTTTTAATATTAATAAATTCGATTTTGGAATCTCCAAGCACTTTCGATATGATTGCGCCGAAGACAGTTTAGTGTGATTACATTTAATAAGGATTTCCTGTAAGCTTGCCAACCTAGGGAATAGTTTCAAAGAGATTTTATGTAAGTAAGTACATTAACTTATTAATACATTTGAATTAATGCAGATTTAAAAAATTATTTATTTAAATGTAGATGATTAATATTTATTTATCGCTGTTCTTTTTTTGTTTATTCCTTAACATTCTTAAGATGTATTAATTCTTCTTCTTAATTGTTCTTTGTTGATTCCTTAATAATGATAATTTTATGAAAAATATACTAAATTTGAAAATTTAAATATATATTTTTGATAATAATTATTATAGGAATATCAATTTTATGAGTTATTTTAAATAAAATATATTCGTATTCAGACTGTAATTTTTTTATACCATAAGCAGTTATTTTTAATAACCTGCCAACACATTCAAAATATACCTAAAAATTGTACAAATATTTGTATAAAAATTGTATCAATGAAACTTGTTTTGAAAAAATTCAACGGATACTTTGTACATAGAATCATAATGATAGATTTTTCCATTTAAGGCATTCAAATCGATAACACTATTGAAGGTGAATGATAAGAATTAAATGAACCATGTAGTGCTTAATTACAAAATAAAGATCTAATAAGAAGACTATTTGCATATTTGAAGTCAAGATTCCAACTTAAGGATTTGTTCCGTATTAGCAAATCCACACCAACTATTCCAAATCTTTCTGTCAATATAAACAGATACTCTGCCACCGTATCTTTTGCTAAATGGTTAACCGATTCCTCCTTGGTAACCACGATTCTCACGTTTCGTTTAACTTGCATTCCTTCCAATTCGGGAAATGAAGTAAAGAATAATTCCTCTGCGACATTTTATAAAGTAACTGATGTGTCTTACTTCTGGTATTTTACTTTAAAGATCGGGAATAAAACTTGATCATCGAGAAAAGTTCCAACTTTCACCTATTGAAAACTAAAATAAATAATCCATTAAGATAATGTGATTCCAATACGGTTGACACGATGGAGCGTGCAACTTTTCACTTAACGTAGTGGAGCCGCTAGTTTGCATAAAGCATTTCCGTTCTGGGAAATCACCCCGAAAACTTGCTGATGACATCGCTTCCTTGTCCCACGGGTGCAAGAGACGGAATGACCTGTATTCTTCACGTCTTGTAATGCTATTTCCGTTCAAATTTTCCTTTGATGAATTTGCGTTCCAGTTTTAATATTAATAAATTCGATTGTGGAATCTCCAAGCACTCCGAATAAAGATTGCGCCGAAGACAGTTTAGTGTGATTACATTTAATAAGGATTTCGTGTAAGCTTGCCAACCAGGGGAATAGTTTCAAAGACATTTTACGTAAGTGAGTACATCAACTTGTTAATACATTTGACTTAATGCAGATTTGGCAAATTAATTATTTAAATGTAGATGATTAAAATTTATTTCTCGTTGTGCTTTTTTTTTTTTTGTAAATTTATTAAATTGGCAACAATAGTTATAGTTTAAACATGATTTAACGAAAACTTTTAAAAAGAGAATATATTTATTTTTGCTTGTTTTTCTGTCTTTCGATAACCACAGAAATAGTTAAAATAATTTAAAAATTTTAATTTTTGAATATTGTTTACTCTTACTATTTAACATTCTTGGATACAATTTTTAGAAAAGCAATTTTTTAATAAATCAAATTTTAACTCAAATAAAAAATTACAATTATAAATTAATCTGCTTCAATTTCTGTTACATAAACACGTAATAACACTATTTATGTTTAAATTTTATATTTTTAAGAAACCTAAGTAGAGTTTATTTTTAGTTAATAATAATAATAAATAAATAATTTTTAATTAGTTAATTTTATTATTTATTCTTATTTTGATGTTGTTTTTTTGGATTTTGTGTAATTTGTTTTTTTATAATTACATTTAAATTTTTTATAATTACATTTAATACGCATATGTTTTAAATTTAAAACGCAATATTTAATTTTTAATATTTGGGAGATTTTAAATTAAAAGCTAATATTCTGTTTTGAATTAATAATCTATATTTTATTTTCAAAAGTATTAACTGTCCAAAGTAATATTGCATTATGAATTAATAATTATCAAGCATTCTGCTTTTTTCTTTTTTTTATATTCTCTACAATGTGGTTATGATTATGCTTCTAGGTAAAAAAGGGTAAAATACTTTTCTCATTTCTTTATCTTTCACCTACCCGAGAGTCTTAAGGAAACTTTATAATCTGATTACGAATTTCTAAGGTTTCATTTATCCGCCATTATTTTTTATTTACCGAGAAAGTATTATATGGTAAAACATTCTTGTCTATCTTATTATGTTTTTTATTTTCCTTTTTTGCAAGTTGAAAAACATATGCTGAACAGGCTTAAGATTGTTAGTCTTGTGTTAAAAAGTGACTATCTCAAACAACAAGCTTAAAATCGCATAATTAAAACATGTTTTTCCTAACTTTGGACAAAGATTTATTATAGTCATTAATTAAATGTGTTTTACTCATACATTAGAAATTCTGTTATTATATGTAAAACTATAAAAAAAATGTTCAGAAAAATGTCTAATTAAAAATATTATTTGCATTAAAAATGTTAAACTTCGATACTATCTTAACATTTACAAAATAAATTATCATGTATATAAAATGGTGCTCTCTACTAGATGCATTGGAAAATACTAATGAATGCAATTAATTCTGATCGTAGTATTTAATAAATTAGATAATATAGCACACATTTTTTAATATTTAATTTTATATTACGAAGATTTCTCTTTTTAAATTTAGAAATATTTATATTTTATCAATATTTTTTATAAGCCAGACACAACGAAAATTTTATACAAAATTTATTGAAGTATTTATTTGATTTTCTTTTTTAATCAAAGACTAATGCTATGTACCTCAAAAAGACGAGGAATATTAATCAGAAGGATAAAGTTCCCTCTATTATGGACTACTGAGAAAGACATTAGGAATAACCACCACCGTATTTGAGAGTTGCATAGAAGTAAACCCAGAAAAATTCTGTAGGCAATCGTTGAAAATCCATGTTATATGCAATAACAGAATCGCCACCAAGCTTCTATTTTTTAATTGCAGTGAAGCAGTTCATTGATGCATATTAGCCACTATCTTAATAAAAATTAGGATGACTAAATTGATTGGCAAACTATTCCAAAGACAGTGAAGAATCAGTAAATCAGTAAAAATTTGAGATTTGAAAACAGTTTTTATAATAAAATAAGCATACTTTTCCGTTAATTTTCCCTTACATATAATAGAAAATGGCCTCTGGCAAAAAATAATAATAATGCTTTGTATTGCAGACAGGAACGCTTAAAACAAACATCAAAAACAATTTATGTTTATCAAGATTGTTTTGGTATGAGTTAAATAAAAAGACAAAATAACATTTTATTTTGTAATAAAGTAATGAATCGCGAGATATGTTAAAGGTTTGTCGTTAAGTTATGGGCAAATTAAAGATTTAAACTTTTAGTCAATAAGGAAATGAACATAAAATTCTTTAAAGATATTTTGCATTTAATCGATAAGGAATTATTCTTTATCACAAAAAAATGACACATAACATTGAAAATCTTGCAAAGTAAGTTGAATAATTGATTGAATTTTCTCAATATTTTATTAACGTATGAATGCTTTTGTAGTCTTGGTAAAATATTGTATTTCAACAATTTAAAGAACATATTGCATTTCAATACTGTGCATTCAAATATTGTATTTATTCAAATATTGTGTGCATTTCACGGAATCACAAGATAAATTTTAAAACTTCTCAACGATTCTACCAACCAGAGTGCAACTCGTACCAAAGTACAACAACAACTCATCTTTCTAAAACGAGGAACTATTGCTTGCTGGCATGAAGAAAATGAATATATTATATCAAAGATACAATATAAAATTCTGAACTTAAAAAACAACATTTTCCTTAGCATGAAAATAAAAGCATTATTTATGCAAAAGTATTTAAATCTATTAAATACTATTTAGAATCCATTTTAAAAATTCATATCTTTACTCAGCAACAAAATATAAACTTCATTTTATTCACAAGATGAAAATATTATTCGTGATTTAAAGTACAATCTCAACTATTTGAATAAACTAAGAAAATTAGCTTTCTAAATCAATTTATCAAGGAACCCTAATTTTTAAATAAATAATTTTATACAGAAACTTGCATTTCAATATTGTGTGTATTCAAATATTGTATTTATTCACATATTGTGGGTATTTCAACGATTCACGAAGATTTATTTCCAAAACCTCGCAACTGTGCTGTTGGTTCTACCAACCAATGTACAACTCTCACTAAACAACAATAACAATCCAACTTTCTGAAAAGAAGAACTATTCCTTGGTGGCATAAAGAAATTTAATATATTGTATCGAAGATACAATATGAAATATACATCATTTTCATTAGCTTGAAAATAAAAGCATTATTTATCCAAAAGTAACTAAATCCATTGCACACTATTTAGAATCCCTTTTCAAATTCATAAATTCACCCAACAACAAAACAAACTTCATTTTATTCCCCAGATGTAAATATTCGCGATTTAAAATATAATCTTAACTATTTACGATAAACAAAGAAATTTAGCATTCTAAATCAATTTATGAAAGAAACTTAATTTTTCGGTACACAATTTTGTAGAGAAACTTAAAATAAATCATATTATTTTATTGTTCAAGAGATTTAAAATAAAACGCAACTAAACGAGTATATGGAAAAGCCTTCAGCAAAAGTTTTCTAACCCCTCCCCAACTGAGCAATACAATTCCAACAACCCATTTTATCTGCGTCTCCCAGGAGGGCCAACATAGCCGTGATTAATTAATTTCAGTCGACATCTTATTCATCAACAAGAGCTTCACGGTTAATGTGAAATGCAAATATCCCCTTTCCCCCATGATATGCAATCGAAACTTCAACGATAATGTCTCGAATGTTCAACGATTACAAATTACTGGCGAGGATTAAAAATCATGTCAACGTTTTCAATCTAGAGGAATTTTTACTTGTCGAAGAGACAACGTTATCTGATTGAGACATTTTTCATTCTTCTAATAGATTATTGGCTAGGTTCTACTCTATTATTAACTTAGTTTGAGTAATGGCCAGTTTGGCTGAAGTATTAAAAAAAAAAAAATGTTAATTAAAATTTGGATCCTAGTAAGGAATTTGAATTACTAAATTTAACTTTAATTTTAAATTAACTAATTTTTTAAATATTTCTCATCAATCCTTAATGTCGTTTGGGGAAAATTTTATAAAAAAATTACATTAAGTGCATTTTTTTCTTTTCTTTTGTCAAAACTCGAAGACCATGAAAAATTCCAAATCTTTTCATAAATTATTTAAAAAGTACACTTGAACATTATGAGATTTATAGATTTCATAAAGTTATTAAAATTATATAAAATACAATATATCAATTAAAAAAAAAGAGTACGTGTAAGAAATGCAATTTAAATTTAGAATAATTTACATATTTAAACGTTGCCTGATGGCCGATTGACTAGCACACTAGCTATCGGTGCCATAAGTTGCGGGTTCATGTCAAAGCTTTGCCATAGATGTTTGTAATGGTTCGGAATCCATTTTAAGTTGCAGGTCACTGTCTAATATGATTGTTGAGCGTATTCCTGACAACCCTACCCCGTAAAAAGTCAGCGTCACGGAGCCAAGTCAGACTTCTACCTATGGGTTCTCAACCACAACAAAAGCTGCCCCCTCCCTCTCCCTGCCTTCAGGAGACCGCATGGGTTCTTGGATTTGGTTTACATGTTGCTGTCTACCAAGTGAAATAAGAAACACCAACACAAATAAATACATGTTTAAAAGTAATTATGCTAACAGAAAATGTGAGCATATTAATCACTGATGTTATGATAATTTCTTTTTGATCCTAATCTTTCAGCAAGTTTACTTCGCTTTGAGTGAAGATCATCAATATGAATTCTCCGATTGATAGAACATATAACTACAAAATTATTTACTTTCGTATCATTGATATTTGGATTTTCACTAAAGTTAATATTTTCTTTTTAATCCATTTTTCACCAAAAAATACGTTCAGTTAGCTTTCAAACAAGGTTAAATTTGATACCCCATTCATGAAAATAATCTTGATAGGAAAATATATTCGTTTCTGTTTGTACAAATTCTTGAAAATAATAAATGCTGTGTGTATATGTTTAGTAATCTTTAAATAATTTGGGTATAATATTAAACCGAGGCAAAAAAAAATTAAGGTTAGAAATTATGCATGTTTTTTCCCACTTATTTGATTAATTAGTTTATAATGATTTAAATAATTATTTATCTCTTTAAAATTAATATATTAATTTTTATTAGTAGGTTAAATTAATATAATCCCTAACCGAAATCAAAATCATCTCTAACTCCATTTAATACGGAATACAAAAAATATAAAAATAATCTTTTAATTGTTTCAAGCATATTTAATCTTTGTAATTGCTTTAGTAAACACAAATAAATTTTTTTGGCGTTTTTCTGGACAAGACAAAGCAGTTCATTTTTTAATAAATATTTTTGTTTGTTTTTCCTAATCTTCTAACCGTATAGCAGATCTAGGATGAAATCATTTCAATACTTAAAAGAATATTCCCCGTGGAGTGAATTTAATTAAATGAGATACATTGAAAGATTGCTTGAGCTTTCCTTTCAGAATAAGATGCATTGTGAGGAGTGCTTTGTTTAAACCCACTTTCTAAATGATCCTGCTTTGTTTACGGAATACCGTTTTTTCACCTTAATCTATCCATTTTTTATTTTCTTTGTTGGTTTCTAATAGTTTTTTAGATTAAATGAATCTAATGTTTGAACAAATAACACATTTGTTTTTTTGTTTTTTTAATTTAAAAATTTCTATTTAATTCCATTATTACGTTACGGGAACTTTAAAGCGAGATTATATTTATCATTTTATCCAAGAGATTTTATATATTTAAAAGCGTAAAAAATTCAGAAATTTTTTATAATTGAAAAAAAAACAACTTCGAAATTGAACATTTTAAGGAATTTAAATACCGCATTTATTTAACCTAATATAATTACATATTTTAATGTTTTTCACAGTGTGTTATTATTGTTCTAAACAGCTGGCAATACAGAGGCAGTTAATCTTAATGGCATAAGCAAGGACTGCACCACTGTTACTCATTCAGCACTACACAGGGGGCGCGTGTAGCTTGAAGTGATGCTACAGACGCGAGTAACAAGTTAGATTTTAAGCACATTTATTTACGAAATTTAGAAATAAATTTTCAATCCTAAACCTTCAATCTATATTTCGCCAAAAATATTTTTATATGTATGTTTTACAGTTAGTGTACAAATCAGGTAATCAATTTACTAAATATAATTCTACATTCATGAAATTAATCTTGTTATGAAAATATATCGTTTTAGTTAATGCAATTTTTTGAAGATAATAAACAATGCTGGCATATGTTTAATTAACTTTAAATAATTTGGGTAAAATGAAAGCAAGGCAAAAATAATTAAGTTTAGAAATAAAAAAGGTTTTCTAGTTATTTGATTAATTAGTTTATAATGATTTAAAATGTCAAAATCATTTATCTCCTTAAAATTAATATAAGTTAAAATATTTGTTATCAGTAGGTTAAACTAATATAACCCCCTAACCGAATTTAAAATCATCTCTAAATTAATTTTATTCAGATTATAAAAAAAAAAAGTGCAAAAATAATGTTTTAATTGTTTCAAGCATATTTAATCTTTGTAATTGCTTTAGTAAACACAAATAGATTTTTTCCTGGTTTTTCTAGACAAGACAAAGTAGTTCAATTTTTTAATAAATACTATTGTTTGTTTTTTCCTAATCTTCTAACCGTATAACAGATCTAGGATGAAATCATTTCAATACTTAAAAGAATACTCCCCGTGGAGTAAATTTAATTAAATGAGATACATTGAAAGATTGCTTGAGCTTTCCTTTCAGAATGAGATGCATTGTAAAGGAGTGCTTTGTTTAAACCCACTTTCTAAATGATCCTGCTTTGTTTACGGAATACCGTTTTTTCACCTTAATCTATCCATTTTTTATTTTCTTTGTTAGTTTCTAATAGTTTTTTAGATTAAATGAATCTAATGTTTGAACAAATAACAGACTTGCTTTTTTTTTTAATTTAAAAATTTCTATTTAATTCCATTATTACGCTACGGGAACTTTAAATCGATATTATATTTATTATTTTATCCAAGCGATTTTATGCATTCAATAGCGGGAAAAATTTAGAAAATTTTTATAATTGAAAAAACAAGTTTGTAATTGAAAATTTGAAGGAAATTAAATGCGTATTTATTTAACCTAAAATATTGTAATGTTTTTTAACAATATGTTGTTGTTCTAAATGCAGCTGGCAATAACAGTTAATCTTTATGCCATAAGCAACGGCTGCCCCGCTGTTACTTATTTAGCACCATCCAAGGGCATGTGTAGCTTGAAATGGTGCTACGGACTCGAGTAACACTACCCCCACAACGTTCTACGATCATATTAGACGCTGCCAGGACTCGTACCCGAAACCTGTGGTACCGATCGCCACAGCGTAGCCACTCGGCCAACGGGCCCTATTTTTTAAATATTGGTAATAAAATATCGTATTTCGTAAAATAGCTATTTATGTGTCATTGATAATATCACTAAAATTTAATTCTGTTTGTTTTAAAATTGTTTATGTAATTTAAAAAAATTAGGTTTTAAAAACATTTATTCAAATAATTTAAAAACGAATTTTCAATTCTAAACCTCCAATCCCTATTATGAAAATATCAAAATTTGCATATAATTAAATTCTTAAAAATATTTTACTTTTTCATTAAATGTTTCTGAATAAAATTGAGCAATAAAAGTTGTAAGCAAATCTAAATTTCTGTGATTGTTATTTCTTGAAAGACTCTCTTTTATCATTCTTTAAATTTGGCTATCAAGGTTAATAGGTGGTTAAAAATAGGTAATAAAATATCTTATTTTAATACATATTTATGCGTTACAGATTATATCACTGAAATTGAATTCTATTTGCTTCAAAATCGTTTATGTAATTTAAGCAAAATAGGCTTTAAAAACATTTATTTAAAAAAAATCTAAAACAGTATGTAAAATTATTATACATAAAATTAAGAAACATTTAACTATAATTAAATACTTAAAAATAATTTATTCTGTCACTAAACATTTCTGAATGAAATTTAATAAAAAATTGTAAATAAATCCATATTTATGTTATAGTTATTTCTTGAACGCCTCTCTTTCACGATTAATTAAATGACTATTAAAGTATTAATGGATAGAAAGATAATCATTTCATTAGATTTGGCTACCAAGATTCATAGGAGTTTAAAAATCTTACATTTAAAGTATTACTGGATACAATGATAATCAGTTCGTTAGGTTAGGCTACCAAGGTTAATAGGAGGTTTTCTGAGATTACGAAAGAGGATCATCTTGTTTGTAAAAATTCAAATTTAGTTTTGGAATTTATAATCGGAATAATTTCATTTCTTGTTATCAGTAATTCTTAACGTTGTTCTATTGATTGCAAATTAAATTAAATTTCAGGTTATTTTGTATCTTTATGGGCTTAAACCTTCTAATAATAGGCAAACATTTTAATTAATGCTAAAGGAAAAATGAACCATTTTTATAATTTCTGTGCAAAATATTGATTTTAAATTTCTCGTCATTCATCTTGTCAGTTAGGCGACCTATATAAAATCAATTTAAATAGGAAATGTAGTCATTGAAAATTAACCGTACCTTTAACTAAACAAAATAGTGAATGTTGTGAACAAGAGTTGTGTGTTAAGTGTTTAAGTAAATACATTATGCTCGCTCAAGTATATATTTATTTTTTAAATTTTATACATTTTAAATATAAATTGGATAGATTATGATAAAATGTTTCAACAAAGAGTATAGCGTCTCGAATACTCAAGCTTAGTAATTTTAAAGAAACGGATGTTAAATTAGGTAAGTGCAAATATTAGTTATAAAATGCCTTCGAATTTATTCTTATGATTGAAAAATAGTGCGGATATATTTCATCCTTACAGTTTCTTGTTAATTATATCATATTCCAAACTTTCTATAACCACATGTTATTTAATACATACGTGATTATACTAATTAATTCTATGGTTATTCACATCATTTATAATTATTGTTACAATATGAGAACTCATAATTATCATTACAGTTTCATATATTTCAGGATTGTCATCAATGGTATATTTTATACATTTTGTTAGTTATATATTCAGAGCTTTAATTAAAACGAATTATAAGAAATTTGTAATCATGAAGAATTTCTTATAGATTATGCAAGCCTAAATAATTATAGACGTTGTGATATTTAGATTTATTATCCTAAATATTATATTTCAAACATCTAAAGGCATTGTTATTTTTCTAAATTAAAATTATAAGAATTTATAAATTGGAATAATTATTATGAAATTACAAATGTTAAAGAATTTCAATAACTAGAATCTTTACTGTGTAGGTACCTAAAATATGGGATCAAAAAGATTGACATTCTTTTTAATCCTTTGAATATTTGGAATCAACTGTATTGGATCATGAAAATTTGGAATAGCACCATTCTAACTTATTTTACAATATTGTAATTTATTCAAAGACAATATTTTCGGTTTCAGTTACATTTATTCATTAAATGAGTGTAGACATGTACAATTTATTGTGCAATTTTTGTGTTTCAATTTAAAATAATATATTCCTTAAATTAAAAAAAAATGGTACGAAATATTAAACCAAGGGATTTAATACAAGTTCCAATAGAGATTAAAGTATTTTAAACTTAATTAAAATATTTTAAAATATTTGAACCTTTACAGTCGTTCCGTTTTTCTATTAAGAAATTTAAGAAAAATCACTAAATCTCCATTCAAATCTACCAATGAACGTTCACCGTCTAAAAAAAGAATTCTGAGCAACCAAACAATTTAAAATTCAAGGAACTCTTTGATTCATTTAAAATGAAATTTACTTAATTAAATTATTTCTTTTTCGAATCAAGTTTGCATCCAAAATAAAAAATGCCTCTATTGTATGTTTCAAATTCTTTAAAAAAGATTCAAGGAAACCATTCAGTAGAGGAAAATAGTTTTTAAAAGCCTAAAAATGTTTCGGCACATAAAATTTTTAAATCGTAAATCCAATTATATTTGACATTCGCAATGCTTTAAATAAAAAAACTTAAGCTCAAGTACTTAAAAAAAAAGAAAAATTTAAATAAATTAAAACTTGCATAAAAGTACATGGATATTTTCGTACATGTATATAAAAGCTTAAGAAGTATAAAACTTAGAAAATAAAATTTTTTTCTCTGAATTTATTATTTCATTTCAAAGTTCCTAACAAAACATAATGAAAAAAATATTAATAACTTTTTTAATTAAATATTTTTTCCAAAATCAGATTTACACACCAGATGGCACTGTTTTAATAACCTGAATAGCTCCATTTGTTAAATTATAAAAAATAATAAAGTATAGATTGTATTATATTAATTTTCAAATTATTTTCCAAATTGACAAAGTCGTATCATTAAAAATTAATGTTGAAGTATGTTGTTGTTTCTGCCCCTTGGTAGACAGTGGCCTGATGGCTAACTGGCTAGTGCTCTGGCCGTTGGTACTGAAGGCTTCAGGTTCGAATTCTGGCATTGGCATGGATGATTGTTGGTGGTTCGGAATCCACGTTAAACTGTAGGTCCCAGTGTATTTAGCATAAAGTGTGCACACGATGACAATAGAGCGACAAACCAAACCAAATCGACTTGGTAGACAGCAACATCTAGACCAAGTCCAGGAACCTCTCGTCTTAAGACGACGATTCATGATAAAGGGTAAAAGATGCAAATTCTTTTTGTTCTTCACCTTATGACACAAAGACATGGGGCACCCAAAGGAAGATAATTTTTTGTATTAAAGGTGAAAAAAAACATTGGAAATTTTCTGATAAACATGTTGCTTTATTTATCCAGTTGATATTATTAAAGGCGATTTCTCTAAAATCTGTAAATATTTAATCTCCACAGATATTTTTCGTAATAAATTATATCAAATTTAACACTATTTTTTTCTGTAATCCACTAGCTGCATGTTGTATCGATAATTCAGGCTTTATTTAATCAAGAAAAAATGCAATGGATTTGTCAAGTAACTGCAATTGCGGTTTTGATATCTATCTCTCAAGGTATGTACTTCATTTTTTTAAACAATATAATGTTTTGTAAGGAATAATTAGCAATGTAGCCTACAAACAACCCTTTCATTGTTATAATTTATGGTATAAAATTCACAGAAATTCATGAATCACGTAAATTAGTCTTGGTTTTGAGATTGAGATTTTGATTTAAGTCCCGAAATATCATACAAATTTCTGATTCGTACTAAATGAAAGAGCAATAAAGAATAATTAATAAATTAAATTGAAGACAATGATATTCAAGATGGTATTGCGTAGGAAAGATCGAATTATACGATGTCATAATTTTCGTAATCAGAAGTCGAAGAAACTAAATTACGGACCGCAGTCGTTTTATCTGAAAATATTAAGGAGGAATGAGGATACTTCGAGCAGCCATGTATCAGCTCAGTAAAATTTTAAGTCTTTTGTGAAAATAATGAGTAAAATATATATAATAATTAAATGGAAATGCTGATCTTTTTTCTTTTTTTTTTAGAATCAAAATATTAAAGGTTAATAAAAAGTAGATAGATGAGAAAATAAAAATTAAAATTAAAATCCCAGAATAAATTCCAAAAATAGGAAACAAATTTAGGTAAAACACTGGGTTATAAAATGCCATACCAAGTAATAAAGAAACAATACTAAATGGAAGAAAAATATGTTGCTTGTGCCTCAAAAGCAAACGTAAGAAGTTGCAAGTTTATTTATATATTTTAAATCTCTGGTATATTTAATATGTATAAAAAACCAATATTATGATAAAAGTATTCAATAATTTTAAAATATGCAAAATGCATAAATTACAGGACGCATTCAAATAACTGCTATGGCAAAGTAGTCGTAAATTAAGAATTAATTGAAAGTGCCTCTAATGTAAATAGGATAAAAAATGAAAAAATTATTTGAAGAAAGGAGATTAAATTTTCCTCCTGTATTAAGTTTTTTGCATTAAAAAAAATTTTTAAGTACATTTTTTAACTATTTAAGATCGTCATTTTTTAAACAATGCAGGCTTTTTATTTCAAATTTAAGAATAAAAGATTCCATATATCCCAATTTGATTCTCTAAATTGCATGTTACCAGGATGGATGCGATACATAAAAGTTTATCATATAAAAATGTATAAACAAAAATGTAATAAATTGTTTATAATGCTCAATATTTAATATTGCTAATATTTATGGTAATATTAAATGTTGTGCACTAAATATAATGCATTCTGGGTATTGGCTTAAGGGTGATAAAGTAGCGTCTCTGTAATGACAATGACGTGAAAACACATTTAACTTCAATTTATTATATCGAGTAAAAAGCATTTATCTTATTAATTTTAATCCATTATGATTCAATATATTATATTTTAAATTATTTGAAATATCATGTTTGCTATCATTATATAAATGTTCTACAGAGTTTTTCTTCTTCAAAATGTAGAATTCCCAAAGAAAATATCCTTAGAAACAATTTTAATATAAGACTCATTTTTTCCCCTGCATTTAATTCATATTTATTTTTTTACTAAAGAATTTATATGAAATGAACCTTTCACTTAAAAAGGAATATAACGCACTCAAACTCTAATAACAAAGCGCAATATATGAATGAAACACTTTTGTTTTATAATTTATGGCTTTCTTTACAAAAGCTATGAACACTTATAATATTTGTTTTGTAAAGCTCTTTGTAGAGCGCCTTAACAGAACAGAAGCTTCAATAAGTATGAATCCGGACTACACCATTCACAGAATTTCATTTGTATGTAAAAAATGGAAGTCAATATATTCAGTTGTGAGTAAATCAAAATGCGTTTATATTTTTGTCGAATTGTTTTCTATAACTTTCTAACACTTATGCTTCCAAACTGCATACATAATCTAAAACATTTCATAACGATGGATTGTTTCAGTCTCATTCTTTTATATGTAATATTTTCATGAAATACATTTATTTTTATAAAAACAAAATAATTCATATAAATGTTCCAATTTCTTTGTGTACAATTCAATTGTTCTTCATAATAAATCAATGCAGACAAAAAATAATTAATCGTTTAATCATGTACACTCATTTCCATAAATTAAGGATAATTCAGAATCACACAGAAATTGAACTCTAAAATAAAAATTTCACCTGTGGAATTATAACACACATCTTGAAGAAGAATATGCAAATTACAGGAAACCACCAGATGGCGCGGATAGTACGTCACAATGACGAGAGTGTAAGAGAGGGGTATATAAGGAATGGTAGCAACGAAGAAAAATTGTTCACAAGCGCTTTAAAAGCCTTCCAGTGCAATAACTGCATAGTCATGGCAAAAAGGAAGCATTTGGATGATTTTTTACGTGGTAGAATTATCGGACAAGTGGAATGTGGACGTACCCAACTGGAAGTATCCGAGGAACTTGGAATAGCACAGAGTGTCATCTCCAGGCTTTGGCAACGATTCCAAGATAATAGTAATGAGAGTAGATGTTACAGCACAGGTCGCCCAAGAGTTACAACGCCGAAAGCGGACAGGTATTTAGCAGTTACTGCCAAAAGAAACAGACGGAGCACAGCATCATCATCATCTCATCACAGCATCACAACATCACATCATCATGTCTCGTCAGCTCTCTTCAGCTACCGGTACGACAGTTTCAAGGCAGACTGTGTACAGACGCTTAGGGCACATTGGTCTATATGCTCGTAGGCCTGTCAGATATGTTCCACTTACCGCAACTCACTGTCGTCTGCGATTAACCTGGAGTAGAGAGCATGCATTGCGGACACCGCAACAGTGGTCTTGTGTGATGTTTTACGACGAGTCCAGGTTTAGTTTGCAGTCTGATTCTCGCCGAACTTTCATATGGAGACCGCCAGGTAACCGTTACCACCAAGAGAACACCATTGAACGACACCGTTACGGTTGTGCAGGATGGTTCGTTTGGGGAGGAATTATTCTTGGTTCCAGAACTGACCTGCATGTTCAGAGTGTAACGATGACAGGCCTCATCTAACGGGATGTCATTCTTTAACAACATGTACGTTTGTTTCGGGGCGCAATGGGTGCCGAATTTCGGTTTATGGATGACAACGCCCGTCCTCACCGTGCAAACATTGTAGACGAATGCCTTCAATAGGAGGATATCACCCGTATGGATTGGCCAGCATACTCACCGGACTTGAATCCAATAGAGCATGTGTGGGATATGCTTGGCCGACGAATTGCAGCCTTTCAACCCCCTCCCACCTGTCAACCGGAACTTCGGAGGGCATTGCTTGATGAGTGGTGTATTATTCCCCATGCGGTATTCTCAGGCTGATGCAATGTACAAACTTTGAGAGGTGGTACAGCTTACTAAAATAAGCATTTATATAGGAATGTATAGTCCAATGTGTCCCATTGAGTCACGAACGCACACACACAAAATGAGATATGAAAAAAAAACGTTGTTTGTTTATAACGTCCTTTTAAAGTGCTTCTTTTTCAATGTTTACAATCAATGATACATGCTGGGCACCTTTAAAGCTGTTATTGGCAAGCATTTTCAAAGATGACAGTCATTCCATGCATACCTGCAGCAGGAATGGATAGATGAGCAACAAGTTTCTCAGTAAACTGGAGTTTTTTAAATGAAAACATAAAAAAATGTGCATTAGATTTGCCAACCAGACGACTTGAAACTAGTCACGTGACAGCTATAAGTTGCGGTATTGTGCCTAGTTATGATAAATTCAGTTGAAAGTGTTTTGTTTCCTCAACGCATCAATTGCGATCATACATTCTTATCCAAAAAAAAAAAAGGTTTACTGAGTTGTACCACCCCTCAAAGTTTGTCCTAAGACCGTTGAATCAATATAGTATGCATTTATAGTGCCAATATAGTAGTAGTATCAATATATTGGGAGGTCTTAGTATGAGGTATATCAGGATTTTGTGCTGCCAATGATACAAGTTTTTTTGCAATTTGCATTTAATGAATACTGTTGTATATTTTGTTGTGCAAAATGGTCTTGTTTCTAGTTCATTCATTGCCAATTCTCTTTTTGTTGTTGTATTGGTTCTTATAGACATCCATAATGCAAATAAAGGCATAACAGCAAATAGGAGCATTGACTCAACAGATACAAATATGTGATTTAAGGTTTAAAAATCAATTATTATTTATGTTTATTTGTTTTTAATGCATCACTTACTGCTTTGTGTTGAACATTAAAACTTTGTGAAAACCAAATCCTCTCGCCACAACAAAGTGTTAACTACTTATATATATTCACCATTGTTGAGAATATAACAACATATCGATTGCTCTGGAATAATATATTATTTTACCGATCATTGATCTAGAATGGCATCTGCAGTGTTTCCTTCATTAAATAAGCCAGCATTTAATCAGCTTCCATGATACAAGTTCGTAAATGTAATTTCTGATACCTTCAAGTGAGGTTCATTTATAAGTGTTTTCTCCACGTCAACAACAACGTAATTTGTCTATTGGTATAGTTTGGAAAATATGATTATTCGGTTAAATGTTTTTCCAAGATTTTTTTACCTGATGGTTTGTCTTGATGCCAAACATACACGATATTGCGCACAGCGTTTTTAATGTTGAACTTATTATTTTTTACCTGTTTTTCATGATTAAATTACAGATACATATTACAGTATATATTTTTCGAATGAAATTGCTCTAATTACGTACAGATGTGATAGGTAGCAATGATATCATCTAATATATATAAGAGGTATTACATATTTTTCCTTATTAATTAATCAATTTTACCGAATTTTTTTATCAACAAATCTTGTTGAAATACAGAAAGTTAACTAAAACCTTGAAATGACGAATCTTTGTAATATATTAACAAATATTGGCTAAAAATGAGCTCTCTAAAATAGTGTTATATTTAACAGAGAATGTATTTTGCATATGGCTCAACAGATCGATATTTTATGCATAAATTTAAGATTGTCATGTTTCAAAAATGTTCTTTATATTTAAGTATGAAAAAGTTCATATATTTAAAGCCATATTTATTTTATCAATCTTTTTTAAATAATTCCTATAATCCTTTTCATAATTATAAAAAATAATTTTATTTATTTCAGCAACAGATTCATTGATTAACAATTTATAACAATTATATATATTTTTAAATAAAATTTTAAGAAAAGTTACTTAATCAAAATGCACGTATTTATTTATTTTGAACCAATATATTGATTTAGAAAATTTAATTTTCTGCGAATAAAAAAAAAAAATTCAATTGATGGATACCAAAAATATAACACAAACATGTAACATTCATGTTGTTAGGTCTCTGCAAATATATTTTATTACAATTTAAATTAATGCTATTGGTTGTATATTATTCATGTGCCCAACCTAACCACAGATTTATGAATTAAGGCGTATTGAATTTAATGGTTAAAATTTATATTATACTTAACAATAGTTAGCATGTTTCTACTATCTCAAATGTGTATATTAAAAAAAGGCAATTTTGGATAACTGCCTTAATTTTCATTTCATATATCTCGCACAAATTACAATTCTATATAATTAGAATTTACATAACGCATTAGTAGAATTTTAACTTCACTATCATATTTTATGAATTAATCTTTCTAACATTTAAAATAATTTTCCTGTAATTTAAAATTTAAATGATATGTAGACATACGAGAATTCATAATCGCTAATGTAATAGTACTTCAATTTCGAAATATTTAAACACCTAGTAATCCGCGATGTAAAAATAATAAGATTAATGCATATTGAGTTGCATAATTAATGTATATTGTAAATTCATAATGTTTGGAATGACGATAATAGTGTTGTTGTTTGTTGTTTCTTATCCCACTTGGCTGGCCAAGCCCACGAGCCCATATGGACTCATGATTGAAGGGGAAGGAAGCAGCTTCTGTTGTGATGGAGCACCCGTAGGTAGAATCCTGACTTTTGCTCCGTGACGCTCTTACAGTCGTAGAAGACCGGGACCTACGGCTTAAAGTGGATTCCGAACCACTACAAACATCCATGGCACCGCCGGGATTCGAACCCGAAACCTGTGGCACCGAGCGCCAGAGCGCTAGACACTCGGCCATTCAGGTCCCAAATTTGCCAACGGCACGCAGTGTGCCCAGGTGGTCACCCACCCAAGTACTGACCGCGCCCAATGATGCTTAACTACGATAATAGTACAAACAATATATTTTTATCTATGGTTATCTCTATGGTTAGTACATTTTGCTATTTTTTAACATCCTCCAAATTTTGAACTTAGTCTAAAATAAAAATGTATAAAATATAAGATATGTAATCTTCCAACAAAGCTTTAAAAAAATCATAAGTAGCTTAAAATAAAACAGCTCCAAAAAAGTCTTTGAACCATATACTTTTTAAAAGCTTGTTTATACGTGCTTTATAAAAACATTTTCTAGACTGTCCATCTTGTTGTAAGCGACTTAGCGATGTCTAAAACTTTTCTACAGATAAGAAATATTAACTAAAATTGCCTATGTTTTATGAAAGGAAAATTATTATTTTAATATTAATTTTGGCGAAACTGTAACCATAATACTGTTTCTAAAAGATGCTATCAACTTTTGAATAATATATTATATGTATAAAGTCAGAGCTTAAAGTTTCAACATTATCACGCAAAACTTGAATTTCTAGAAAATTGCTTAAAATTTGAATTTATATTTTATATACTGATTTGTTAAATTATTTTTTTTGTATTTTCATGTTATCTGTATGGGTAGCATTGCAACATTTCTCTTGAATTTTAATATGCGATCTTGCATAGGGTTATTTAATTATTTGTGTTTTCTTACTTTTGTCCAAAATGTTTGAAGAAAAAAAATATAAAAATTTAAACCATTAGGTCTTTGTTATTCCTTTTGTCAAATATATTAAACATTTTACAAATATTTTTAAAGCCTATCCACTCTTTAAAAATACCTTACATATGTAAAATATTTTCATAGTTTAAGCATTAACAATCTACAATTAAAACTTAAAAACGCATGCTCTTTTTTATTTAGAATAGAACAAAAATTTGGAATTAATATCAGATTCATTAATCAATGAGAAATATCATTAGCATACATATTTTCAGAAAGACAGGTAATTTTTATTGAATGTATTTGGATAACAAATATCTACAAAAGATAATCTGAAAAAAGAAATTGTCATCTATAAGATTAATGTACAAATGTGCTTAATAATTTGGCTATTCAGTTCAAATATTCTTGTTATATTTATAAGAACGAAATATTTTAATTTAAATCTATTAGTTAAAAGAAAATTCATGCCATGGTAATTCGATAATAAGGTTCTTAATTATTGAAAACAAATATTTTAAGTTTTTATTTTTCGTAAATGATTGATGTTAATTAATATAATGCCTATAATATTTCATTTGAAAACAGTGATATTGAGCATAATTATAAGAACCGACAATAGAGGAAACCTCTCCTACAACATTTTTTTTTCAGATACCTATTTATAAGGAAAGTTATATATATTATTAGGTTCAATATTAAGTTGTTTATAAAGTTTGTTAATTATTTACATTTTCTAAATTTGTAAAGCATTTCTATTCTTTAAAAATACTTTGCACTTGTAAAATATTTTGATAGTTTAAGAATTAAATATATTAAATAAAAATTCAAAAATACATAAATACTCTTTTTTTATTTAGAATAATTTCAATGAGAGATATCAACTTGCATATTTTCAGAAAAATTGGGAATTCGTATTGAATGTATATGTGTAACAAATATTCACAAAGTGTAATCAATCGGAAAGGAAAATTGTTATCCATAAGAGCAACGTGCAAATGTGCCTAATATTTTGGCTGTTAATATAAATATTCTTATTTTCAAAAGAATAGCCAATTTTAATTTTGCTTAATAGGCTACAAGAAAATTCACGCACCTAGATTATAAGATTCTTAATTATTGAAAACAAATGTTTTAAGAAATATTTTTCATAGAGAATTTGTAGTAATTAATATAATAAATTCACTATTTTATTTGAAAACAGTGATCTTGAAGATAATTATAAAAAACGATAATAGAGTAAATCTCACGTATTTCTTTTATCAGCTATCTGTTTATATATATATATATATATATATATATACACAGTGTGGTGTGGGGGGTTTTGTGGTTTTGTTTGGTAATATTTATGCAATTATTTAATTTAATAAATAATTTAATTAAGCTTAAAATTTAATTTAATGTATTAAATTCAATTTAATTACGGTTTTTAAATAAGGGAAATTCTACAAATACAAAATAGTAGTATCCACGATTATAATTCATTGTGGATGCTACTTTTTTGTATTTGTAGAATTTCATTTATTAAAAACCATAATTAAATTGAAATTAATTAGATAAAATGTATAATGTTAATGTAAATAAGTAAGTAAGAGTAAATAATAAGTAAAAGTAAATAATTAAATAATATGTATCTATTAGTAACAAATGTAAAGAATTTAGAAACATTAAATTTATTTATACGAATTTTTTTAAAAATATTTTTTTAAATTATACGAAAAATGTTTTAATATCCAAATTTCTTATGAATATTTTTGCTGCACATTTTTATTTACAGTAATATTAAATTCAAACAAAAATGAATTAAATTCGATTTTAAATCAACCAAAAAAAAAAAAATATATATATATATATATATATATAAAAAAAAAACAGTCAGGAACATTTTACCAAAAGAAAAAGTATATTTGAAAAGAGAATTATTTTCTCAACAGATTTGATCTTTGGTATTATTAGCCTGCGTAGGAATAGCTGTGAAAGGTTTGTTGTTTAAAAGAATTTCAGATATACACCCACACTCAATAAGGAAGTTTACAAGCATTAATAATCCAACAGTGACGTGATAAATACTTCTATTTAAGTTCTCAACTTTCAAGTTCGTAGGTGGACAGGTATATGTCACTTACTATTACACTACGCACTGAAGAAGAAAAAAAGGTACATAAGTCTACAACTAACATTAAATTGCTACTTTTCTTTATTTTACTGTATGGTAGATAATTTTTTTCTGTTAGATATTTCAATTATCTACAATACAGTAAAATAAAGAAAAGTAACAATTTAATGTTAACTGTAGACTTATGTACCTTTTTTCTTCTTTAATGTTAATACCGTATTTTGACGTCCGTTAGCTTTTTCTCCCTATGCATGCTCATAGGAAATTTTTTCTGTTAATGTTTCCTAGGAGCATGCGAGCTAGGGAAAAAAAGCTAACGGACGTCCAAAATACGGTATGCAAAAAATAATAAGTGACATATGCCTAACAGAAAAAAAAAAAGGGGTTTGATGGCAGAGTGGTGGGCGCTTAATACCACAGGTTTCGTGTTCGATGTTTGTAGTGGTTCGAAATTCACTTTAAATCGTAGGTCCCGGTCTCATATGAGCGTAGATCATTGTGGGGATAGTGTTACTCGCGTCCGTAGCGTATCTTCAAGCTGCACGTGTCCCTCTGGGTAGTGCTAAATGAGTAACAGCTGTGCACCCCTTGTTTATGGCATAAAGATTAACTGCCTGAATTGCATTAGAACTAAAACAGAAAAAAAATTATGTATTTCGAGCTCATTTCTTTTTTAATTAAGGGTCTAGATATTATTCAATAACTTTTATTAAATTTCAAAACATAACGACGCGTTAATTATTTAATTTACACAATAGCTAAGGCAAGATCATTTTAAAATAACTTCTTTAAATGTCCTTCACAGTTACAGTCGTGTTTAATGCATCTTCATCTTATACTCCATCTTTTCCTCATTGGAATTAAGGGCTTCTTTTTGAAGATTCAAAAGACCCTCTGGTTCATCTACTGAAAGTGCGAACCCAGACCCTGTCTTCTCTCTTTATCTATAAATATATTGCAACAATTTAAGGATTTCTTTAGTAATATATGAATAATTGTATTATGATTTTCAAAATATATTGTGTTTTACCACACAAACTTTTTGGATATAAAAAAAAATCAGTAAGAAGTTGTTATAAAATCATGCAAAAATGCATGCTTTTTCTTTAATGAATTTCAGCAGTAGCTCTGTACTAGTAGATAGAGTGACCAAGTTCATAAATAAATAATAGGTTTTAACAAGGAATAATATAAATAATGAGAGGTTTTTAATAATAAATAAATAGTTTTAAAGATAGGTTTTAATAATGAATAAATAGGTTTAATAATATGCTTTAACATGCTCAAGCTAACATGTAAATGGCTTTCATTTTATTTTGATTAATACTGTATTTTCAATTGAGTAATAAAACCGGTATATTTTCCGGGAAAAAAAAGGTGGCACTGTGTGATGTATTTTATCAATATGAAACATTTAATTTAACGTGCACAATTTTTTCATATAAAGAAACAATAAAAATGAGGTTTTTATTTTCAATTCTTTAAAATAAATAAATTTCATTATTTAAACTTGAAATTAAATTTCTTACTTAGATGTGATTATCTGCATAAGACCTTTCAAAGCACAGAATATCGATTTTTCTAATGCAACGGCCCATTTTATTTACAGAATATGTATATGAATCTGCATAATGTATATGGACCATTATATTTACTGAATATATATACATTAATCAGCTCAAATTCTCAGTCTAAATCGACTATTATTTTTAAAGAAAAGATTGTATTATAGTATGAGATTAATTAAATTCAGTGTATAACAATACACAAGATTTTACTCAGGCTAATTAAACAATATGTATTGTACTAATATAAATACTTATGTTTGCCTTACAAAAAATTGAGGTGAGAGGAAAAAGTTTATATTGCTAATCAGAAATACAATTAATAATATAAGAATTTATTGTGATACAATCATAAGAAAAATGTTAGATTTAATTAAAAGTTAACGAAAATATAAATTTTTTTAATCCAAGATCACAGATTTACAGAACCAAGTTCATAGACACTGTTCAATAATTCATGTTTTACTTAGTTTATACAAGAAATGAATATTTTAATAATAAGAGGAATTCATGAATGTCTGCTGTAAAAAAAAATTATGTCTGGTATTTTATTTCTATTGGATAACTTTTGTTTTAATGTTGATTTAGTAAAAATGCAATCATTATTTAAAGAATTAGTTTTATTTATTTTAACGCAGTTGTTGATATAAATAATTAACAATTTAACTTCACTGTAGATTTATTTGAATTATACTATATAAAAATAGTGGTAAGAAACTTTGTTGTTAAGAAAACTTCTTTCCAAGAATATTTTTGTATTATATGTATGTAATTAAAAATAATATTGTAAAGGGTTAAATATACTTCAAATGCATGTGTACATAGTGCAATAATTTTTTTTCATTCTTATACTATTCAAATTTTATTAAATATAGGTAAATGAATAATTATAAATGTAATAGCTATCATGAAAATTAGACATCTAAAATGCGAACTCAATATTTAAACGAGAATTTTATATAAAATAAGTTAGCTGAATGAAGTTTTGCAAAAAACGTTTATCAAGAAATTTGGGCATGATCACAAAGTACTCTAAAATTTGATTTTTAAATAATGCATAGCATGCAAGTTTATAGTCATCTGTAGAACTGTCAATTAAAATAAAATAAAAAACCAGATTGAAAAAATACTAAAAATACCCTTTAAAAACCCAAAGTGGAACTTCAATTTATACGTTAATAAATCAATATTAATTTAAAATATTTATTATTAAAAATTATAAGTTAATATTTTCATTTATTAATGTTTTATTTTATATAATATTTTACTTATTTTTTAATTATAAGTTTTTAAATATTTTATATTTATTATTACTTTAAAATATTTAATAAATGCAATGCATTTGAAAATGTAATATTTAAATACCATCGGTACATTCTGAAAAATAGACATTTAGAATTATATTTGAAGGACATAAATAACGTGAAGCACACTAGATAGGGAACCTCCTCAAGAAGCTGTTTATTTCTGTTTAACGCCCTTCATCGCCCCTCGGATGATCAAGATAGAACATCTATTAAGAATAATGACTCGGCTCCAGGCTTCTATATTTCAGCGGACAAAGCAGTTAACTGATATGGGGTCGTGTAGGGACAGGCAATAACATAGTGGTCTGGTGATAAAATAACGCTAAATAGCTGATAATGTGTGAGACTCTTCTAAATGCTTCAGATGTGTGTGGAAACTATGTTTCAGATTCGGGTACTTATCATATCGATAGCTCAGCATTAAATTAAGGATGTTAATATCAGTTCTTTGATAAATGATTAATGCACTGATAATGTATATCAAATCCAGTGGAAAATTAGAAAGTGATCGACACTCCTAATATATAAAAATACATGTGAATAAAAAGCAAGTATTTTATTATTTAGTTAATATTGGTGCATTTTAAAAGTAATAGTTTTTAATAATATACCATTCTATCATTCAATCTAATATGCCATTAATAAGAACTTTGGTTTCTTGGAAAGGGCGGAGGGGTATGTTATACTACATAATTAAAAATGGAGTAATTTTTAAATAATAATTTAGAAAAAATGAATTACGAATTATTTTTTTTTGCATGTATGTTTCAAATTCCATATTTAGAGCACGAACAGACCACCGATGGGCATGGATGAATTATTTTCAGATAGGAGTTTTGGAGACATCTGCCCTATATTTAAATATCGTAAGCAATCCCGTTCGCTAGGTACCCAGGTAACAGTCTTTTCGAGAGGTTTATATACGTTGTCTCCAGTGATATTCAGACGGTGACAGCAACGATTCCTTCCCGATTCGAACCTGATTTCTCCTGCTAAATAAATTCACATGTTACCAACGAGCTATGAGTCAGGAAAATTTTGAGTTTAGTTTTCAAAAACCGAATAAGAGAATAATGCATTGGATGCAAATCAAATTTTGCAGCAATTAAAACAATCCATTTCTATTCTTCCATTTCTTAATTAAGCTATTATATATTAATTGTAACGAAATTTATAGTACATTTTATGTAAGATTTGGAAATATCTTTAAAAATACTTCTTTTGAAAACATGATACTGTTTTTACTTTTTATTTTATATTATTTGTTTCCTCTATTGCAAGATAAAAATTATTAGTGTTTACTGGAATGAATGTGATTTGATTCACATTTACTAATACGTTATTAACACATTCTTGTACATACACCTTTACGAATCTCATTACATTAATAGTGTCGTATACTATTTCATTATATATTTCTGTATGGGAGGGACCTTTTCCGCAAGATATTTAAGGATAAACTCTAACACATTTGTTGTTCATATATGAGGAACCAGGAAAAACAATCAATATAAGGCAAGCTCACAGCTTCAACAGAATTTACTGATTTTCCAGAACAGTGTCTAACGTAGATTTCGAAAACGGTCGTCGGTTTTGCAGTGTAAAACTGGATTTTCACTTAATACTAAAATATCACGTCATAGAACGTCAGCCAAATTGACGCCATATCTACTACTCATTAAGACTTCTGATTGGCTGACGTTGTGCAACGTGCGATTATAGTCTTAAGTAGAAATCCAACTTATCCAAAATCATGTTAAGTGGATATTTAACTTGTCAAAAGACATGTTAAGTGGAAATCGAACTTGTCCGTATGTGTCGGTTATTTCTTGGCAGTTACCTAATACAACTATCATAGATTTCCAGTTAACATCATACATTACAAATTTCTGAATTTAATATATTTCTCAATATAATTGTTAAATAATGTAATGCTTTAAAACTACTTAGCTAATTTTGGACTTCATCACCAATGCATAATATTTATCAAAATAAATACGACATCCTTAATATTCTACTTTATATGAGCGATAACACTACCTGTCCCTATGCATATATATTTAATTAAGAAAGTTATTTCTTTGGGTGCTTACGAATAAATGGATGCCCTCTTTACTCAAAAAGCAATATGATCATAACTTTAACATATCACCCCAATTTATTACTCCATACGTAACTCAATACTTTCTTCCGAACGGCGAGATCTTAAGGCAAGAACATGCATCATGTAGCAGAAGAGCCTTAGATGTGGTTTTATTCCTACAACCATCGATTTCCATAACAACCCAAGAAGTTTTATTCGTGTATCTGTTTGCATAGCCAATCTTAACTTTACAGAGAAAAGCGTGGGCTTCCGTTTTCCATGCTAATTAATGCCGACTCATCCCTTTTGCTGAAGGGAGAAAGCATAAATAATCTCGAGATCCTATTTCAGATTTTGAGCGGAGATTCATAGGAGGTGTTTATTCATTAACGTTGCAGGGCTTTTCTTTCTTTATGGTGGCCTGATTGCTGTTTAATAATAACGGAATGGCATTCACGGATTGCAAGATAATAGGATTATTTCTTATCGTCCCTACTCAACGCCTTCTTCCGTTAAGGGATAGTGTTTTTTTTTTTTTTTTTTTTTCTTTTTATCATGAAAGGATTATGTGTCCTTATGAACTATTTTTTCCATTGAGTTTTGGACTAGGATTGACTCAATTTCGGAGTAATAGTACCTAATTTCGAAAAATAGTTCTCTTATGTGATGTGTTGTTTTCTTAAGGAAGGTTTGATTTTTAATTAGCGAGATCATGCGGAAGTGATTTTCAGGGCTAAGCAATGTAAATTGCATTTTGATAGAGATTGTAGTGTATTGTGAAGAAAAGTTAGTACGTGGTGATTATCATCATCATTTCAAATCCAGGGAGCTATAATTACTTGTGATTATTATGTTCCAATTAGTGAAGTTTGTTTCTTGAAAAGATAGAATTAATTGTCTATTTATTTTGCTTTTTTTTGGGCATTCCTTAATACAATATATAATTTATTATCTTTTATAACAATATAAAATCTTAATATAAGTAAATAAAATATAAATAACATTGTTTCTTCTTCGATTTATTTGTAAGGCATAGGAAATTTAATGATCTTGATGTGGAATTAATAATTAAAAACTATTAATAAATATTAAAAGCATATTGAAAAAACTTCATTATAAATATAGAAAAAGTATGTTAGACTATGAAATATTTTCTGTTTTAAAAACTGCTTTTAAAATAGAAAAAAATAAATTTTTGAAGTATTCTACAGAATGCAATAAATCTTTTTAAATATAAATATGATACTTTTTTTACGAAAAAAACTATGTTGAAAGTAGACAGCATTAAAACTACGAAGATCAAACATTTTTTTTTTTTTTATTCGCTGCAGGTTTTTTTTACCCTTTTTATGAGTATAAGTTATAATATTTAACGTCTTAACTATATTTTAATGAATACTGAAACAAAAAAACCCAGAAAATTTTAAAATAAAAAATATCAGCAACTTTAAAAAGCAAACTTTAATCATTAATGGCGCGTTTTTGAAATCTTCTGCTTTCTAGATTTCTTTTTAAAATTGAAAAGTATTAAAGTTTGAGTTTAATAATACTGTTTAATAATTATGTACAATAAGATTCCAATTTGTAAAGTATATAAATTTCTTAATTAAAGAGTATTATAGATTAAGCACACTAGTATAGTACTTTTATTGATTTACCATTTGAATCTGTGCATCCTTCTATATATAAAATAATTTTGGGGAGTAAATAAAAAATATCGGTATTAATTCATTTAACTGAACCCGATTCTTTGATAATTTCATTTAGGTGTTGCATAGCTAAAAGATTATCTTGTATTAGAAATTTTCGCTGATCTGAAAATTCTGAAGCACATATCACACGGACTTATTTTGTTACTTTTAACATGAAGCAAACCGGCCTTGCCACTCAAAGAATAAGTTTGCGATGTGGATGACTTTCGACAAACTTGTTTGAGCGGAAGAAAAGTCACGTAACCACAAACCGCGCTGTCATCAGTGGTTCCCGCGAAATTGGCAATAGTGTGCTTCCAGCAATTGGGCAACGGAGATTTCAAGTTCATTGAACTCACAGCAATAAATTCGTTATTTGAGTGAGAAGACGGTCTGATTCAAATTGAAAATAAGTCAAATCCTGTCAGATAGGACCAATATATATTTATATCAAATTTGAAAACATTTATAAACTTTCAATTTTTTTTTTCCGTTTCATTCAAAAATATCTTAAGAAACGTTGTAAAATTCTATCATTAGTGTTGAATGTTTGATAAACTTTAGAAAAAAAAATAACATTTACCGGCAAAAAAAAAAAAAAAAAAAAAAAAAAGATGAGGTAAATAGTTTTTTTAAATAAAAAATATAGACAAAAGAATAGTGTAATACACATGTTGTTGTATATATCCCAATGCCCACGAGCCCATATATATGATTGAAGGGGAAGGAAGCAGCTTCTGTTGTGATGGAGCAAGTAGGTAGAATGACTTTTGCTCCGTGACGCTCTTACAGTCATAGAAGACCGGGATAAATATTCCGAACCATACAAACATCCATCACCGCCAGGATTCGAACCCGAAACCTGTGGCACCGAGCGCCAGAGCGCTATTCGGCCATTCAGGTCCCAAATTTGCCAACGGCACGCAGTGTTCCCAGGTGGTCACCCACCCAAGTACTGACCGCGCCCAATGATGCTTAACTTCGGTGATCTAACGAGAACCGGTATATTCAGCATGGTACGGCCGTTGGCTGTAATACACATGAATATGTAATGCATATATTTTATATATATATAAGTATATATAATTTATATATTATATATTATAATATATGTAATGCATATCATTTATTGCGTAATACATAAGAATATTCTCTGAACACACTTGCAATAAATAGATACAAAAATGTCCGCTATGTGCATATTTTAGAAAATGGACACAAAAATGTCTTCCAATATACACAATTTAGAAAATGGACTCAAAAATGTTCCCCTATGTACACATTTTATAAAATTAGGAAAAAAAAACATATTTTTTTTTTCCAATACTGCAGGATAAAAATCTATCGAGAGAATAGCAGGTGATCGCAATAATTATTTAGATATTACAGAAGAAAACAATGTCCGCTATGTGCATATTTAAGATAGAAGATCATTTATTACCGCTTTGAAATTTATTTTTGATGTCAATAGTTGCATAATTATTCATTTTCTTTTTAACTTCTATTCGTTAGAACTGAAAAAATTGTTACCAAGCGATGGGGTTTAGTTATAATGAATAAATATAATACAGCAGAACGTCAATCCATTGTTTCTCGCGGGGATGTTCGAAAGAAGCAATAATGGAACAACGAGAGAGATGGATACAAAGAAGATACCGAACAATGATGAATGAGGATCAACAAAGAATTTCATTCATAAGATGTTACATACCTAATATTTGTATAAAGAAATTATTGTGGACACAAACAAAAATACAACAAAAACTTTTCTATTCACTATGCCAGGATAAAAATATATATATATAAGATTTTAGTAATTTCGATTTGAACATTTGAGTTTTTTTAAATCGTATTTTTATTGCATCTTTTTGAAAATTTTCAGCAATTTCGTATAAAAATTCTGTTTCAGATGCTTTAAGAACTTACGTCAAAGTTACATCATTAGATATCTTCATCATCACTAAAAAGGTCATATATTTACTTAATTATAATTACTACAATGATATATTTGAGGCAACTTGAAGGAAGAAAATAAGAGAACTCGTATAAAGAGAGCGGCCTGAAGGCCAATTGGTTGCGCTCTAGTCTTAGGTTCCACAAGCTTCAAGTTGGAATCCTGGCGATGACATAGATGTTTGTGAGTGGTTCAGAATTCCTGGTAAACAGTAGATCCCGATATAATTAAACTAAAGTCTGCACAAAATAACCGTAGAGCGATAAAGCAAACTTAATGTTAAATTGAGAGATTTATAAACTATATCCCAATTGCCATCATGTTTACTAGTTTCTGAAAAATGCGAGTATAATGTACGACACCAGTGGATTTGGAAAATGTGCATTTAAATCTTTACAAATATTATTAAAAATTTCTTGGACAGATCTTTGAAGTTTGAATATCGCTGAAACCTACTTTTCTGCTCAGGATTTTCAGAATTTTGTAAAAATTGATATGGTAAAAAGGGCCTTTAAGTAACCAATGTAAATGGAAATAAATATACCTGTGTCTATTTTCTAAAATATGTACATATGCTTGATATTTTTGTGTCCATTTTTACAAATATGTTCAGAGATATTCTTGTATCAATATTTTTCATCTAAAAGAACGACGTACTTCCTCCTTTTTGGCCGATAAGTGTTATTCGTTTCTAAAACTTATCAAACATTCAACTCTAATAATAAAATTCTCCAATGTTTCTTAAGATATTCAATTATTTACATTGTTAAATTAACATTCGTACTAAGACAGTTGAAAGAATGATTGATTGGGGTTCTACTGTATGTATCCATTAATATAAAGTAATAAACAACGACATAAAAAATTAGAAAGGGTTCTTACATCGATTGATTGCCAGCAATAATTCCTAAGTGTTAGAAAAAAAAAGAATATATTATTTAACATGTTTTGTGGAAAGCCATATCCGAATCCCCAGAAAGGGATACTGAAGTGCATCGATTTCTTTCCGAATGAAATGAAGAAAATTCATTCGTTACTATTTCTGTTTGTGACTCTGACGACACTCAACAAACGAGGTCCCTCGTGATTAATTGGAGAGAACATGGAGCCAGTAAGTACTCAACCGAAGTCTTTTATAACAATTTTCTGCCTAGAAGATTTGAAATTATTTTTGGCATTTTTCCCTTTTGGTATTAGCTCACTTGAGAAAATTATTTTCTGAAGTTTCCCAACGCTTCGTCAGTAAGAGTTTTTCCATGCTCTCTTTTTATTATTTACTTTTATTTTGTTACATGTTTAGAAATACTTTCTTATTTGAATGAACTTCGTAAGAAAAAAAATAATTTACACATAAATGTTGCTGTAAGTATGAGTTTTTTTATTTTAGTGAAAGGTTTGGCAAAGATATAATCTCACGGTTATGTTAAATGCAACTTTTTTTTCTCCAGCGTGACTGAGGATTTGAACCAGAATAAATTCGAATTCAAATTTTAAAAAAGCTGTATATTCCTGCAATTTAATGTGCTTTTTCTTGCATCATCTACCATTATTTATTAAAATATTTGAAAATGGTAGATTTCAACAAATGTAAAATATTAATAATCAAGAAAATATTAATATTGCAATATTTAGTTACATGTTTGTTATAAATGTTTAAATTTATTTACTGGTCAAAACAATACTAAGTTAACTTTGCATTGAAGTGTAAGTACGATTACTATGCAATGTTGTTTTAATTGCTTTATATAGTCATTTATCGAAATTAATATATCACATATATATGCTATTAATCTAAGATTTAGCAATATTTTTATACAAAAGCATGATTTTTTTTTAATTTGATGATTATTATTTCTTTAAATATTTATAATATCATTCATACTGATCGTAAAATTAAAAGAATACCGATGAATCATTACAATTGACAAATTAATGGTGCAAACATGGTTTATATCACCGTGAATACCAGTGAATGCACCAGAATGTAGAGTGTTTGCTTGCAGCACATCTATCAACAAGAAAAAATCAAATCATGATGACAAGCATGTCGAATTGTCAAGCTTGGAAGCGACGCTTTTGTTTGGTTTTTCACAAGTAATTACTATTGCATGGATTGAGAAATGTATAGTTTCTATCCTTATGTTTGTCGTTCTAGATGATTTTATTCCAAAGAAAGAGAGGATAGTCTCAATGACCTAAACTACCACCAGACGCTAAGACAATGGCGACTTATAAGATGTATCACAGCACGCATTGCAGAGTAACTTATTGTGGGAGGGCTCCATAGATGCCTTCTTAATCAAATACCACGTTTACTGCACTCTATTGGCAACAACAATTGAACCATATAAAACTGGAAGATATGCGCCTTGTCCACTGAATCATGTTTCCTGGTCCATCACGATGACGGTGCAGTGTGGATATTCACATCGATTTCCACAGAATCTATAGCATCAAGATAGATGCAAGTTATGGCGGTGATATCATGGTGTGGATGGTGTTTCTGAGATTAGAGTTAGAACCATAATCTCCGTGGAACAATACCTGATGTCTGACTGGCAAGTGAATGCCATTGTAAATCTCGTTTTCTCTTAAGCGTAGCCAATTATTTTTATTAGTGATACCCTGTACCAGCAGAATAGTGCATTATTCTACAAAGGAAAATCATCATGTATATGAAACATACTAATTACTTGCAAGCCACGTCTTGGCGTCCAAATTCACAATCCATCAACTCAACCGATAATTTGCCTTTCTATCTTGAGAAACGGGTTTGCGCTCAAGCACACCACTTTTCCAATACATGAAAGTGAAAAGACAATTGGTGAACTCCTGATACTAGAACTAAGTATGAAAAATCAACTTGTGGTAACAAAATCTCGGCCTAACAAACTTGGAAAAGATGCTTTTGGTTAGCTATTAATAAGCAGTTATTAATGCATGTATTGAGAAACATCTAGTTTCTGTCCTAGATAAAATTATTACGAAGGGACAGCGAAAAGTATCAATAGCCCAAGCTATCACCAGAAGCTACAACAATGGTGGCTCATGCATGCATCTCAACAAACATTGTATAATAGTCTAGTGCGTGAGTGTTCCTATCTTCATTAATTGAAGATAGGTGATCCTACGTCTTATTATGTATTTTTTCATAATATAATATCATAGTGTACGCTATTTTAAATAACATATACCTATTTTTATTACTTTTATATTAATATGAATTAATTTAAATACAACATTATGGTCTAAATTTACTTCTTAAAAATTGAGCAGTTGTTTTACATTAAACTATCCTTTAATTAATATATTTTCAATCTAATCGCTCATGGATAGTACGAGATTGCTAAAAATTATTAATTAATGATATTTATTACTATCGGCGTAGATATCTGATACAGTATCCCCAACACCATTTCCTTAGAAATAAACCATCAAGTATACCCAGAAAATAAATAGAATAATTTATGAATTTAGTCTTTAGAGACTTAAGCTTTAAGTTAATTAGATAGAAAATTATGTACTACATATCCGGCGTTGTAATTCAAAATGTTAGAGTAAACTTCAAAATTCCATTTGCAGGCAACTTATTCGCAATGTTACAAATTGAGTTTCAAGTAGTATCTGCAGTACTATTTATAATAACAGATTATTTGTTTATTATTTAAATTAACATATTTTAATATTTTTAAAAACAAATTTACCTTTTATTCATAAAATATCGTTAAAAATTTCCAAAAATTTTAATAGCATTAAATACTAATTTGTTTTCATAAACTAAACATTAATCTAAAATGTAGAATATATAAATCACTAAATTAAAGTAGTCTAATTAGAACACACCAACAAAAATTCTTAAGTGTTAAAATAGATGATATAAATAGATGTTTTTAGATTGTAAGCTTTTTTATATAAGCATAAGTTGAAATATTGAATTGTAATATTTACTAATGGCACCTTATGTTAAGAATTTTTTTCTAATGTAGCACAGCATAAAATAAATTAAAAATTGTTTATTTTAATGTATGAAATACTTGCATATAATTTATTTTAATGCTACATATAATTCATTATACATAAAATAAAAAGCACTATTAGGTACGTATTAAATTTTAAAATTTTGAGACATTTTAAGCGTGTGTTAACACACATGATATGACAGAAAAATAAGATATTCCAATGCTTAATTTTTTTCAACTTAATAATGTTTTAATTACTTACGAACGAATGAAGAAATTGCTGAATTAAAATCATTGAGATTAAATAATTTGAACTTAGGTAAAATAAAGAGAATGTTATATTAATAGAAATTTATCTTATAGATAAAGAAAACTATTGAGTGAGAAAGATGATTTTTAATGAGTAGATTAAAAAAATAAAAATAAAATAATATAAAATAAATAATATACAATAAAATATCAATAGTAGATATAAAAAATGAAATAATTTCAGTGAACATTGGTATAAGTTTTATTTTGAGAATATTAGTAGTTGCTATTAATATCACTATAGTTTTGCATTTATAACTAATTTAAAAATATTATTTTTAATTTTTGCAAAATTCTATTTATTATGTATATAATACTGCGATTACGCATGACAGGAAAAAAAGAAATTTCAATGTTTATTTTTTTTCAAATTAAAAAATGGGTTAATTACTTACGAATGAAGGAATTGCTGAATTAAAATAATTTAGATTAACTAATTTTAACACAGGCAAAATAAGATAAAGAAAAATATTTATTATATAATATAAATTATATAATAAACAAAATTCATAACATTAATCCTCACACAATATTCATTTACATTGTGTTGTATCAAATGTTGTTATTAATAAAAATGTTATTTTTCATTTTACAATGGAATTTAAAATTTATATACAACTTAAATACTTACATTAGACATTATAAATATTTATAATAAGATTTTAAGAGTAATAATTTTTCCCTTAAAGTTTGTTTAAAACACTTTCACTATAAAATTTAATTTGTTGCATATATACTTTAAAATTAATTAAAATATTGATGTGTTATAAATCCATAGTATTTCTGCAACAAAAATCAGCAGTAAATCGTTCATCTCATTAACGAATTAAAGAGAAAATAAAAGTACTGTTTTAAACTTTATAATTAAGGATGGAACTCGATGTACTTAAACGAAATTCAAATGAAAATCGTTAATGAACAAAGAATTTAGCAGCGCACTGCATATACTTAACGCTTTTGAAGTTATTAATCAAATAATTTCAACACCTCTAAATGAAAACATTGCTGCAAAGAAAAAAAGAAAGCTATTCCACATTTGGACTTGACACGATATATCGCGTGTTTATCGTTAAATATCTGACGAATGAATAATTTCGTTTAATGGCAAATCGTGTATCATTAATTTTAATAATCACAGTGCCATTTAGAAAATCATAATCACTTAGCATATAGATTTTAATTTTAAACTGAAATTTTTAAAGAAAATTAATGTTTGTTTTTAAGAAATCTGAATGCGGAAAGACGTCATTTGAATAAATTTCCACTTCATTTATGGATTTTACAGAAACAAATGTTATTAATCATGCAATACAGAGAAAGTTAATTAGGTTTTTCATTATAATTAAATAAAGTTCAGAAAAGTGCGAAATATTTTATTTTGATCAAAAAATCCTTTTCTTTGGTTTTATTCAGAATGTTGATTTTAAGCCAGATTAAACGTTTTCTATCCTTTTTCTTAAACTGATCAGAAGAGATTGGTTATCAACTTTTGTATAACTGTGAAAAATAATTAATACGTGGTAATTAACGTTGTTTTTTGTAGCATTATAAAAATTGTGATTTAAATATGGACAAAAAGTTTTGTAGTTAAGCTTCAGAAAAGGTGGGCCGCCTGATGTACCGGCCTTCGGTATCGCAGGCTTCGAATCCTGACGGTGGCATGAATGGATGTTTGTTTTTGGTTGTGTTAAACTGTAATTCCTGGTCTTATTATCCCAAAGTGTGCAAAGAATGACCGTAGAGTAACAAACTAAACCAAAACGGTTGGAATTTTCAATTCGACATAACCGAAATAGATCATATCTTAGCAACAGAATGGAATAAAATTATTAATTTTAAAAATATTAAACTTGGTTTATTATTTTCACTAACTATGTAAACTTAAATATATCGAGTTATAGAATATTTTAAATATAATTTTAAGTATATTGGAATAAACGCTTAAAAAATTAATTTATGTGTATAAATTGGAAACTAACACATTTTTGAAAAATACCTTCTCCTTATGGGAAAATTCAATAAAGGAAATTCGTTTCTCAATTAGATTAAATAGTTTTTTAAAAGCTATTATAAAAAAAAGGGGGGAGATCTTTATCTTTTGATATTTTGTACTCAAACTATGGAAATAAAATCATTCTACGGCGTTTCCTGCATAATGGACCTACTAATGCCTAATTTAGGCAATATATGAAACAATCATGCCACTAACTGCGCCATTGTGAATTAAAAATTAAAGTAGCATGAAATAATTTGATATTAATGTCCCATAATTATAAATCTGGTGTTAATAAATTTTGTTAAAAAATAATTCCCATATATATTTTAAAAAAGACGTGTACTTTACATCAAGGTTAAAATAAAAATGCTTATATTGGCATACTTAAATGTGTTTTCTTTTATTATGAATTTAACTTGAACCAGCATTTAATTATAACCCAGATCCCAAACTCCATCTTTGTTTACCTATCGACTCATATTCTATGGATCATCCACTTCCATCTTCCTTCGTTGAAAACGAAACTCGATGAATTACTCAGCTGCAGTTAATGCAAAAATGGGAGCTTATGTTTAATGAAATTCTGTTCTGAAGCATAATTCTCACAAAAGAGCTTTCGTAATCAAGTAGCCACCTGACTTTCCGCAGGCCGAGGTAATTACTATTTGGAAACATAACAACTTTTCGAATTACAATCGTTATCTGGAAGTATATTCATGTGTAAGGAATTATATTGCACTGCGTTCAGGTGACGCGTGGCATTGTAATATAACGTATACATAAAAAGAAGGTATGAGTTAGTTATATAGAACTTTGTTATAAACTTACTTTAATAATAAGCTTTTACAAAATCAAATGTGCTTTTGCAAATAAATATATTTCATAAATCTCTAAGAAAATTATTTATATTGTCATAATTTTTTTTAAATTTTTCAAGTGGCCCTTAGCATAAATGCTAACGATTTCTTGTATGCTGTTTTCTTAATTCATGGTTTTTCAAACTTTTTAAGTCGGGGTACATTTAAAATCCTGCAAATTATTACTTTTGCAAAATCAAATGTGCTTTTGCAAATAAATACATTTCATAAATCTCTAAGAAAATTATTCGTATTAAAGTCTTATTGAAATATCTGCATTGAAATTTAGCAATTTAACAATTTTCAATTCATCAGACATTTAAATTTATTCAACAAATTACAGTAATAGTAAATATAGTAAATAAAAATATGAAAATATAATAACATATAGTAAATTATAATAAAGTATAGTATAAAGCATCATCTATTTTTTTTTTTTATATTGAAAAAATTGGAAGATTATTATATACATAGAAACGCTTTTATAATTTATTGAGTTTCCTTATTAAAGCCATGGCTGTTTGTAGGAGATACATCGTCAATTCAACCATCTCATGTAAATTATAGAATCCAGTGTTTTAGGGGAATTAGTATATATATTGCATTTTCATTTCAGACATAATTGCTGACGATTTCTTCTATGCTGTTTTTTCTTAATTCAGTGCTTTTCAAACATTTTATGTCGGAATGCATTAAATAACCTACAAATTATTATAATAAATAACCCATAAATAATTGTAATAAAAATTATACAATAATAAAAAAAAACTTATGAACTTATTACATTGAAGATTTCATCTCTATTTACACTTAATTATGGTGAAGATAGAAATTCTTAATTCCCATACATATGATGTTGAAAATTGAAGTAAATTGTTTAAATTTTTTTAGATACTCACATAATTTCCTTTTATAGAAATCAAGAAAATTCTTTATGTTTAATCCGCAATTCAGTATTAGTTAATATAGCTGCCAGTTCTTATAAACCAAACTCACTTGGAGTTTCCATGAATAAGTTCAATTCCAGCCGTATTGTTCAGTGTTAAATAATGGAAAACAATAACTCAGTTTTTCTTGATAAATGCTCAGCTATTATTACTACTAATGGAAACATTTTCAAACTAAACAAGTTTTTTTTTCTTTTCAAATTTGTAGTTTTATTTAAAATATTTTCATTTGTCAATGAGCGTAAGGATATTTTCTCGTTTTGCCTTGCATGCTAGTTTTCGAAATATTGAGCTGTTAAAATATATCGGCCAAATACAGTGATATGGCAATCGAAAATTCGCTCCGGAGTATGTTTCATGAATGTAATTGTTTCAACTCTTCATAATAATAAATAATTTCTACTTTGACAAAAACCACTTCAGCGCGTAAAAGCAGTCAATGTTTTGAATAAACGCATTTGGTTGTGTTGTTTTAATAAAGTTTACCATCTGAACTATTCGATGTAAAACTCTTAATTTTTCTCCTAATGTTCTTTTTTTCTATCAAGGCCTCCATACACACGATTTCCATGTTAATTGTCATGTATCAAGATAATTATTTAAAAACATCTTTAGATATATTCAATTTTTTCCAGAACATTGTTATTAGATACTTGGAAATTTTCTTTAAAGTGTTACACTTTTTTGGCGACTCTTATGTGAAGAAAGGAGGTGAAAAAAAAGAAATTTTAGTTGTTTGTAATGTTTGTTGTATTTAAACGGGAAAACTGACAAGAAAAAGATTAACTATGTTTATTTTTGTATATGGATACATATTTCTCTGGAATACCCCTGGGTCTCAGTGTGCCTTGATGCAACATTTGAGAACTACCGTCTTAATCTTTTGAGATTTCACACTAACATAAATTTATTATGTCGTCATATCAGAAACACAATAAAAAATATCCATTGTGTTTGCTAATAACACAATAAACAATCGTGAATGGACGACATATAACATTTATCTCTGTAGTTTTATTGTACGTGACATTTCTTATATAATATTTTTAAATTATGCTGTATACTTTATTGAAGACACTTTGAAATGCATATATATAACGATTCTATACATTTTTCGAAAAAAGAAAGCATTTTATAGCAAGTACTTTCAGAATAGAAAAATTTAAGAAACGTCTGAATATGAAAATATACAAAACGAAATAAGCATTGATGGATTTTTTCATGTAACAAACATTCGAATATATATATATACATATATATATTACATTTATTTATTTCAAATAAATAATTACAACTCTCATTAGGAGATCAAGCTTCATTATATTCTTATACCAAATAGGAATTTTGATTCTTTTTCTTATATCTATAAAACAATAATACAAAATAACTTCTCAATTACCTGTGATTTCTAATTGTTGTACAATATGGAAATGTATTTTAAATGCTTTTTAGAAAAGATATAAATGTAAATATTAATTAAAATTATTCATGTTATTGTTTTTGCTGAATTGCTATTATAACAAGTGGCGTTTTGCATTAAAATATTTGCACTCATTATTCAGACAGAAAACAAAGAATTTCATTGAAATATCGAATATCTACGATAAATTCAATTGCTTAAATATGCAGAGACTGGATAATGTTAATTGAGGGGAACTATTTCCAAATCAGTAAATCAGATCTCTTTAATAACGTGAACGAGATCGCATTGATCAGTATTATCAGTTGTCATTAATGCTTTGACAAATACAATACTTATTATGACAGGAGGGCTAACAGTTCATGAAATCGATTCCCACGCTAATTTAAGCCTTATAATAGTTTATGACTACATCTAACGAAAAACATTAATTAAAAATGAAATAACACTTAAAATATGATAAGTATTTTTATCTTTCTCGTAAATTATGCGAGTTTCGAGTGTTAATTCTTTAAAAAGGGCATTTCTTTTCACCATTTAATGAATTGCTTTAAATTTATTAAATGGTGATTTATAAAAACCTGTGAAACCCTTCTAAATACACAAATATAATTTCTAATAAAATTTTTTGATCTTATATATTTAGTTATTACAATAATCTCAATAAATTCAGTTTTGAATATAAATGTTAAAACATTGTTGTAAAATAATAAACTGTAATATATAAAAAATGGATGGATTAATGTCATAATAATAATTAATACAATTACTTGAATTTTTATATTTAAGTTTTATTTATTGAATTATACTTATGAGAGAATTTATAGTTTAAAAATGTCGACTGTTTACATTATACTCATGGTATCAGTAAAAAATACCATCAGTTTTTTGAATGAATTTTGGCAATCTTAATAGTTAGGTTATGTATATAATAATATAGTATAATCTCGTGAAAGGCTGATATTCAAAGTATAAATAATTCAATTATTTTGTTACTTTATAAAAGCTTGATGATATATATATATATATATATCATAAGAATTATATGAAGAAATAATTATCAGCCTTTTACTAAATTTAGCATTAAAACTTGCGTCAAGCGCGTATGAAAATCATTAAGTTTTCTGCTTTTATGTACATCTGACAATCTATAGTATTATGTATGCAATTTATTTGCTGTAGAAGAATGCATATAATTTATTTTTCACCCAGATACCCTTGGGTCGCTGTAAATAGCAATTGTTGTCAGAATTTCAGAGGGGAAGTATAATTGGGATGGTCATAACAGTAGGGGGACTGCAAGATCAGTTGCAGCTGTGTCTGTTGTTTTAGCAATCATTGAAGTAGTGGATGTGAAAGAATTTACACACACGCAAAAGATATTTCCTCTACAATAGGGAGGACTACCACATCGTACTACAAACAGGCACACACCTGATTGCATCATTGTGTGACATCTGCCCACACATAATGCGATCAGTAAAGTCCCATGTGTTTATCAATCAAACGTTAGGAAATGGTACAGACAATCCTTTGGATTGCTTACCTGTATGGGTTTAAGAGCCTCCCACCATCTATGTTTGGAATGTTGCGCTGCTGTGAAGAATTGGACTGTAATAAAATGAAGGCTTGTGATCTTCAGTGATGTATTGTGATTGAAATTTGGTTCTGATAATAATTGTGCATATGTGTGGAAATGGCTTAGGGGGAATTCATATACTGCACTCGATTTCCTCTAATAATTTTACATATCATCATTATAGTCCAAATATATACTTGTGTCATCCTTTAGTCATTTGCATTACCTTGTGAGGAAAAATTTGCAAACATTTTGAACAGGAAAATGCTCGATCACTAACATCAAGTGTATCAAAAATATAAATCTGTGTTAAATAAGGTACTAGAAAGTATATTTCTTTGTTGCTTTTTATACAATAAATGTTTTTTTTTTTTACTTTCACTTTGCAATCAATGCTTTAATCGCATGTGCAAAATTTGCATAGGGTGTGATATTTCCTTCTTTAAGCTCTAATTCTTATGGTAATACTGTATGTGTATAGACATTAAATTGCAACATCATTTGTTATAAGGAGCATTGTTGAAAGATGAAACATCATAATTTTCAAGATGGGGCGGAAGCTCACAAAGTCATCTAGTAATTGTGGAATAAAAGTAATAATAATAATAAAAAAAGAAAAACTATTATAATAAATAAAACATAAACGAGGAATAATTAGAATAATAACAAATAATAATAAATAAAACATAAACGAGGAATAAGAATAATAAAGAATAAATAAAGAATAAAAACAATATAACAGATTTCGCACTTTTGAACTATATTAGCATATTGTTTATTTGAACAGAAAATTATAATATGCTTAATTAAATCAACCAAATCACATAAAAACGAGTTTAGAATTAAGTGTGTAAAATTCTAACATTCTGGGAGATTCTATGCTGATTTTGTACCTCCTTTGATCAAATTTGGAAGATTGTTATAATAATATGGAATTGATAATTAAAAAAGTCTGATTAAGCATATACTCCCTTAGTCGCCGAACATCTGGTTAACAAATACATTAACATCAGTTATAAGTCCATTTGTTATAATCCAGTTATTATCCATCCATTAGAACATTACATAACCTAATTTGGGCTTACTATCTTTTAGTATACAAATATTAGAAATTGTAATTTAAGGTATTAACAATTATTTATTATTTTACATTTGATTTACATTGTTAAATCAGTTTTAGATGGATAACATAATTTATTTACTTTTAAGATAGTTTTCTTTAAAATTTACGCTTTTATATATAAATAGATATATAATAAAACATTATTTAAAATGTTTTTTATTGATTGTGTGATATGTGTTTATTGATTGATTGATTGATTGTAGATAAAACAAGTATAATTTTTATAATTTTGTATCTTCTAAAAATAAAGTGTCAGATCTTAAAGACAAAATCTGTTTACATTGCTTATAAACGCTTTTCCCTCTTTTAGGCATTGTAACTTAATAAACGCATATTTATCACATGCGTTATTGTCTAAAGATTTAAAAATCTGATATTTTTAAAATCCATTATGTACAGAAATAATTTCTCCTAGTTACAATTAGGCATTATTATAATATTGAATATTATTTAAAATAACATCTTATATTGATGGCACATTATGATTATAAAATAAAATATCAAACATTAATGGGGCATCAATGAAATCAATTGCTTTTCAATTAAAATCCATTATTTCAAATTAGAAATAACAAATATTAACAAAACTCTAAAATTTATTAGATGCCTAAAATAATTTTCAAATCTTTCACTTTATAGCTGATTTTATATTAACTGATTTTGAATTATTAATATGCTACATTAATTATATGTTTTACGAAAATGGTTTGGAAAATTCTTTTATAGTCATAACAAATAGCTATTACTAAGATTTATTAAAATCCAATAGATTATATCGCTTCAGTAATTCAGTGACATATATTCCTTTTCACAATCCATTACTTTGTATCCAAAATACGCCCCAATATCATTCGGAAAATCCACGTTTCATATTGGCAGTTGGCATGCTGACGCTCCATTAACAGCAAATAATTATTCCATGGAACTGAAATAGAGTGATAAAGCAGCTTCAAGAATCTTCGTTTTGGATTAAGAGCAGCAACACTTTACGCATTCCACTGACATTCTGAGTAAATCTCTTCGCGTAGTTCCTCGAAAAGGACATTTTAGAATAGATCTCCCATTTATAACTCGATGGGACCATTTATTTCAGGACATTAATTAATGAGAAAAGACGACCGCCGAATAGTAACTATTACAAAATCGGTATAATTAGTCGCCCGACTATGGAAAATGGTCTGTGACTATGGAAAATCAATTTAATCAAACCCTTTCAAATAACAATTCATTATTTGAAATTATAAATAACGAATATTAATAAAACCATCAAATTCATTAGATGCCTAAAATAATCTTTACATCTTTCCCTTTATAGCTGATTTTATATTTGGGGATTCCAAATTATATATGCACTACATCAATTATAATCTTTTCAAAATGGTTTGGAAAATTCTTTTATAGTCATAACAAGTAACTATTACAATGATGTATTAAAATACAATATATTATATCGCTTCAGAAATTCAATGACATTTATTCCTTTTCACAACCAATTACTTTGTATCCAAAATACGGCCAATATTATTCGGAAAATCCGCGTTTCATATTGGCAGTTGGCATGCACACGCTCCATTAACAGCAAATAATTATTGCCGGCAACTGAAATAGAGTGATAAAGCAGCTTCAAGAATCTTCGTTTTGGATTAAGAACAGCAACACTTTACGCATTCCAGTGGCATTCTGAGTAAATCTCTTCGCGTAGTTCCTCGAAAAGGACATTTTAGAATAGATATCCCATTTATAACTCGACGGGACCATTTATTCCAGAACACTAATTATTGAGAAAAGACGACTGCCGAATAGGCACATCAGACTATTGCAAAATCGGTAGAATAAGTCGCCCGACCCTGTGACGATGGAACATCAATTTTAATCAATTGTTTTCAGTAACAATAAATTATTTAAAATTAGAAATAACAAACATTAAAAAATATTAACAAAACTCTAAAATTTATTAGTTGCGGAAAATAATTTTTTAATCTTTCACTCTATAGCCGATTTTACATTAATTGATTTAGAATTGTGCTTGCGCTACATTAGTTATAACCTTTACGAAAATGGTTTGAAAAATTCCTTTATAGTCATAACAAGTAACTATTACTGTGATTTATTAAAATTCAATAAATTATATCGCTCCAGTAATTCAATGACATTTATTCCTTTTAACAACCAATTACTTTGTATCCAAAATACGACCAATATCTCCAAAATACGCCCAATATCATTCGGAAAATCCGTGTTTCGTATTGGCAGTTGGCATGCAGATGCTCCATTAACAGCAAATAATTATTCCAAGGAACTGAAATAGAGTGATAAAGCAGGTTCGAGAATATTCTTTTCGGATTAAGAACAGCAACACTTTACGCATTCCACTGGCATTCTGAGTAAACCCTTCCTCGAAAAGGACATTTTAGAATAGATCTCCCATTTATAACTCGACGGGACCATTTATTCCAGAACATTAATTAATGAGAAAAGACGACCACCGAATGGGCACATCAGACTATTGCAAAATCGGTAGAATAAGTCGCCCGACCCTGTGACTATGGAAAATCGATGCTCCTTACCGATGGCAACATTTGGTGATGAAGGTGGTAGAAGAGAGGGGTAATCGTAAAAGTTCCCTTTCCTGTTCGCGGGCAACGATTTCCCCCTGCCCTTTTGTTGATCATCGATAGGGATGGAGTGAGAGGAAATTTCCTCTCATAAAAGGAAGTTTTATCCTTTTAAGCGGAAAGCGAATTTTTGCTACTTCTTTTGCCTGATATTAAAATATTGATTCGGATAAACACTGGAGTTTTAAATGTGTGCCAAACTGTTTAGGAGACAGTCACGATAAAATGGAATTTCATTCACCAAAGAGGAGTTTAGGAAAAAAAGAAAGCAGCAAAAGTTATTTATGGTAAAAGTAACTTTGAAACGCTAAACACAAAAAGTAATGAATGGCTTGGTTCTTGGATATTGAAGTGGTGAATAAAATGGGCAGTAAAATCGAGATAAATTCTTTTATCTGCTATTTGATGGATCTGTTCTTTAGTTAAGTCTAGTTCTAACTTTTATATTAATATAATTATAAACCATATGTTAAAAATAATACTTAAGTGAATAATAATTAAATAATAAGTTTGATTTATTATGTTTAATTCGTTAATAAGTTTAAGAAAAAAATATTTAAGTGAATGGTTAAATTTTTCCTTTATTAAATAATGTGTATACAAAATCATGTAAAATGAGATTAAATATAGTTTTTTTTAAAACCGTGAAAATAAGTATTGCATGAGTAAACTATTTTCAATGTATACTTTCGTAACTTCTTCGTATGAAATTAAAATATTGATTCGGATAAACACTGGAGTTTTAAATGTGTTCTAAACTGTTTAGGTGACTGTCACGATAAAATGGAATTTCATTCACCAAAGAAGGGTTTAGAAAAAAAAAAAACCAGCAAAAGTTATTTATGGTAAAAGTAACTTTGAAACGCTAAACACAAAAAGTAATGAATGGCTTGGTTCTTGGATATTGAAGTGGTGAATAAAATGGGCACTAAAATCGAGATAAATTCTTTTATCTGCTATTTGATGGATTCGTTCTTTAGTTTAGTTCTAGTTCTATCTTTTATATTAATATAATTATAAACCATATGTTAAAAATAATAATTAAGTAATAATTGGAACTTATTAAGTTTTTTTTTATTAATAAGTTTAACTAAAAATAATTAAGTGAATGGTTACGCTTTTTCTTCATCAAATAATTTATGTATAAAATCGTGTAAAATGGGATTAAATATATATATTTTTTTAAAACAGTGAATAGAAATATTGCATGAGTTACCTATTTCCAATGCAGATATTCTTAACTTCTTTGCATGATATTAAAGTAGTGATTGTGATACTAACTGAAGTTTTAAATATGAGTTTGGAAGATAGTCAAGATAAAATATAATTTTATTTCACAAAAAATTATAAAAAAATATTATAAATAAAAGTTATTTAGGAAAAAAGTAACTTTGAAACACTAACACAAAAAGTAATGAAAGACTTCGTTCTTGGATATTGAAGTGGTGAATAAAATGGCCACTAAAATCGAGATAAATTCTTTTATCTGCTCTTTGACGGGTTCTTGCTATAATTTAAGTCTATCTCAAATTTTTATGTTAATATAATTATCAACCATTAAAAAGAATAATTTAGTAGTTGGTTACCTTTTTATTAAATGATTTTTATATAAAATAATGTAAATTGAGATTAAATATATTTTTTTTTTTCGTATAATGAAAATAAATATTGCACCAGTTAACTATTTCCAATGCATAGTTTAGTAACTTCATTGCATGATATTAAAATATTGATTGGCATAAAACCTGAAGTTTTGAATATGAGTTTGGAAGGCGGTTACGATAAAATGGAATTTTATTCCTCCAAAGAGTGTAAAAAAATATTATAAATAGATGTTATTTATGAGAAAAGTAACTTTAACGCAGCAATACAAAAATAATGATTTATTTGGCCATTATTGGCTATTAAAGTAGATAAATAGAGAATAAAATGGTGAATAAATGGACCCTAAAATAGGGATAAGTTCTTAAACTTTTTTTTTTTTTTTTTTTTTTGCTCTTTGAAAGATTTATTCTTTCATTAGCCATATTCTAACTATTTTATTATAGCCATATTCTAACTATTTTATTATAGCCATATTCTAACTATATTAATTATCTATTACTATAATTATAAAATATGCTTTCACTGAACAGTTATATTTTTTATATATAAAATTATACAACATATGATTAAATGCAATTAACAATTATTTTATTGAATACAATTCTTATCACAACTGCTAATTATTTTTAATGAATTATTTTCACCATTTCTTTGTCTTACATTTAATTATTGATTTAGACAAACACTAAAACTTTAAATCTGTGACAAACTGTTCGAAAGATAGTGGTTATAAAATGGAATTTAATTTGATAAAAAGGGAAATATATAAATAAATAAAAGAATAATTAATTTATGGTAAATTAACTTTTAAATAATGAATCAAAAAGGAATGAATAATTTCTTCTTGGATATTGGAATCATAAAAAAAAATAAATAAATAAATAAAAAATAAAAAAAAAAAAAAAAAAAATGTTGAATTTAGATTTTTTAATTTTTGTCTTGTGCTCTTTGATATATTGATTTTTTTGCTTAAATTTGAAATATAATTGCGTTATGTTTTACAATATACAATTAGTATTTTTTGTTAAAATAAAAATATTACTTTTAATCAACAGCGCGTATTTAACTTAGATAACTTTTATTTGCCAATTGTAAATTAAATGTTTGTGAAAAAAACCTTTAATGCAAATTTTAATAAGATCAAGAAAAAAAAATCAGGCTTTTGAAATATTTTAATAATTTCTTCTTAGATTTATATACCTTCAGAACCAGCCTCATTTATATATGTGTTCAGGTACCGTGAATTCCAGGATTCATAGTTATCTTTCCCTTCATTTTTCTCCTCTTTTTAATGTTCCCTTCAACTTTGATTCAAGACATCTTTTCATACTGATGCAAGAAAACTAGCATTCCAACCAGTTACAACTAACAGAGTAACAAAACATTTTAGGAATCTATTTTGATGATTTCTTCTTCTTTAATACTTGCTTAAAAGTCAGCGATATTTCTCCTTATGACAACCTTTGGCATATTAGATTTGCCTAGATAGTATTGGTCATCATTTCAATGCACATATTATCATTTCTTTAATATTTTCTTCATTGCTGCATCTGTACTGTTTGATATACACTGATAAGGTTTTAGGAATTCACCGTCTCCTAGTTGATGATTTTCAAAATACTTTTGAGAAGTACGTACTTTGTAAGTACGTGATTGAAATCTTGAACATAACTTCTTCGCAAAGTACGTACAAAATAAAGTCTAAATCTTGGTGAAAACTTCATCATCATTCGAGTATGTTTTAACAAAAAATACCTCTACCAAAGTTTTTTAATGTAGTATTTTCAATCGAACTCAGTTCTGATTGCACAAAACGAGGTTTAGTGTTTTCATTTGCAGAAATACCCATCCAGGGAATGGGATTTTGGATGGGTTTGGAAATTGAATTAATTGCCTGTTTCAGATCCTACTTCAGTATTGTACTTCAGATTTTTGGCTTGTATCTGAGAGACTGATCCAGCCTCATCAGTTGTCATCTGTCCATTTGAAGAAGTCTGTGGAGAGACCATGAATGTTGATTTCTCGCTTACATAGCTTTAAGACATTTATGATAGCACTTGAATTATTTTATGTATTTTTTCTTCAAGGTATATGTTATTTGATAAATTATGACTTGCTCATTTACATTTGAGGATTTAGCTTAACTTGCATATGCCGAATAATCAACTTTAGAAATCATATTATTCAAGTGCTGCATCATAGTTTTTGTCAGTTTGCTACTCTGTTCTCTCGTTTTTAACTTCCAATATTTATGTCATCAATTCAAGTTTTGAAATCTGAATCATATTGATATGTTGAAATATATATATATATATATATATATATATATATATATATATATATATATATTTCTTTTCTTTAAAGTAAATTTGAATCACTCTATAGCGAACTTCAAAAAAGCTTGAATATAATCAACTAAACTTTTACCAAATTTCTTTAAAAACATGACTTTGATTAAACTGGAAGGCATAAAAATTATTTGTCACTATATTTGCCAAAAAGCAATCGACAACTTAAAAGTAAATATTTAAAATTATAATAATAGTTAATATCAAACACCTATATGCTAATATAACGAGGCAAAAGAACGAAGAACTAATGAAGACGAAATAAGGAAGCACTCATAAACCGCAATTCATTCCAAATTACAAACCTACATGTTCAGTTTCCCTGATGATCGATACCAATATAACAGCTACAGCTCGTCCACCACTTAAAGTGCTAAAACCACTTTCCTATCCAAAACCTGTGTCTACTGGCTGCTGTTTCTGTCAATTATATATCAGCTTCATCTAATTCCACTCATATTATCTCTACTACTGTTCGTGCTATTATCTACTCCATTCATTGCTAAAGTCATACTAAACAGGCACCTACATTTAACCGTAACATTCAAAATAATACGTTAGCTCAAAATAAATAAGATCCAAAGGCTAATTTAATCTTGCAAAAAAAGAACAACATAAAGTTATTAGTAAATAGAAAAATATTTGCCAAACCGCGTTTTATTCCATGAATCCATAATCTAAATATATGTCAGAGAAAGTTCTAATAATAGTAATGCGGTTAAATATAACTAGACGGAAATGATTTCTGAATGTGTTTTTAGCGAATTTAATTAAAAGTAACATTTTAAGCTTGTAACATATCCATTTTTGAGATCTTTTCTTGATATTGATCTACTTATTTCAAACCAATATTTATTTAAACTGTTTATTCATTTTTTATTAACCATTATTATAATTGTTCTTATCTATATAAATATGATTATATTACAAATTGCATGTCGCAGTTTGGCTAAAACTGGTCCCTGTGCCCTTAAACATCACCACCTTAACATGATATTAAAATATCGATCGTATAAGCCATGGGATTATGGAATATTTGGCTAATAAATTGTTTGGTTCTTTATCTGTTACAGATATGTTGTTTTACTGAAATTTAATTTTAAATGTTTAATTCGTTATATTTATGTAATATTCAACTAGTGTTATTTAATAAAATGTTTTAAACGAACTGCTGATGTGTATTCTTTATAAAACAGTATTAAATAAATGTGTGTGAAAGATTTTACACCCCAATATTATTTAAATTTGCCTAATAGTAAAATATTAGTATAGATAACTCCTGGAATTTAAATTTACATCAGACTTATAGAAGAAATGGTCTCGATAAGATATAAAATTTATTTAACGGTAAAGAGTAGAAGAAATTAATTTGGTGCCCAGACAATTTTCCAACAATAAAATTAATGAATAGCTTAGTTTTTAGATATAAAAAGATGAATAAATGAATAATAAAAGAAATAAAAATAGGTTTTCTGCCATTTTTTATTCTATTGTTTAAAATTCGTTTTGTTTCCTTTGATTAAATTTAAATATGGATGCCTTAACATTTTGATTAATAATTTTTTTTTAATTTTTTCAGAAAGGATGATGATTATTTTAACAGCGAAATTTCTATTTTATCTATTTTAATTAAATTTCATCTATTTATTTATTTTCTACTGTTTTTAACTATAATTTTATTAACAATAAAAATTATGAAATCTGCAGTTCAAATTTTGCAGTTTAAAATAGTCGAATACATTCCTCAGTTTAAATAATTCATTATTAACCATACTTAAAGTTTGCTTGTTCCCTGTTAATTCCGAAAATAAATTCAAAAACTATTATTAACTATTATAATTTTTACAATTGTTTTTGAATTTATATTGACCACTATAATAGGTAATAAATTAAATATTTCACATTTGTACTTATTAAAAAAAATGAAATTAAAAGAATAATGAAACAAATTTATCTAGAAATATACAAGTCAGAATTTCAATTCTTTCAATAATTGAGATCGCTTTTGTCAGTTTGATCGATTGATGATACAAATATTTATAAACAAAGCATCTGGAAAAAGGAAAGTTAATTTAGTATCGGTAAAGACTTTTTAAGTTTTGTCAATTTCTTCTCCACCTTATTTTTAATTAAGCAACAATTTATAATATGGCATGTTAAAAATTAAAATAAATCACTCACGGCACTGAGATGTCACCTAAAGGTATAAAGTGATAATAACTTACATGTTGACATATATACACAAGTTTAGTTAAAGTTTTTTAATATTTATATTCTACCTAACATTTAAATACAAATTTAATTACATTAATCTTTTATGAGACACTGTTGCACACGTGTACCTTTAATTTTATAGGTTAAAATATTTTTATAATATTGTTTTACAAAACATACACAAAATTGTTCCATATTACATTCAGAGTTCCTTCAAAGGACGGCACTGACAGTTGGAACAACCATTCTGTTCGCTATTTTAATAAAACTTGGTTCCACCTACGCAACCATGTTTCCCCATACGCACTACAAGAGCACCCCTTGCGGCGTACTGAAGAAACCGTCAGTAGGCTTCTAGGCTCTCATCAGAGAGGACGTACGGCAAAACAGGCGCTGTCGTTAGTTACAAGCTCTCATCACGAGTGTTAAAAGTGGAATCTTCCCACAAATGTATAATTAGACGTTTTAAATGTGATATAAGTTGCGCATGTTTTATGTGAAAGTGGAATTTTTGCGCGTATAAATAAAAGTGGTGTGTCCTTTAAGATGTGAGTTTTTCAACCAGACCACACCCAGTTCCAGCTGCACAAACTAACGACACATCTATTACAATCTGATTTTTATTATTGTAATGCTAGACTGAATTAGTCAGCGCTATAAAAAATTCCAACCAAAAGTCGTCCAAAATATAATAAAAATTGGTGCCAAAAAAATGTCATTAAATTGGTACAAAAATTAAAGAACCATAATGTTCTGGTTATTTAAAACCTCGTAATTCTTAATTTGTTATAACTGTTTAACACACTCCTACTACTCTTTTTGCATGTTTAATATTGTTCAATTTGAGATACCCTCGGCATTATGAAAATCGTGTAATCAAACAAAATGTGTAACTTTTAAAATATTTCAATTATTTTTTTTTCAAAAGATTCATTTAAAAAAGTCAATTTTACGAGTTCGAAAACTTATTTGTTAACATCTATATCTGAATGAATACTTTCATTTTCAGAAATATACAATATGAATTTTAAACGATAAATATACCGAAATGTTCAAAACTTTGACACAATGTTAATCGCAACTATGCTGAATCGAATAGGAATAATCATTTCCCTAATCTGAAATAACATGAAAGAGGTCGGCATTTTCAGAGATTCCTTTGAATATAGTAATACACTACTTACGAATTAATTCAATGTTAGTCATACTTTAAGCATATAGTGTTGTAATGTTAAAGGAGTTGGGGATAAATAGCTGAAACAAAGGGGATGTGGGGATTTCTAAGTACAAGTGAGAAATTTCTCAGTCAAAATTTATCAACTGGTTAAGACTTCATATAAAATAAGGTGTCTCTAGGGTTTCTAACTATAGCTAAATATTTATGTAAAAGTTCATGACTACTGCAATTTCTCTTCTAGTTAGACTTAATTTACTATTATGAAATAAAATGTATTGTATTTTGCTCCTGTTTAGAATTTGTTTAGTAATATTCATTTAAAAACATAGCATAACCTAATAAATTAACTGTAATTTAATTCGGAATTAGTATAACCTTTCTGTACTTAACATTACCTTTCCTTGAATTTCAATAACTTTGACATCAAATTGATTTTTACGAATGAAAAAGATAAAGATATTTTAGAACTGCTCTGGTGAATTATCCATTTTCTTAAATTTTTCAAGTAAGTTTACTATATCATAATTTAATATCCTTTTTTATTGTTATTATTTATAATGGCAAGAAAAAAAGCCAAATTCTTATGGGATGAAAACAGTGTAAAAACACACTGGTAAAAAGAGAACAATATGAGACAAAACTCATTGTCTCATCAGCAAAATTCTAGCTCTCCTATACCTTTTCACCTCGAAGTCCCCAAGTAAGTCCGGGGCATCCACCTATATGGGGCCTGTCCATGATCTCGTCTATAAGACAGGGCGGGCAATTTGGCCTATCGAAAATGCCAATGCGGTACAGATGGCTCGCCAAACAGTTGACCCACCGCAAGTCTCGACATCGTTTCTGGCAAGGGAATGTTGAATCTCAACTTTCTCAAGAGTGGAGCAGGCCGCCGCAGTTCTTTGTAAGACACTCAGACTACAGTAAGTCCCACTAAGGTAATAACTTTTGGAGCGTTGTTTCATGCTGAAATAGATCTTTTAGTCGCCGACAACGTTACCAGGGCGAACCACGGGGAAGTAGATCTACTATCGCCCCCTCCCCCATTTGACATCTTAAATTTTTGGTTTTATTACAAATTAACTTCTCGATGTCCGTGGCTACATATGTGAGCATTTAGTTTTATCAATTTATAATTAAAATTATTCATAAAGGGAACAAAAACTGCATAATAAATTATTAAACATAATCTCACGATGAGAAAAACACAAATCTTATGGTTTGGCGGCACTGATAAAGCTATATACGGTATAAAGTTAGAAATATGAAAATATCGTAAAGTAGTATTTCGATTATACATATTCGATTATTGGAACAAATCTTTAATATTTGTTGAAAATAATGTCAATTATCTTAAATATATATATAGTTTTAATAATTTGTAAAAATTTAAAAAGAAAGCTTTTTTTTTTGTTTTATAAGCAATTTAAATACTTACACATATATGTACAATTATCATTCGAGGTGGGTTTTGATGTAAATACAATTGTAAGTATAATTTGATATTTTGTGTATAAATCGGAATGCCTACAAAGTATAGAATAATTTTATTTATAATTTACTATTAACGTCTAGGTATGGTGTTATGTTTTTTATGCGTTTTTTTCCACATTTTTAATCTTTTTGAATTTTTATCAATATAAAATGAAAACGGGTAATAAAGCGAAAAAAAAAGTTAAGTCACTTTCCACATTATAAAATATTGTAGGAGTTGTAAATATCGTATACAATTGTATTAATATATCGTATTTTATACACTCATGTCCATAAATTAAGGATAATTCAGAATCACACAGAAATTGAACTCTAAAATAAAAATTTCACCTGTAGAATTATCACACACATTTTTAATACATGAAAAGAAAATTAATCACAAACTGATATGTTGCTGTTGAATTTTTAAAAAATAGATTCAATTAAAAATATTCCTTAACATGAGAATCACAAATTGTTTGTAATGAAGCAATCGACTTCATAAAAATTTTTAGAATTATATATCTGCGATTGAACTCCAATAGATATCTTGTAGACCGTCCAGCATTGTCATTACTGACATTTTTAGACTGAAGATCATTTCGCGTTTGGTAAAAAGAAATATGTTGTTTTTTTAGAAAACTATTGGGGATCGTCATCTTCTAAATATGTAATACTAAAGCAAATTCAAAAATTGTTAAGCTTGGTGGTTACTATGTATTGTTTACATTATACATCATACGTGTGATTAACTTTTTGTGCATATTTGAAATAAAACGTTTCTTCTTTTTATAAGCCTTTTTTAACTAATTAGTGGCGGTTCTTACTTAGTTTAAAATTTTGAACTCGATTTTTAAATATTGCCCTATTAAACTAAGACACACACACACATTTTTTAGATGATAATACAATAATATTTTGGTAAAAAAAAAGTAATTGATAACTTCGCATTATAAAGAACTCTGTGTTTTGCTGTTTATTTTGTTGACAATGGGGCGTAATCTTAACTTTGCGTTTTGTATCTGACTTTGACGCAAACAAGTAAAATCGTCATTCGATTCCTTTTACCGGATTTGATTTTTGTAGTATCATTCCCCAACCGACGTTAGGCAATATATCCTGTCTTAGATTTGGTGACATGGTATCGTTTGGAATTGATTTGGTATTAGATTTGTCTACAGATTATCGGACATAGCATTATTACCGATTACAGATTATTAGATTACTGTTATGTTAGATTTTCTACTTTTCTGTAAATGGAATGTCATTTTGTGCGAAATGCAAATGCTGCAAATCTTTGTCAATCATACTCGTTACCATGATTTGTTACGTTATAAATGTTCAACTTCATAGGAACATATGTGGTGCAAAAGAATAAGCTTCTCATTGACATGAGTATGGATCTTGATATTTTAGTATTGATTGAAAATTTACCTTTAAAATAGAAGATCCGAATAGCACAAAACTTATTTAAAAATGACAGTTCAAAACTGATGCATTTTTGAAAATAGAGAACAAGAGAGCAGACTATCAAAAGTGTAGATCAAAGAAGTAAATAGTTTTATTGTTGATAATTCATACATTTTAATGATAAATTATTACCGATTACTGATTATTTGATATTAGATTTTCTACTTTTTTCTGTTAATGGAATGTCATTATGAGTGAAATGTAAATGCTGCCGAATCTTTGTCAATCATACTCATTACCATGATTTGTTACATTATAGATATTCAACTTTATTGCTTACATTTTGGTTAAAAAACGCTGACTGTGTAACAGTTTGTATATATTCTTTTCGTTCTTTTATTAGAATGTTCCATTGCATTCTTTTCTATTCTTTAATTCTGGTAAATATTCCACAAATGACTATTAAGGTTTAAATGTAATAGATGATTAAAAATAACAAAATAAATAAATATTAAATAATAAGAAACGATTAATAATGAAAGGTTTAATATTAAATAATTCATGGCAATAATAAAGAAGAAAAAGCTAGAAGATAGTACAGGATAGCGACTTACTTCAAAACCTAAATAAGCTAAATTTTCTGACCACAGAAGAACAAATCCATACTTCTTACGGGATGAAGAGTCATCTTTTTTGGTGTTCTACAGAATTTTGGCTTCCAGAAGTAGAATTAAATTCTACTTCGAAGCAACTATAGGGACATGAGATGTGGCATGAGATGGAGAATAAGCTTTTTATTGACTGGAGTATGATATTTTCAGATTTTATCTGTAAAATAGAAGAGCTGGATAACACAAAAGAGCTGATCTAAAATAACACAAAAAAACCGGAAATAAAAATAATTGCTAAAAACTGATACATTTTTTAAAACGGAGAAAAATAGAGCACACCAACAAAACTGCATAAGATCAAATAAGTAAATTTTTTTATTGTTGATAATAAATAAATTTTAATGGTAAATTATATTTTTAGCGTAAAGTAATAAAAAAACAGAATTATTCTAGAAATGAGTAATTATTCACATCTAAAATGCATTATTGATTCTTAGTAATAATGGCTAAATTTTGAAAATAAAAATATTTTCTAATTAATAAAAATAAAAATTAATTAAATTAAAATTAATTAAATATAATAATTAAAATAAAAATCTAATTAATAATCAATAAAAAATTTTTCTTTCTCCTTTATAAAAATATTATAAAGGAGCTTTATTTAATAAGCTTAAAATAATTAATTAAAACTAATTTATCAGATAGTGTAACCGAAACCAAATTCTTATAATAATTCTTCTTATAAAATACAATTACAATTTTGTATCACATAATAAAAGTATTGACGCCTACATCCTTAAAAGTAAATTATATCTTTTAATGCATAAGCCATAACTTTTTTTAAATACACAGCTTTCGGTTTCGAGTCCCGGCGATGCCATAGATGTTAGTAGTGATTCGGAATCCACTTTAAAATAGATCGTTGTCTAATATGACTGTAAGAGAGTATGGTTGACAATCCTACCCTTATGTAGAAAACATCGCCTGTCTCGAAATCTGCTAGCAGCAGACGGCCTGGGCCCCCGTGGGACTGTTGCCCCAATTGAAGTTGGAATACACTCTTTATATATGAACCTGATATAAAAACTAATGCGATAAAATAAAAATTAGTTTTTAATTATATTTCGTTTACTTACAATACTCGTAATAAAAATTATAGTATATATGTGGCCATTTATTCAATAGAACTTGATCAATTTTGACATCTGTAAAATATTTGCGCAATCCTTCACAATAAGTACATTAACATTCCATTATATAGGTATATTTTTTTTCAATCAAGAAAATACAGCAATCTAATAATCTTTTGATAATCTCAGTAAAATAGCATTGAAAATGTTTAGAATATATTAAGAGATCGTTAAATAAAAATTTAATCAATAATTATTTTATATCATTACAAATGTATCCCATGCGTATATAATTCGAAATTTAAAATTCTGGATAACATTTGGAAACACATCTATTTTAATCTCATGTTCCCATTAAATTATATGATTAAATGTTTTTCTTTTTTTAGTTCCTGACTTTAGACGTTCAAAATAAAAACTTAATTTATATAAAATAAAAAGATAATTTGTGTTTAAAATAGCTTTTAGCAAATTAAATATAATTTATTCAATTAAATATTATTTTATTGTAATTCTTAATTTAGTAAAGCCAACAAAAGAATTGGTTCCATGAATTAAATTTTGCTTTTATTTCTTTTATATTAATATTACTTTTTTAACTTTAGTAAAATCCCTGCGGATTATTAGGACATTTAACTATTTTTTTACACGTTTATTAATCGAATAATTAATCGATTTATTAATTGACAACTTGTAGTCATTATTTAAAACAATCACTACAAGTCGTAATAATATGTATATAACGGTTATATAACATTATTAAAGTCATCTTCAAAAAACTGCTCTTAAAATGATGTTATTTTTCATTTTAGCCTATCTTGCATGAAGTAGTTAGAAGCACGTAGCAATCTTCTAACTGCAAGCATTATTAATATGTATAATATGTTTTAAGAACACTGTAGAATATGATTTTAGGAAATGTATTTGATATGATGAGAATTACTAAAACTAAAAATGGTTTTTCTGTAAACCAAAAAAATCAATCCAATTAACTATACTGGGGAAACTCTTGTTTTTTAAAAGCTTATTAAAAATTATCATTAAAACCCTCTTATAATGAGATAGCACATCTTGCAACAAGTAGTTAAAAACACTTAAAAGATTTTCTTAGTATTGAAAGAGTAAGGTTTCTTAACTTAACCTGAAATTGCAATCGTTTTTTTTTTGTTCTCGATTTTGGATTGAATTTCTGTTTTAGAAAAAAAAATCAAATCTGTTGTTCTAAGAGTTGATTAAAAAATCGCTCCTTTTAATTAGAGAGAATTCAAACTACGCGGTGTAATACATATTTGAATTGAAAGAGGGCACAGTCATACGGAAACGGTGCTGTTTGATTTGCCAGAAAGCCTCTGAAGTCTTTTTTTAGATATTCTATGTAGTTAGTGAGTGCTTATAAGCGATCGCTAAGATAGCTAATTAGGAAGATTAATTTGGGTTTCCTTGGCGGAGAAAAAGAAATGCCGGCTGACCTTAAGTATTGCGGTGTATGAAACTGACAAAAAAAAAAGTATCATTCCAATTATCGCTGAAGGGGCAAGAATTTTTATTTGAATAAATAAAGGCGGTAGGCTTATCTAAATGAAGTTAAGAAAATAAAAAAAAATATCTATTCTTAAAAATAAATAAAACAAAGCTTTATTTAGTTAATTGGATTTTTATTAATGCTTGTCCGGCCAAAAACTATATGCATTGATCAATGTTAATGTGATAGTATAAGTTAGGAAAAATAGATGTTCATATTTATTTTGCATTTAATTAATGCTTTTTGCGTGAAAAAAATTCTGGCAGATTAAATTTGAAAATGTAGAATATTGACAACAACAGATATGATTTTTTTTCTAAATTAGAAATTCAATATCAAGAACAAAAAAAAAAATGAAGATTTCTGGTTAAGTTAATAAATCCTACTCTTTGAAAGTCAAGAAATTTGTTATGTTCTTCTAACTACTTGTTGCAAGATGTACCAAAATGAAAAATGTCCCATTTTAAAAACAGTGTTTTTGGAGATGATTTAAAAAATAACTCTTGTTTTTAAAAACAAAATAAGAGTTTTTCTAGTTTAGTTAATTGTAGCGATTTATTCAGTTAGAGAAAAACCATTTTTTTTTTAGTAGTTCTCACTATATCTCATACATTTTCTCAAATCATATTCTACAATGTTTATAAAAAGTCATATACATATTACTACTACTTTTCAATATTTTAAATAATAAATAAAAACTGTCCAATAATGTATCGAATAGTTAGTTCGATTAATAATTGTGTAAAAAATATGTTAATGTCCTAAGAGCCCGCTGGTGTTTTACTAAAATAAAATTTGACGAAGTAATATTTATATGCTAGAAATAAAAGGACAATTAAATTTATTTTAAGCGTTTATTTGTTTAATGCGAATAAAGGCCAAAAATTCTTTTCATAAGTCACTGTTTTTCAAAAAAACAACAACGGGAAACTTAATATTTACTTGACATAAACATAAAAATTGACTTTAAAAAAAACTGCCTTTCAAATTTAATCTGACAGAATTTTTTTTCCTTTATAAAGCATTAATTAAATGTAAAACAAATCTAAACATGAATCTTTCCTAATTTTTAATATTTCATAAACATTGATCAATGCATATATTTTTTGGCCCAAAAAGCATTAATGAAAATCTAATTAACTAAATAAAATCTTGATTTATTTATTCTTAAGACTATATATATATATATATACATTCTTATTTTTTTAACTTCAATAAGATAAGCTTACCGCCTTTATTTATTCAAATAAAAATTCTAGCTCCGGCAGCGATAATTGGAAAGATATTTTTTTCTCAGTTTCATACACCGCAATATTTAAGGTCAGCCGGCATTTCTTTTTCGAAGCCAAGGAAACCCAAATTAATCTCGCTAATTAGCTATCGCAGCGATCGCTTATAAGCAATCACTAACTAGAATATATAAAAAAAAAGACTTCAGAGGCTTTCTGGCAAATCAATCGGCACCGTTTCCGTGTGACTGTGTCCTCTTTCAATTCAAATATTTATTACACCGCGTAGTTTGAATTCTCTCTAATTAAAAGGAGCGATTTTTTAATCAGGTTCTTAGAACAACAGAATTGATTTTCTTTTCTAAAACAAAAATCCAATCCAAAATCAAGAAAGAAAAAAAAGAGGGAGATTTCAAGTTAAGAAATCTTACTCTTTCAATGACAAGAAAATTGTTATGTGCTTCTAACAACTTGTTGCAATATGTACTGTCCTGTTTTAAGAGTGTTTTTGAAGATGATTTTTATTATTGTTTTAAAAAGAAGAGTTCCCCAGTTTAGTTAATTGGATTGATTTATTCATTTAGAAAAAAACATTTTTATTATTAGTAATTCTCATCATAGCAAATACATTTCCTAATATCATGTTCTACACTTTCTTAAAACATAATATACATATTAATATTTCTTGTAGTTAGAAGATTGTTATGTGCCTCTATCTACAAATGCAAGATGCACTAAAATGAAAAATATTCTATTTTATGAGTGAAGATGATTTTTAGCAATGCTTTTAAAAACAAGAGTTTCCCTAGTTTAGTTAATTGAATATATTTTTTTTTTCAAGAAAAAAATTTTTTTTTTCAAGAAAAAATATTTTTATTTTTAATAACTCTCATCATATCAAATGCATTTCCTAAAATTATATTCAACAATGTTTTTAAAACATAATATACATATTAATACTGCTTGTAGTTAAAAGATTGTTATGTGCTTCTAACTACTTGTTGCAAAATGCACCAAAATGGAAAATGCCCCATTTTAAGAACAGTGTTTTTGAAGGTATAATTTTTAATAATGTTATTAAAAACGAGATTTGTCCCTAGTTTAATTAAATGGATTGTCTTTTTTCGCTTACAGAAACAACATTTTAGTTTTAGTAATTCTCATAATATCCAATACTTTTCCAAAAATCATATTCCACAATATTCTTAAAACATATGTATATTACTACTGCTTGTAATCATGTTTTAAAATAGTGATTACAAGCAGTCGATTAATAAATTGATGAATTAATTCGATTAATAAATGTGTAGAAAATAGTTAATGTCGAAATAACGAGATAGTGTTTCCTTAAAATAATACAGTTCTAAACGTAATTTAATAAGAAAAAAATAAAAATACAATTTAATTCAATTTTAAGCGTTAGTTTGTTTAATGCGATTAAAGGACACATTTTTTTGTAAATATTTTTTTTTAAAAATAAATAAATATATGAACAAAAGTGAGGAAACTAAATATTCACTTGACATAAATATATTAAAATTCACTTTTAAAAAAATCAAATTTAATCTGACAGCATTTTTTTTTCTTGTATAAAGCATTAATTAAAATTAAAATAAATCTGAACATGTATCGTTCCTAATTTTTAATATCGTATAAATATTGATCAAAGCATGTACTTTTTGGTCCGAAAAGCATTAATGAAAATCGAATTAACTAAATAAAACTTTGATTTATTTATTCTTAAGAATATATATATTTTTAATTTTCTTAACTTCAATAAGATAAGCTTGCCGCCTTTATTTATTCAAACAAAAATTCTGACTAGGGAAGCGACATTTGGAAAGATATTTTTTTTCTCAGTTTCATACAGCGCAATACTTTAAGTCAGCCGGCATTTCTTTTTTCTGAGCCAAGGAAACCGAAATTGATCTTGCTAATTAGTTATCGCTTATAAGCATTCACTAACTAGAATATATACATAAAAAAAAAATTCAGAGGCTTTCTAGCAAATCAAACAGCACCGTTTCCGTGTAACTGTATTCTCTTTCGATTCAAATATTTATTACACCGCGTAGTTTGAATTCCCTCTAATTAAAAGGAGCTATTTTTTAATCAGCTCTTAGAACAACAGATTTGATTTTTTTAAAACAGAAATTCAATCCAAAATAAAAATAAAAAGATGGAGATTTCAGGTTAAGTTAAGAAATTTTACTCTTTCAATACCTTAAAAAAATCGCACCTTTTAATTTAAGAGAATTCAAACTACGCGGTGTAATAAATATTTGATTTGAAAGAGGACACAGTCACACGGAAACGGTGCTGTTTGATTTGCCAAAAACCTCTGAAGTCTTTTTTTTTTTATATGCATATTCTAGTTAGTGAGTGCTTATAAGCAACCCCTGCGATAGCTAATTAGCAAGATTAATTTGGGGTTCCTTGGCTTATAAAAAAGAAATGCCGGCTGACCTTAAATATTGCTGTGTATGAAACTGAGAAAAAAAAGATAGCTGCCGGAGATAGAATTTTTATTTGAATATATAAAGGCGTTAAGCTGATCTTATTGATGTTAAGAAAATGAGAAAAAAAATATTCTTAAGAATAAATAAATCAAAGTTTTATTTAGTTAATTCGATTTTCATTAATGCATTTCGGACCAAAGAGTATATGCATTGATCAATGTTTATATGATATTAAAAATTAGGATTTATTTTATTTTCAGATTTATTTTATGTTTAATTAATGCTATATTCAAGAAAAAAAATGCTGTTAGATTAAATTTGATATGCAGTTTTTTTTTAAATTAATTTTTACATTTATGTCAAGTAAATATTAAGTTTCCTTTTTATTTATTTATTTATTTATTTGAAAAACTGTTACTTATAAAATTTATTTTTCCTTTAAGCGCATTAATCACACTTAAACTCTTAAAATGAATTAAATTTTGTTGCCATTAATTAAAAGGCCCTTTTATATTTTCCACATAATTATTACGTTTTCAACTTTTTGTTTTACTAAAACACCAGTAGGTTGTTAGGATATTAAAATGTTTTTACACATTTATTAAACAAATTAATTAATCGACTGCTTGTAGTCAACATTTAAATTAATGGCTAGAAGCAGTAGTAATATGTATGATCTCTTAAAAACATGACCTTTTAAAAAACATTGTAGAATATGATTTTAGGAAATGTATTTGATATGATTAGAATTACAAACAACAAAAATGGTTTTTCTCTAAACGAAAAAAATAAATCCAATTAACCAAACTAGGGAAAGCCTTGTTTTTAAAAACATTAATGAAAATCATCTTCAAAAGCACTCTTAAAATGCGATAGTAAATCTTGCAACAAGTAGTTAGAAGAACATAACAATTTTCTTTGTATTGAAAGAGTAGAATTTCTTAACTTAACCTGAAATCTCGATCTTTTTTTTTTTTTTTTTTTTTTTTTGTTCTTGTTTTTGGATTGAATTTCTGATTTAGAAAAAAAAAATCAAATCTGTTGTTCTAAGAACCTGATTAAAAAATCGCTCCTTTTAATTAGAGAGAATTCAAACTACGCGGTGTAATAAATATTTGAATTGAAAGAGGGCGCAGTCACACGGAAACGGTGCTGTTTGATTTGCCAGAAAGCATCTGAAGTCTTTTATATATATATTCTAGTTAGTGAGTGCTTATAAGCGATCGCTGTGATAGCTAATTAGCAAGATTAATTTGGGTTTCCTGGGCTTAGAAAAAGAAATGCCGGCTGACCTTAAGTATTGCGGTGTATGAAACTGAGAAAAAAAATATCTTTCCAATTATCGCTGCCGGAGCTAGAATTTTTATTTGAATAAATAAAGGCGGCAAGCTTATCTTATTGAAGGTTAGAAAGTAAATATATATATATATATATATATATATTCGTAAGAATAAATAAATAAAAGTTTTTTTTAGTTAATTCGATTTTCATTAATGCTTTTCGGACCAAAAAGTATATGCATTGATCAATGTTTATGTGATGTTAAAAATGAAGAAAGATAGATGTTCAGCTTTATTTTACATTTTATTAGTGTTTTATACAAAAAAAAAAAAAAAAAAAAAAAAAAAATGTTGTCAGATTAAATTTGAAATGTAGTTTTTTTAAAAGTGAATTTTTCTGTTTATGTCAAGTAAATATTAAGTTTAACAATTTTTTCTCCTTCCTCTATTTATTTAAAAAAAAGAACAGTTACTTACAAATCATTTTGTAATTTAATCGCATTAAACAAACTAACGCTTAAAATGAATTAAATTGCTGTTTTTATTTCTTTCATAAGAATATTACGCTATCAACTTTATATTTTATTAAAACTGCCAGAGGATTATAAGGACATTACGCTATTTTACACACTTATTAATCGAGTTAATTACTTGGATTATTAATTAACTGACCAGCTTTTAGTCATTATTTTAAATAATGAATACAAGTAGTAGTAATATGTATATGACATTTTAAAACCATTATAGATTATGATTTTAGGAAATGTATTTGATATGATGACAATTATTAAAAATCAAAAGGGTTTTTACTCTAATTGAATAAATCAATCCAATTAACTAAAATTGGAAAAGTCTTATTTTTAAAAGATTAATAAAAATCATCTTCGAAAACACTCTTAAAATGGTATAGTACATTTTACAACAAGTAGTTAGAAGCACATAATAATTTACTTGGCATTCAAAGATTAGAATTTCTTAACTTAACCTGAAATCTCCATTTTTTTTTGTTCTTGATTTTGGATTGAATTTCATTTTAGAAAAAAAAATCAAATCTGTTGTTCCAAGAGCTAATTAAAAAATCGCTCCTTGGAGAGAAGAGAGAATTTAATTGGAATTTAATTAGAATTGGAGAGAATTTAAACTACGCGGTGTAATAAATATTTGAATTGAAAGAGGACACAGTCACACGGAAACGTTGCTGTTTGATTTGCCAGAAAGCCTCTGAAGTCCTTTTTTAGATATTTTCTAGTTAGTGAGTGGTTATAAGCGATCGCTGCGATAGCTAATTAGCAAGATTAATTTGGGTTTCCTTGGCTTGCAAAAAAGTAATGCCGGCTGACCTTAAGTATTGCGGTGTATGAAACTGTGAAAAAAAATATCTTTCCAATTATCGCTGCCGGAACTAGAATTTTTATTTGAATAAATAAAGGCGGCAAGCTTATCTTATTGAAGTTGAGAAAGTAAAAAAAAAATATATATTCTTAAGAATAAATAAATCAAAGTTTTATTTAGTTAATTCGATTTTCATTAATGCTTTTCGGACCTAAAGTGTATGCATCGATCAATGTTTATGTGATATTAAAAATTAGGAAAGAGGGATGTTCAGATTTATTTTACTTTTAATTATTGCTTCATACAAGAAAAAAATGTTGTTAGATTAAATTTGAAATGTAGTCTTTTTTAAAAATTGAATTTTTGTTTTTATGTCAGGTAAATATTAAGTTTCGAGGTTTTTCCTCATTATTTATTTTTTATTTGAAAACGGTTACTTATAAAAAAAAATGTCCTTGTCATTAAACAAACTAACGCATAAAATTCAAATTAACTAATTGATTTTTTTTTAAACCATTACTTATTCTTGGTTAATTTGTAAAACTGGATACATTGTCTTGTATAATATTGATTTAACCAATTTTACAATACAAATTTACAATCAAAATGTAATTTATATAAAATAGATAGATAGTTTGTTGAAAGCTATTTTAAAACACAAACTAAAATAAATTTATTCAATGGAAAAATAATTTCATTGTAATTCTTAATTTTTTTAAAATAAAGTCAACAAATGAATTGGTTCCATGAATTAAATTACTGCTTAATCTTTTATTTCTTTGGTATAAAATTACGTTTTCAACTTTTTTTTTTGAGTGAAACCCCAGAAGGTTATTAAGATGTTAATGATGTTTTTACTTACCTGTATAAATCGAATTTACATATTCTAAATAATGACTTCAAATTGTAGTGATATGGCACGTATGCATATGACGTTTTTAAAACATTATAGAACATGATTTTATGAAATGTATTTGATATGATGAGAATTACGAACAATGACAATGCTTTTACTCAAAAAAAAAAAAAAATAATCCAATTAACTAAACTAGGGAACTCTTGCTTTTAAAAACAGTAATAAAAATCATATTCAAAAACACTCATAAAATGGATAGTACATCTTGCAACAAGTAGTTAGAAGAGCAAAACATTTTTCTTGGCATTGAAAGATTTTTTTTATTTTTATTATCATTAATTTTTAGATTATTATTTTTTTGTTCTTGGTTTTGGATTGAATTTCTGTTTTAGAGAAAAAAATCAGATCTGTTGTTCCAGGAGCTGATTAAAAAATCGCTCCTTTTAATTAGAGAGAATTTAAAATACGCGGTGTAATAAATATTTGAATTGAAAGGGACACAGCCACACGGAAACGGTGCTGTTTGATTTGCCAAAAAGCCTCTGAAGTCTTTTTTTAGATATTCTATGTAGTTAGTGAGTGCTTATAAGCGATCGCTGCGATAGCTAATTAGCAAGATTAATTTGGGTTTCCGTGGCGGAGAAAAAGAAATGCCAGCTGACCTTAAGTATTGCTGTGTATGAAACTGAGAAAAAAAAATCTTTCCAATTATCGCTGTCGGAACTAGAATTTTTTTTTTTTTTTTTTTTTTTTGAATAAATAAAGGATTTCTTATTGAAGTTAAGAAAATAAAAAAAAATTATTCTTTGGAATAAATAAATCAAAGTTTTATTTAGTTAATTCGATTTTCATTAATGCTTTTCGGACCAAAAAGTACATGCATTGATCAATGTTGATGTGATATTAAAAATTATGAAAGTTCGATGTTAAGACTTAGTTTACATGTAATTAATCTTTTATACAAGAAAACAAATTCTGACAGATTAAATTTGAAATGCAGTTTTTTTTTAAAAGTGAATTTTTATATTTACATCAGGTAAATATTAAGTTTGACGGGTTTTTTTTTCATTTATTTATTTTTTGTAAAAAAGATACTTAAAAAAAAAAATTGTTCTTGAATCGCATTAAACAAACTATCTTTTAAAATTCAGATTAACTACCTGAATTATTTTTTTTAATTATTAGTTATTTTTGGTTAGTTTGTAAAACTTGATACATTGTCTTGTATAGTTGGTTAAATCAACATAATATTTATTAATTTTGAATTTTATTTTTCAGTTATAAATTAATGGATGCAGGTTGTAAAATTCTAAAATTGAAAATTAACTCTTTTAAGGATAATTCTATAATTAATTTTTATTAATATTTTATAATACCATTTAATATTAAATTCATATATTCATTATTAAATATTAATATTATATTATAATTCATTAATTTTTACTGTTTTAAAAATAATTCCTTTTAAAATTATTTCAATGAAAATTTGATATTTATTTAAACTTCTAGGAATACGAAAACCTTTATGGTGAGTATAAAAAAAACCAAAAAAGCAATGAAAATAAAATTAATCGAAACAAAATCAAACAAAAAAGCAAAGTATTGATTTTTTTTCGATTACTATTATTACCTTCAGAATTCTTTCTAAAGTCAGGAATTGAACTATATTCAATTGTAAACTTGCTTGAATTATTGTAAATATTGCGTAATATTCTGTCCTATTTTGTAAAATTATCAAATTCATTTTATAATAAATAAAATATAAAGCACGTTATGACGAATAAAACTTTCTAAAAAATGATTTCAATTTAATTTCCTTCATCTTATTAAAATACTAAATGCTACTAAAAATCGGAGAAAAATCATATTATTCATACTTAAATAATATATATATTATTTAAATAGAGTTTATTATGGAAAAAAATAAGTCCGTAAAAAAAAAATTATAAATATTGCTCAAAAAATGAAAAATTGCTAATACATTAATCACTCTTGAGCACTTTTATTAGTAAACAAAATTAGTTTGCAAATAAGTTGTGCATGTTTTTGTAAATATATCTGATGACGTTGAAAATGATATTTTGATGGATATCATGGCTATTGTTATTATTTTTATTATGGATATAGATTTATGCATTAACCTATATATATATATATATATATATATATATATTTAATTGTATTACAAAAATAAAAATATAATTTAATGCTAGACGTTTATCGAATTTAAACAAATTTTAATCTTGCAAATTATTTTCCAATAATTACAAATGTTATTATAATAATTAATAATTATCTAATATTATTTACGCATAGTAAAGATACTTAGAACATCTGCTATTTATTTAAAAAAAAAGTCTTATGGATTTAATTATAACAGATGCAAAATATTAAATTTAACATGGAGAATAATATTATATTAAAGTTTATTTCAACAATAAGACTTTTTTTACAACTAAATAATATTAAAATACGTAAAATAAAATAAAGTTTTGTTAAGCAAAAAGAACCCCTAAAGGGCTTCTCATGTAGCGCACAAGTCTGAAGCATAAATCAGTCTTATGTCAAGGTAACAGTGGTCTCGTATTGTTTGAAAAGCAGGAAATCCGGCTTAACAACAATAACTATTATTTTAATTTAGATTTGCTGGATGAGTGTTTAACTTTTTTGATTCAGAGGAAACATGATATGCTCTAGAGTTTAGCACTGATTGTGATACAGGGGTGTTATAAATTATTGTCAAGTGCTAACAGTAGTTTATTTCTAAAAAGGTTAATCTGATTTAGAAATTCAGTGTTGCATAAAGAAATTTTTTTTTTTTATCACAGTTATCTGCATATAAATAAAAATAATTTAATATTTAATTTATTGTATTAAATATCATTTTAATACTTTAGACTACTAAGTTATCTATAATTAAGAAGATAAAAATTTGAATTAATTTATTTAAAATTTATAGTAATATAGTAAATATATAAAATATATCGTATTTATAATACACTCATGTCCATAAATTAAGGATAATGAAGTTCAGGCAAAGAAAGAGACAGAAGCAAAATAAATTTGACTTATTTGTAAAGTCTATTTATTAAACAAAAAGTAAAGAGAAAAAAAGATGCTATATGTTTGACATAATTAATAAAAATTGCGTTTTTTTCTGCCTGGAGCAAATTTTGAAAAAGAACCTATTTAAAAAAACAGTATAACATGGTTAGTATTATGGTTATTATGGAGTATGTCTCCCGGACGATGCAATACAGGCCTTACAACGACTAGGCATGCTGAGTATCAAATTATCAATCTGATCTTGGGGAATATTACACCACTCATCAAGCAATGCCCTCCGAAGTTCCGGTTGACATGTGGGAGGGGGTTGACGGGCTGCAATTCGTCGGCCAAGCATATCCCACTAATGCTCTATTGGATTCAAGTCCGGTGAGTATGCTAGCCAATCCATACGGTTGATATCCTCCAATTGAAGGTATTCGTTTACAATGTTTGCACGGTGAGGACGGGCCTTGTCATCCATAAACAGAAATTCAGCACCCATGCCCCGAACCAACAAACGTACATGTTGTTCCAAAATGACATCCCGATAGATGTGGCCTGTCATCGTTACACTCTGAACATGTAGGGCAGTTCTGGAACCAAGAATAATTCCTCCCCAAACGAGCCATCCTGCACTACCTTAATGGTGTCGGTCAATGGTGTTCTCTGGGTGGTAACGGTTACCTGGCGCTCTCCATATCAAAGTCCGGCGAGAATCAGACTGCAAACTTAACCGGGACTCGTCGGAAAACATCACACAATACCACTGTTGCGGTGTCCACAATGCATGTTCTCTACTCCAGGTTAATCCCAGGCGACAGTGAGTTGCGGTAAGTGGAACGCATCTGACAGGCCTACGAGCATATAGACCAATGTGACCTAAGCGTCTGTACACGGTCTGCCTTGAAACTGTCGTACCGGTAGCTGAAGAGAGCTGACGAAACAGGTCTGATGCTGTACTCCGTCTGTTTCTTTTGGCAGTAACTGCTAAATACCGGTCCTCATTCGGCGTTATAACTCGGGGGCAACCTGTGCTGTTACATCTACGCACATTTCCATCATCTTGGAATCGTTGCCAAAGCCTGGAGATGACACTCTGGGCGATTCCAAGTTCCTGGGATAATTCCAGCTGGGTACGTCCACATTCCAGTCGTCCTATAATTCTACCACGTAAAAAATCATTCAAATGCTTCCTTTGTGCCATAACTATGCGATTATTGCACTGAAATGCTTTTAAAGCGCTTGTGAAGAATTTTACTTCTTTGCCACCATTCCTCATACCCCTCTCTTATATTCGCGTCATTGTGACGTATTATCCGCGCCATCTGGTGGTTTCCTGTAATTTGCGTTTTCTTCTTCAAGATGTGTGTGATAATTCTACAGGTGAAATTTTTATATGATATTTCTGTGTGATTCTGAATTATCCTTAATTTATGGACACGAGGGTAAATACATAAAATATATCGTATTTGGAGTAAATATATAAAATATATCATATTTATAGTAAATATATTTTTAACACTTTAAACTACTAAGTTATCTGTAATTAACAAGAAAAACATTCTAATTAATTTATTTAAAATTTACTGCATTTAATTCATTTAGGAGCTATTTTTATTTAATAGTTTCACAAGGCATGTTTTAAATTGAATAGTTAATAGCATCAAATGCTTGATTATAAATTATTGTCTTGTCAGTATGGATGTCAATATATTTTATACGTATTATTTAAATACTGGAATATGTATTTATAAATATTTTTTTTTGTTCAATGTAATTTTATGTAATTATTATATAATTCATGACTTATAATTTATATAATTCATGGGGTTTCAGTTTGGGAATGGGTTTGGGCTGTTGCTCATTGACCCTGCATTATATTTAGATATAGGAATACACATAATTTTTCATTATTAATAGTTATTGGGGTATATTGTATACATATTATATTTGAATAATGCTGATTAGTAATTCACTTGTACTAATATAATTTGTATGACTTAATTTTAACTATTTAAGTTATAAGTATAAAAAATATATTTTTACGTATATTTTAAATCAGTTTAAATCAGTAAATTATTTATTTCGTTCTTTTCCAACTTGTATAAGTCTCTGAAGGCATTCGAACCTGTATGTTTATATGTGGTATGGGTTATTGAGGATTTCTATATTTATTTTTTTAAATGGGTTATTGCAGAATTCTTAATGGTTAATGTGTATGTTGGGTAGACTGTTTAATGTGTTTTTTAGGTACTTAAATTGTATATTTAAGCGTTTAATGTTGTGTAACAACACCATATAAATTTTGTGACTTGACTAGCATCTTCAGAATATTTGCCTTACTGTAATCGTTACGGTAGAACATAAAATTTTTACCAGCCTAAACTCATGCCATGCAATATTTAAAAATTGAAAACCTAGATGAATAATTTCATTTTAGGCTGTAATACCCTCTTGAGTATACAATTTGGTTTTTCTTTTATATTTTTGTAATAGAAGTAATTTCTTAAAAATTCCTAGAAAATTTTTATTAAAAAAGGGAAAAATTAAGGTATTGTAAAAATGTTTTTTTTAGAAAATTTGTATTTTTAGGGAAAGAGAAAGTGAATAAAATGATCTAAATAATGTAGGACTGATAAATTTTTATATAAAACTTATTATTTTCCTTTAGATTGTGGACTATAGAACTTTCTGGGGAGGAATTGATTATTAGTGAGTAAGTAATCGAAATTTTGGTTAAGTTTATTCATCAAGAATACTAAGATCAACAAAGAGATTAAACTTCATAATCCACTATCTGTAATATAAAGAATAATTTTTTTGTTACTCTTCAATAAATTTATGTAGAGCTTGATTACTATTAACTGGTTATGAATAAAATTACCACAAATGATGATTGCACTATTTATGAATGCTATTTCAAATAGCGATAATATACACTTTATGGTCACCATTATTACAGAAGGTGATTATTATGCACTGTTTATGCACAGCAGTATCACAAATGCTGAATTTTATGCATTCTTTATGCATATTACCACAAAGGGTGATTATTATGCACTATTTATGAACAACATTACATCAATGAATGATTAATTAGCACTGTTTATATATATATAACCCTAAAGGATGATTACTGTGTCCTGATTATAAATAATGCAAATATGATCGCTATGCGCTTATAAAAACATTATCAAAAGTTTGGTTGCTATTAACTGTTTATTTATTTAACTTTTTTATTTATTCAGGTGAAAAAAAAGAGTTCTTTAAAATTCTAAAATATTCTGATTGTTATATTTTCTTTCCTAGGAAATTGCTTATCAATTGATAATTACACGGATATAGAAAAACTTAAAAACTATCCATTGAGAAGTTTGCAAATATAACATACAAAATTTCGAATACTTATTGTTTTAATAAAAAGGCGAAAAATTTTAACTCATGAAATTGGTGATATTGATATAAAGAAAAACAATGTCTCTAAAATAGTTAATTTTCTTTATAAAAATATTTACTTTGAATTATGAAAATAAGCTACGTATTCTAATATATTCAATATCAACCGCGGCCTAATGGCCAATTGACTAGCTCTTCAACCTTTGGTGTTTCCGATTTGAGCCCTGGCGGTGGCATGGATGTTTTTTAGTGATTCTGAATCGAAGTTTAACTGTAGATCCCAATGTAATTAGCCCAAAGTGTGCGCAAAATGACCATAGAACGACAAACCAAATCGATCACGAGAGGGAATATATTTAGCGTATCCCGGCGCATTAGTTGGACTACAGACTCACCCGGAGAGGAAATATATTTCGAACACATTGTGCAATATTAACAAAACTGATTTAAAAAATTGCCAGCAATGAAAGTGTTAAATATTTAATTATATAGCCTTCATTTTATCAAAGTTGTTAATATGCTATTTTATTTAATGCATTTTTGTTTTAAATAATGCCGATATCTAATTCAAATCATTAATATACTTATGTTGACATTTTGAGACTATTTTTTTATTTCGTTTGACTATACAGAACATTGTTTCAAATGCGATGGATAATAAAACATATAGAAGAAAACAAACAAAATGAAAATCAATGAAATCGTCTTTTAAAAAAAAATTCTATTAAATTTAAAAGATTCGTTATTTTAACTATTTTAAAAAAATTCACGGTGAAACAATTATTTTTAACTGACGAAAGATTAATTGGGTAATTCGTTTTCTATTAATAACGCCTTAATCAAAATGAATTTATCTCTGTCAGATCTTTGAAACAAAACTTAGTTAAACAAATATTTTTTCCCTATTTTTCCCCTTCCTTCAAATTAACAAAAAGCTCACAGTTAAGTGATAACTCCACGTCACGCAAAAAAATTAGCAAGTTTTAGTCATTAATTATCATAATCTTTGACAGAAAAGTTTCTTTTAACTGACGTTTCAAACTTATAAAGTAATCTTTGCCTTCTACTTTCCTTCATTTTGCATTAAACGGGAATTAGTCTGCAAACAATGAAGTAAAATAATTTTCCCCCAGTTGAGAAAGTAATAAATAACGGATATAAACTACGATTCTAAAAAAGTTTTTCTCTTAATGAATCTCCACCTTTAAGGATGTTTTTATATTATTTATCTATACAGTTATTAGTAAATAAAATCTGGTGTTCATTTTTTTAAATAAATATTGCATTTTTAAAATATATTAATTACACAATTTAATTTCCATAATATTGATTTTTGACTTTTCATTTTCTTAAGCATTAAAGGAAATTGTAATTTTTGAAATCCTCATCAACATTGGCACAACAGCTCCAATAGTGGGCAAAGATCGCCTGCCTGCTGGCAGATTTTGAAACAGAAGATAATTTCTTTTTGCGGGATAGAGTTATCTGTCCTGACCCCCAACACTCTACAGTCATTTTAGACAGTGACCTACGGTTTAAAGTGGATTCGGAACCACTAAAATCCTACAAACATCCTTGACACCGAGTGCCAGAGCACTAGTCACCTGGACATCCGACCCCCGAATTTATGAAGTACTTAGATATATTAAATATATATTGCTTCCATCTTATTCTTCTTCATTGATGCAACAATCCCATGGTGAGCCACGGCTGTCTGGCAGATTTCGAGACAAGGGATGATTTCTATTTACGGGGTAAGATTTTCAGCTCTACGCGCAACTCTTTATAGTGATATTTGACAGAATTGGATTCCGAACTACTACAAACATCTATGAACGCCACAGTGCTAGACACTCGGGCAGTAGGCCCTCCATCTCCTTAGGACATATAATGTTTGCTTAGATGTTTATATATAGATTTGTAATCAGTATTTCATCGATTTCTATATGTGTAGCCTCCCTCTTTCTGGACAAAATGAATAAAAAATATCTCTAATACAAAATGTTATTTAGAACTCTCACTTCCAAATGAAGTAAATAGACCAAATAATGGAAATAAACATACTGTAAATTCACAAAATATAGAAAAAAAAAGGAAAATGCAACTACTTTAACTGTGTAAATCTTTCAATTTCTGAGCAAATGATGCAAAACTCTCAAGAGTATTTCTTGATTTTAAAAATCGCTTAATTCCAAGTTACAGAGCATTTCTATAAGTTTTCTTTCAAATAACTTTCCAACATCACTAAATATATCGCGAGTATGGTGATACTGTTCAAATATTACTTTTTTTGTAAATTTTTACAAAACCTATTTTTATAGTCAATTTGATTAATTTACTTAAATAATAAATTATCATACAACCTATCAATTTGTATCTATGTATTTACTTATATATTTATGAGAAATGGGCGCAACAACAAACATAAAAAAATCAGAAATAGTTTAGTAAAAAGTCGAAGATTAAAATATAAAACAAAACTTAATTCATATAATAATAATCGATATAAAAATATTGGATTGATAATAATCGAATAATGATTAATGATTATACAAGCCAAGTTGGGAATCGAATTTTTATTTTATTTGTGTTTATATATTTTATATTTGCACATATTGCACATATAAAACTTATATATTTTTATAATATATATAGCCAACGGCCGTACCATGCTGAATATACCGGTTCTCGTTAGATCACCGAAGTTAAGCATCATTGGGCGCGGTCAGTACTTGGGTGGGTGACCACCTGGGAACACTGCGTGCCGTTGGCAAATTTGGGACCTGAATGGCCGAGTGTCTAGCGCTCTGGCGCTCGGTGCCACAGGTTTCGGGTTCGGATCCCGGCGGTGCCATGGATGTTTGTAGTGGTTCGGAATCCACTTTAAGCCGTAGGTCCCGGTCTTCTATGACTGTAAGAGCGTCACGGAGCAAAAGTCAGGCTTCTACCTACGGGTGCTCCATCACAACAGAAGCTGCTTCCTTCCCCTTCAATCATGAGTCCATATGGGCTCGTGGGCTTGGCCAGCCAAGTGGGATAAGAAACAACAACATAATATATATATATATTTGCACATATTTTTATATATATTTTTTGTCTAAGTTTTTTGTTAAAAAAAATTTACGTTATTTATCATTCATAAATCACATTGTTTTTTTAAAGCTGTAACTAAAACGTTAAACACATTGACTTAAAGTATAGTTAATTCAAGTTTTTTTTTTTCTGAATTATGAATAAATGAGATTTTTAAATACAACTTTAATACTATTTTTCTTCAAGAACAACAAAGATGTGCTGCATACAAGTTAAAAGATCAAAAATAATTTATTCCCTTTTTTTAAGTACTTAATTAAAACCTCGCATATAAAACTGCTGTTTACTTTTTAAAATGATAAATAGTTGAATATATTACTCAGAAGTTCATTAAAGTGGTAAATAATAACATTTAGGAAAAATCTGGGGCTTTTATGTAAACATTAAAATTCACTAGCAAAATTGAAGCTCGGCGACTTAACTGCGATGCAGTTTGTTTCCTATTCTGACGAAACTGCTTTAGGCTAGTAATTTTTTTTTTGTAACATTTTAAATATTTTTTTCTAACTTTCTTTTCGTGTCAAGCGCTTGGAATCCAATATAACATTTTTTTTTTTAAATTTAAGCCTGAAAATGAGTAAACCTGTTCTGCCTTGTGACCTTTTAGAAATTAGCTTTAGTGGCATGTAGTTTTTTTATTATTATTTTTTACCACAAAAAAAAAAATACTTTGAATTATTTTTTAATACCATACAATATTTTCATGCAATAAAATAAACAGATTTCATTGAAAAGTGTAAAATCTTTAAAATCAGTATATTTTAAAGATTTTACACTTTTCAATGAAATCTATTCTTTTGAGATCATATTATAACTAATTAACATTATTGATTGTGTTAATCATTTTACATTGAAAAATGATTAGATATATCTTGTAATTTTTATACTTACCACAGAATAGCTTGAAAATGGCTGATCAGGTGACTATTTTTTCTGGGGGAGGGGAATATTTAGGCTAGAGCTCTGGTGCTCTGAGCTACACCTTTCGGGTTCAAGCCAAGATGGTGCTACGGATGTTTGTAGTGATTCGGAATCCAGTTTAAATCTAGTCCAGTTAAACCAGTAGATCCCAGTCTAATATAATTGCAGAAAATTGGGCATGAGGTTAAAGATGAACCTTATTCCAAAATAAAGATAACATATCCTGTCTCGAAATCTGTCAGTAGGCAGAAGGCCTTGGCCTACTATGGGACTGTTGCACCAAAGATGATGATTATGATGGGATATTTAGGGTAAGGATCTTGTGTTTGCTATCATATGGGAAAGACACTGCAAAACCCTGATTGTCAAAGTTAGACACTCACTTACACAGATAATCGCTATTGCTTCTCCGTTTTCCATAAAGCAGTAACTGAGGGCGTATTTCACTTACAAATTCCTTCTACACATTAGCAAAGCACAATTTCTAAATTCGGTATTTAATTAATAATTTAATAATCTTTTGTGATGTTCTACGATATATTAATTCTAGCTTATACCTCACTTTTATATTGGCTGCATTAATTAAAGGCCCAAATTTAATAATGTTCATAAAATGTCTTGAATGCGTAAATACTTCCTTGATATATTATTAAACATTAAAGGCCAAGAATAATCAATGTAATCAAAGAGTCTGGTTGCAGTCTATATATAAACATGTTGAAAGTTTATTATATTCAGAAAAAGAATGTATTATGCTAATATTGAATACTCCCTCAGGTTGTTGCTGGCATTTTTATTCTATTATTATATCACTCACACTTTGATAAAAGGAATTTGTTTTAAACCTCTCCATAATGCATTGTAAACCCTCTAATAATACACCCAAGGAACTGTTCGTTTAAGGTTTTCTCAGGTAAACACACATTCCTTGAATATTGAGAACTAAGTCCGCTATTATGGCGCAGTTTTGAGCTCGTTGCCTTGTTGAGGGATTTAAGTGTCGAAATATTTCTCGTTCAGGTCGTGCATCAATCAAAAAAGGATCAATCTGTCACTTTGCCATCATTAAAAATGCATTAATACTTTAACCGATCGATGAAAAGAAGCTTAGAATGCTGTACGCATATATAAGGCTATTCACTACTGCTGATGATGTGAAAAAAAATAGCTGTGAGGGATTATTGAAAGAATGGGAAAGCGACAAACGTGGTTGACAATATTTCAATTCCGCAAGCTGTCAGAATTTCAATAATAAATACCAGGGCAGTTTCTTGTTTCAAAGATTGAAATTATGGATTCATTGGCCGGAAAAAAAAATATTTGCAATTTCGTGAGATAGTACTACGAAATGTCTAAGTGATCGTTAGCAATTTTTCTTTTTAAGAAATAAATATTCAAATATATAAAAATATATCACAGGCATATTTTAAATATATGTATAAATATTTTAACACTATTTGAACATATTTGAAAAACTTTTAATGACTTTATTAAAATAATACTAAAATTTGTTTACATGTATTAAAATTCAATTTAATTCGATAAATATTTGATTAATGAATTTTATAAATTTCTAAAATGGGATCAAAGAAATTAATGGTGTATAATTAAAGATTTTTGTGATCGAAATTTAAATTTTGGTATCATTTTTAAAGCAATACGATGTTGTGCAAAGAAAAAAATATATATTCATTTCATTACGTTTTATCAAACATTTTACAAAGTCAAATTCACTTCCTTTATTTTATAATGTTCAACATACAATTGTATTTACTTAAAAATACTTAATAAAATGCTTTTATTTATTTTTTTTCAAAAATATGTCAATCCGCTTTTCTTTTCAATTTCTTCAATCTGCTAATTAGTTGTAATATTAGCCTACATTAAGTATTTTGAATTTTATATTTGATATACATATAGACCTCAAATTGCATCCCGTTAACTATTCTCTATACCCTAATGTATGATTTTCAAATGACTGTTCTTTATTGTCCAATTGTCTGAATTGATATATTATACGTGTCAAATCTAAGAAGAAAATATTTCATGTGTGACTTGGAGAACTCGTAGGATAGTTATGACTATATCAATGTTGGAATATTCATTATTTATCTCTATGAAGGATTTCTGAATTTCGAAAAAAATCTTTTCTGATGCAAATTGTATTTTATTCCTGGATCAGATTGATACAGATAGTGCCTAGCTATGGTCAAATCAGTTAATGCAACTCTGTACATAGTAGCGTTTGATAAAACTAAGATTTATAAGTTTATTTCCATATCCACGACTTAAAAAAAGACACTTAAAAATAAATTAAAACATAAATTTCAATTTAATTTCTTAATTTGAATTCAGAATCTAAAAATCCTGGACGTTAAATGAATCTTTAATCTTAAAACATAACTTACATTTTCATTACATATAACACAAATTAGCAAAAAAATAAAAATATAAAAATACCACATCAACTAGGAATCGCAGCATTAAGATTTGTATCTAACATTTATAATTATATAATGCACAATCCTAATGCAATTTCCCAGTACTAGACGTAGATAAATATCGATTTTACTCATAAATAATTGCCTTCAAATAATATTATACATTTAAAGTTGAAGTAAAATGCTTTGTCATCATAAATGCCTTATGCTTCCCTCATCAGAAACGTCACAACTAAAACAAATATTAGCAACTGTCAGAGTTTAAGAGTGGATGAATAGAAGATATAGAGGCTGGGTGTTTCCATAACTTTGGAAAGTGTCAACCTCCACGGTCCTTATGAGAATGCAGTTAGGATTTATTGGTACCAGTGAACGAGTGAATTCTCAAACACGGCGTCATGGCCCTTGAATAACAAATAAATGTTAAGAGCACATCGTTCCACAAATACGAACACAGCCGGTTACTTTATTTTCCGATATCCACACACAGGTGGCATCATCTGTAAAGGATCTCGTGTCTGCCCATTCCAGTGTAAATTGCATGATTGACAGTCATGCTATCACATACCCCTTTACTTGTGCTGCTCTTGAAAGCCACTGTCAGTTGTTTTCATTTACAGTTAAGCCTCACTCGACTGAATTAATAATGGAAAGAAGGAATATCATCTTCAGGGACGTATTGCCATTTAATTTTTATTAAGCGCTCTAAAATATTTGAAAGTCCGTGGAGAACTCTTCAATGCTGCCCAAAGTAGATCTAGTGCATTTTGTCTCTTTTTTTTTATCTAGTGCAGCACTCGATTATCTTCAATATTATCTATAGCACAGTGAAAGTCTAGTTAAATGTTCATGAAATCTTTCAGCCACAGCGGCCTTAGGACCAATTAGCTATCGCACTGGCCTTTGGTACCACAAATTTCAGGTTCCTGTCGATGGCATGGGTGTTTGTTAGTAGTTCGAAATCCACGTTAAACTGTATGTCTTGGTCTAATTAGTCTCAAGTGTGAGCAAACTAACCGTTGAGGGATAAACATAACGAAAAAAAAAACTTTCTGCCAAATATATTGTCTGTAATGGTAGATCTTCCTAGAATCATTTTTCAAGAAGATAATACTTAGTTCACTTAGCAAGTGTTTGAGTAATGTGTTCCTATTATTAACACATCTGTATCTTCAACCCACTATTCATATTTGTCCTCGATTAAAAATTTGTAAATGGCCTAGGCAGACATGTCAAGAAGTCTGGATAAACTAAAGGCTAACTTACACTAATTGTGGAATGAGATGTTGCAGGACATAATAGAAGATATATGCATCATACATTCAAGCAAGTTCAACGAAGTTTGAGTTGAGTTCTCTTGCAAAGAAAGGATCTTTATACTTTCATTTTATAATCACTTATTATAAATGTTAAAAGTGCACATACGTTTTAATCGATTCTGGCAGTTCTTTGTTGGTGCGCTAATCTTTTGTTTAATTAAATTTAGTTTTAATTAAACAATAAGTTTTGCATTGTTTCACTCACAAAAAGGCGAATTTATCTAAAAAAACCATCTGTGTAAACATTTATTCATTATATTTTAATCAAAGAACATTTTTAAGTCATGATCAGAATCTTGTATTTGGTTAAAAAAAATCAGTTTATTCTTTCGTAAACAGGTGTCTGCGAAAGCATAAAAGCAAATTAATACAATGATTGGTGATGTAGGCTTTGTGTGTGCAAAAAAATCATGAAGTTTTCTTATTCCTTTATCAGCATATAGAGAGCAGTGAAACAGAAGAATGTACTTCTTTTCACAAAGAACATTTATCGATGTGTCTGCGATCAAGAAAAGGCGTTTCTTAAAATGAATTTTTTAAAACACGAAGAATTGGGAAGTAAAATTAAAGAAATCACATAATGGATTTTCTAAGATCTTGTCAGTTGTCTTGTAAGCTATAAAGCAATGAGTTGAAAAAGATATATAGGGAAAGATATATATGTGCAGATATAAATAAAAAAGCCATAAATTATACGCTATCAATATTTTTAATTTTGGAGGAAAGTGAAGAAAATTTAGAAATTTATTAAAAATTAATCCTTGTTAAGATTAAATTTTTCTATACGAGGTTTAAGACGACAATGAGCCGTGTTTTTTCTTGGAATTAAGATTTTGTTCTGTTAAATAGCAAATTAATTCACAAATCTTTGGTGAGTAGAAAATAATTAACGTAATTATAGTTTTCATTTATTGAAATAGTTGATAACGCAAAAGCAAAGCAGCTAACATAAATTGCTTGTTAAATGATATTTGCGTTTTGATTATCATTAATATGCTATTTGATTTAAACGATAACTCGTATTAACTTATTCAATGATCATTATAATTTAAACAATTTTATCCTGTAAATACCTAGTTAAATATTTCCGTATTAGAGCTTAGAATAATTATTAGCCTATTTCGTCACAAGGTTTTGGTTCAAGACTTATACTTCCTAAAATCAAATATTAATAGCTAAAATTGGGTAATGTTTGAAATCTTGTTACATATGTTTTACTTTTATTATTGACGCAAGTAAATTAAACAGTTTAAATTAAAAGTTACTCAAGATAAAGTTGTGTTTTATTTATAGACAGATAGGTATACGATGCATAAATTTAACTTCAATTGAAGACTGCATGATGGAAATTATGATTATTGAAATAACTTCCTTTCATAGAGAAACAAGATATTTTTTTAGTAATATGCAATTTGTATCATTCTGTATAAGTATTAGTATCATCTATATTAGCATTAGTAATTAAATATCATTGCAAACCCTAAAACGTCTTATAATATAATTGTTATGTAGGTCATACTTTTATAAGTTTATGAAACAAAATATTTTTCGAAATTAAGTCGCATTTTCATTATGTCATCAATCATTGTGTGATTTATGCTGTCAAACATCCCAGATTTCCCTCAGAGGAATTATTTTTGACCCCATAAGTCACTTGCACATATCTAAAGGGAATGTGTTGCTGAAGGGCACATTATCTTCAGATGTGCGCGGGTATCAGGTAGTATCCGAGGCGATGAAGTGATTTTTCCTTCCTTAATTTTATTTTCCTTTACAGACTTAACTGTTAACATATCAGATTGTTGCACTCATTGTCTTACTGCGCTTAACCTAGCATTGTATCATTTTATCAATATAAATATAATTTATAGTTGTGTTGATAATTATTTTTATAATAGATTAACAATATCGAATTTGTTTTGTTTGACTAAAAATGTCAGTATTCTGACTCCTTCTTAGCTATGCTTGTTAAGAAATGTTTCACTAAAAAGGGATTTTTGTCAAGTGAGTTCTGACGGAGTTGTGGCTCTTGTATGGATTTGTGTCTCACTTTAATTGACTTATGCCGCTGACAGGCGGGCTGCACAACTTTATTTTGATCTCTCGTAGATAAAACTCTTGAAAACCTTATAAATTCCAACAAATATTTACTTGACGCGGAGTAGATCTGCTCGTGTTGTAAAACTTGATTCGACACTCAGACGAACTGTTGCTGCCAGGATGTTAAGATCCACCATCTATTATGTATATATCTTGTAAACTTCAATATATCGTGGATGTATTGACGTTGCTGGAATTATTGAACCTGGAAGTTATAGATTTACACTTTACTGAACCACTAAACCATAGAATAAAGAAATGATAAAATGATGCATATGATGGAAAATGGAAATTTAAAGGTAGAAATCCCTTTAAGAAAGAGCTCCAACAGTATTCAAGCGATAGGTCACTTCTTTATAATCTCTCTAAGGGTGAAAGTCATCTAATACGGTAACCTTCACTATAGTTCCTTATTTTAACTATTACAATGATCTGCTTTCTTTCAAAGAGCTCCATTGTAATTAGAACTCTATCAGATCCAAATGATCTTCCAATTTCCTGCTTATCTCTCTCTCTAAATCTTTGTGAATGAATTTCTGAAGTCACCCAGCGTAGACACTGCTTTAGATTTCCCAGGCTTTAAGGGCAATTATAGATTTAATGCAATACATTTTGAATGGTTTTGTTTATTCGGAAGGTTCTTTTTGGAATTCTCGGATAATAAAGATTTTTCTAAAGTATCATCTTTTAAAGAAAAGAAGGAAAAAAAAAAACACCGTTTGCCTGCCATTGTTGGTGATTTAAATCTTAATAAACTGAAACCCGTGGATCTGCTGATTGAAACTTTGACAAATTCTCAGACTGTTGTTTTAGTTTCTTGAATTTGCTGTAAATATCTAAATATAGCGATCCTTAAATATGTGACGTGGAGTAATATATGAGCCATATTTAATTTCTCTTGCTGAATCTAAAATTAAATATGAATTGCAAGGTTTATAATCCGTTCGACGAATCATTACAAATATAAAAATAAATAAATAAATGTAAATCTTCTGAAATAAAACAACCAATGCTCATTCTGACATTTTACGGCTCTCATCTTCTAAATGATACCAAAGGTGAGGTGCTTTAATAACTGAGTGTAACTTTAAATGTAAGGTTAAACTCAATTATTTGATTCAAATCATTTGTGTGCTTTAATTGACAAAAAATGAGGTCATTTAAAAACGCTTGGAGTTCCTGAAAAATCTGTTTTAATTATTTATCCCTTTACCACTCTCATATATAGATAGTCAGCATGATTCAAAATATACTAATATGCAACTACTACATCTCGCCAATTCCAAATCTTGTCCTAAATGGCAGCTAGAAAGGATAGTACAAAAAAATAAAATGTACTAAAAATTTATTTTATACTGACGCTTGTAAAAGTATTACTCATCACTCATCATCTTCTTAAACAGGTAACACTAAAAATAAAGCTTTATTTTCAAACAAGGAATTACTAAGACCTGCAGCGATATCTCTTTGAGTGATGGCAAACCCGGATATAAGTGGTTTTATTTTTTCACCACTACTCAACCTTAAACTACTTGCTCTTTCTAAGTCTATATTAAGTCTAAACTTTTACCAAGACCTACAGCGTTATACTGTTGAGTGATGACCAACCTGGATATAACTGTTATTATTTTGACACCACTATTCAACCTTAAACTGGTTGTCTACAGCAAGTCTAGTCTAGTAGCAGACTAGCCAGCTTGAAGCATAAATGAGCCTAATTCTTCCACAAAGAAAGAATAGAAATTCTTCCGTTTAGTTCAGAGACATGAAGCTAAATTCGTATCCAATTTCTTTTTAGGTGCTAGAAAACAATTTTATTAAAGATAATGCTAAATCTCATGAAAGCTTATTCGAAACTTTTCAAATCATAAAACATGTAAGATAACTTAATTGTTAGTTTATTTAACTTTTGTAATTTATTAAATATATATATATATATATATATAATAAACTAAAATGATTAAGTAAATTATAATTTAAAATTAATTAAAATTTCTTTTTTCTCGTCAGGAATTATGAAAATCGTTTTTTTTTTCTTATCCCACTTGGTACACAGCAACATATAGACTAAATCAAAGAACCCGTGTGATCTCATAGAAGGAAGGAAAGGAGAGGGTTGTTTCTGTTGTGATGGTGCACACGTCGGTAAAAGTCGGACTTGGTTCTGTGATGCTAAAGAGGGAGGGCAGTGACTACCGGAAGGACTTTTATGGGGAACTACCTCGCATACGTGTTTCGTATGAGAGAACCCAGAAAACTCCCACCAGGTAATCCGACTAACGAGGCAAGATGCTGAGCATCACAAATGCTCTCGAATCTCCTCTTTCTTTGAAACAGTGTCTGCAAACACATCTGCCAGCTGATTAAACTTCTGCCTTAATTCTCACCAGCGGCGCATGTTGTCACTGAGCCAAGAGTTAGGCATATAATTTGTTATCATAATAATGAAAATTATAACTTACTTTTAAAAACCACAAAATACTTTAATTGATATGAAAGATGACGCTTAATTTAGAAATTACGATGTTTGAAATCTTTTCATCTTAAATTCAAAAATTTATACCTTCGTTATAAAAGGAATTTAAAGCTAAATTATTACTGTACCAGACTTGCAAGGTGTCGATAGATGGAATACTCGGGGAATTCCCATCGACTTTATTGTAAATCGTTCACTTAAAAGCAATTGGAAAACAATAATATAGATTTCGGCTTACTTCGCCTTATATACAAAACAATAGAAGGCGCACATGCACACTATGAACAAATGGAATTTACATAGTTCAATACAATGCTGAACATGCTCCTACCTAAATTAATTATAACTTAATTAATTTTAAAATATTACGTTTAAATAGTTCTTTAGAAGTTCTGACGGTAACCACTCTTACAAGCTTGTCCTCATCGGGATGCACCTCCGAGATTCGGCCTAGTGGCCTAGTGGCCAAGTGGTTGTTGGTAGATTGGATTCTTTTATGATGACTAAGTCTCCATCTTGGCGATTCTCTTCAGGCTTCCTTCACTTGTTCTTTGCTGAAGGGAATGCAAATATTCATTGTGCCACCTTTTCCAAAGTCCCTTTCGGAGGCTTTGAACAAGTTGCCATCGAGTACGGTGGGGTAGCTCCTCGTTTGTCGATTCATCTGGAAGGAAACTTAAGTTTTCACCTATTAAAAATGAGACGGGGTTAAAGCATGTAATGACTCAATATCGTTATCTGGTGAAACTATAGGTCTAGAATTGAGGATCGCTTCAATTTGGCAGAGAAATGTATTCAACTCCGCAAATGTCAATTTATTATCACCAATTGATCTTTTGATATGAAATTTAACATATTTGATGCCATCTTTCCATATTCCCCCGAAATCAGGTGAAGAAGATGGAACAAAATGCCAATTTATTTCTGAGGTATTTTAAAAAAAAGTAATCTTTAAATTTTCATTAATTTTATCAATAAATTCTTGAACTTCATCAATTTTATAACTTGCCCCTATGAAATTTGTGGCATTGTTGCAATATATATGTGATGGGCAACCATGTCGAGATGTAAATCTTTTGAGTGCTGAAATAAAAGATTTAGAAGTTAGATCTCCCACTAATTCCAAGTGCAGCGCCTTTGTTGCCAAGCATAGAAATAATGCTATATAAGCTTTAGTAGACTTTTGCCCACGTTCTTCAGCGAGTTTTATTTCGATTGATCCTGTGAAGTCACAACCGCAGTTTGTAAAAGCTCGGCTAATCTCGATACGAGCCTTCGGCAGATTTCCCATCAGTTGTTTAACTGGCTTTGAATGATACCTGCAACGAAAAACACATTTATTAACAATTTTTCGAATCAATCGCTTCGCACCAATTCGCATCAGTTTCTTTTAATCATCCTATATTATATTTAATTATTAAACTATCCTTAAGAAAGTAGAAAATTTTTAGATTACTTGGAATGTATGTAACTGATAATATAACTATTACAACTGTCTTATTCGTATGTAACAAATTAGCACGTTTAACAACACTAAAAGTAACAAGTAGTACAGAATTAAGTCGCCTTTCACTTTTTACGCTCCACGGCGCAAATACCATTAAAATTTCAATTGACTTGAATGATGGTTCTCATGACGGCGGAATTCATGATGATTGAGATAACTCCCTCCTACTGAGCAAAAATTAAAACTTTTGTGCACCGGAGACTATGAAGATGAATCGTTCCCCCCATTTCTGAAAGCGTTCACTTGTGACGGTGTTGAAATGGACTGTGAATATCAGATTATTAACGAGAAATTAACGAGCAGCCTTCTGCTGCCTTTTGTACTCACACTCTATTTTGCATAATGGGAGAAGTTTCCTCTCTCCATCTCTATTAGGAACTCGGTCTTTGTCGAATAGTTTTGTTCGAAGAAACGTTTTGGGCTGATCATTTGATGGCAGAGCAAGAGGGAAAAATATTCCGCCTTCAACGATTAGGCATTCATTTCCGAACGGATAGTTGGAAAAAAAAAATAGAAATTGGGAAACTGGAATTGAAATCATCAGGAGTGATTCAACATAGTTAGAACGAGTTAATTTCGATCCGGTATTGATCGTTTGGATGTATCCAAGAGGAGAAATGAATTACGGAAAATAAATAAAACTATGTATTAATCGATTGAAAACGATTTTCTTATCGATTTATAAATAATCGAATCAAACCTATTCTTCTATTTTTTAATGAAACGTTATTACATTTTCTTTTACTAATATATTATTTTTGTATTTTACTATTGTATATTTCTTTTACTATTATATATTTTTTTCTTAAAAATATTATTTTTTAAATAGGTTGTTTCAACTTTTACATAGCATATGTTAATAGATGTTTTACACATAACGTAAGAAGTTTGAATCTGCGGTCCATTATCAATTATTAAATATTATGAATACAAATGTAATGTATTTAATAGGAAAAATTTACTTTTTAAAGAGATAAACGTAATTATGCTAAATAAATTATATTATTAATGTTATTTTATAGATTATTTGAACGTTACCAAGTTTATTTCTTTTCTTAATTTAATTTTATTCTTTTTTATATACAATTATAAACCATCATTACATATAAAGTGCCGTTCTTGAAGTTAAGGATAAAAATTCTTATATGAACCGATTTATCAGATGTTAGGGAAAATTAGTAAAACAACAATTTTATTTTGATAATAGATTATTTTAATTATTGGTTGACGACAGCGTCTAAATGTATCTGAAGGCATATGAAGAAGTACGCGAATGGTGACTTATATGTGATTAGATGAATATATAATCACATATAAGTTTATATAAGACACTTTATATATACATCATTCCATATGTATACATAAAATGTCCTTCTTATGGTCTTACAGATGAGGATAAAGTTTCTTAGATCCCAGTTTTGCTTGTTGTTGGTTAAAATTAGTAGAAAAAAACAATTTTATTCTGATAATAGATTATTCTAATTAAAGCGTCTAAATATATATGAGGGAGAAATTTTAATTAGTAAATTAATGAAAAGTAAATGCCAGAAATTGATTAAAACAATTTTGAAATATTTTTTAATTTGTTTATGCATGGCAATCATAGACCTTAGTAACCTTACATTGGTTGTAAGGTTGATGACCTCATGGACTGATAAGAGAAGTCAAACCGAATGCTTCTCTGTCTGTCGAAGATTATCACGATTAATTTGTAAACAAGAGTGTCAGTCTTTTGTTCTTGCAAAAGATGTGTGTTAAAATTTCTTAGATTCACCTCACCCATGAAAGTTCTAAATTTTAATGGCAAAAGAATGCTACAGAATAGTGCGATCCTGGAATGTAATCCTAATATATTCAAGTAATTCCATAATTGAAATTTTTAAAATTTATTTTTAAAAAGTTCAGAATGATAAAAATATTGGGGACCTTAGTAAAAATATGAACCTAATAAAATATTAATAGCAGCTACATAATTCGTATACAACGTATTATTTATAATATATAATTATACAATGTATAATACTTGGAAATTATTTATAATATTTGTAATCACTTGGAAAAGGTTTCATTATTTCAAATTAAATCAAAATACAACTACAGATTATTTTTAAATGAGCTACAAAACTATTATCTTTCTAACTAAAATACTTTTAATTAAAATGAATGCTTTATAAGATTGATAGCCTGCATAATTTTTCAAACTGTTCATGCATTTTTTCATGCAGTCTTGCTTCTGTATTGAATTTTTTTTTTTTATAAAGCAAGAATAAAAAAATATCCTAGCTGCCCACAGGCTTAATATTAACACATAGTTTCCTTTCTTTGAATTTTAAATTAGTTGCTGAAGGCGAATTTCAACAAGACATTTTGAATTATTCTGCTCAAGATAAGGAAGGAATAGACCAGCTGATTAATTTAAACCGGAACCACCCATTAACATCCAGTAGTAAACCAGTAGCTTTTTTATTACATTCTACGTAATAAGACTCCGCAGACAGTTGAGGCATTTTTACCACTTTTCACAAATATTAAAACTGCATGTCTGGGAATCGAGTCGGCTTGTATTAACTAAACTTTGTATTTCTGAGAGGACATCCTTTAGAAATGTCTGTTTAAGATAAAAATATTTTACTTCAAAGAAAAAAAAATGTGAGCAGGAATTCAATTTTTTTTGGAAGTTATTTTTTTTTCCTCCGCTTCTAAAAAATTATTTAAATAATTTATTAATTATATCTGAAAGTAATAAACTTTTTTTGCATTTAGTTTTAGAGATAGTTAATATTTTATAGTTAGTCAGTAGTTAGTATTTTAAGAAAAAATAGTTATTTTATAAGTATTATTCTTTTTGAAAGAAATTCAAAAAATACCAGTTGTCTTCAATTATGTAAGTTTTTTTTTTTATATTGCAATCTGTCTTATTCATAATTATTAAAAATACTTCATTTTTTGTTAGTGAATAGACCACTAGTGAAATAAAAGTATAAACAAAAAATAAAATATTAATTACGAGGTAAAAATAAAAATTAATTATTGATGCTTTTTAATCTTATAAATTCAAGTGTTTTGTATCAACAAATTGATTAAAATAATTATTACGAAAATGTTAAGTGAGTTAAATTTCAAAACCAAGAAATAAAATCAGTTATAAATCAAAGCTAAATTAAAGATTTATCAGAAAAAAAAAGCAATTTTTTGTAATAGAATAGTATAAAGGCTTGATGTATGGAGTTAAGTGCATCTTATTAAAGCTGAAAATTGTTACGTGACGTACCGCATTATTAGAGAATGGCTTTAGGCAAGTCAATATACTGGTGTTCTAAAACAGCATTTAATGCAAATTACACAATATTACTATCAGGATTTATGTTCCTTTAAATAAATAACTTGGAAATTATTGAAAATTAAAAATATTTGCAATCATTGGGAAAAGGCTTGATTATTTCAAATTAAATCAAAATACACCTACAGGTTATTTTTTAAACGGGCTGCAAAACTATTATCTTTGTAACTAAGATACTTTTAATTAAAATAAATGCTTTATAAGATTGATAACCAGCATTATTTTTCAAACTGTTCATACTTTTTTTTCTGCAATCTTGCTTATGTGCATAAAAAAAAGAATAAAAAAATATCCTAGCTGCCCGCAGGCTTAATATTAACATATACTTTCCTTTCCTTGAATTTTAAATTAGTTGCTGAAAGCGAATTTCACGAGAACAAGACATTTTGAATTATTCTGCTCAAGATAAGGAATGAATACAGCCGCTGATTAATTTAAACCAGAACCAACCGGCAACATCCAGTAGTAAACCAGAAGCTTTTTTATTGCATTCTATGTAATAAGACTCTGCAGACAGTTCAGCAGCATTTTTACCACTTTTCACAAATATTAAAACTGCATGTCTGGGAATCGAGTTGGCTTGTATTAACAAAACTTTTCATTTCTGAGAGAGCATCCTTTTGAGATTTCTGTTTAAGATAAAAATAATTTACTTTAAAAAAAAAAAAAAAAAAAAATGTTTGTAAGAATTCAGATTTTTTGAAACTGAAATTTTTTTTTTCTTTTTTGTAAAAAAACTATTTAAATAATTTATTTTTTATATCAGAAAATTATGAAGTTTTTTAATTCATAAAGAACTTCTATAGTTCGTATTCTAAGAAAAATTAATTATTTTAATTAATAACAAAGTTTCTTGCTTTTTCTTCTTTAAAAAAATACCAGTTGTTTTTAATTACGTAGTTTTTTTTTTTTTAATATTGCAATCTATTTATTCAAAATTATTTAAAAATACTGCATTTTTGTTAATTGATAGAACAATAGTGAAATAAAAATAGAATTTGAATATGAAATATTAATAATGAGATAAAAAATATTCAATAATTGTTTTAAAAGTTTAATAACAATTTTAAAAAAAAGTTAAATAATAATTTATAAGTTATAGCTTTTTAAACTTACGAATTCAAGTATTTTTGTAGCAACTAATTGATTAAAATAATTACTCTGAAAATTTTAAGTGAGTTAAATTTGAAAATTAGGAAATAGAATCAGATATAAATCAAAACTAAATTAAAGATGTATCCTAAAAATAGCAATTGCTTTGTAATTAAAACAGTACATAATCTAATTTTAGTTTAATTCTGAAGAAATATTAATAAGATATTTTATTATTTCTTTATAAATCATATTCGTAATTTCAAAATGAAAAAAATAATAGATTAATTATAACATTTATTATTACAATAGAACAAAAATCGATTACCATAATCATAGGATGTAGATTTAATGCTTCAATTCAAATGGAAACTTTTACTGTAATGTTGTAAAATGTGGAAACATCGTGCTAACATAAGTAAGTATTTTATTCATAGTATAAGTTTGCAAAAACTCAAATAACAAATATATACTTTTCCCCAAAAGCCCTACAACATAAGATTTTATATCTGCAAAAAGTTGAAGAATTTTTCTGCTTAAAAATGTTTTTTTGAATTATATACATATATTTTTAGATAGGCTTGCATTTGTTATGCTTTAAAAGATAAGTATTTTAGACATACGCGCAGTATTTACATTTGATGAAATAAAGATGCGTTATTCTCCTTTTTGCATTAATAATTTTTAAAAAAATGTATATATCGATATTAAATAGCTTATATGTTATGTTGAAATTCATCAATTAATTATTTTAACACTACATTTAATGTATTCATTGATAATCAAATAATTAATCACAAAGAAATATATTATTTTTTAAAAATGATTATCATCAAGGGTTTTAAACTATTTAATAAAAAATTCCATTGACAAATTCCAATAATTTTGTTTAAAAGCAAAATTAAAATCACATTTTGGTCTGCATTTATCAAAGAGTAATTATGTACAGAAATTTGTTAAAAATATTCAATCTTCTCATCTCAGTTTAGATTTAATCAAAGCATTCTTTATTATTCGAAATACTTCAAGATTTAACACTTATTATCATAAACTATACTAATTAATACGTACAATTCTAAAATATACAGATGAAATTGATACATTTCCATAAACTGATAGCAGTGAATTCCTAAGATGCTAATTAAAATTGCACAATTATTTTTGAACACTGCCAGTGATAAGTGACAATGATTATTTGCAGATGGAAATGCAACTATATGATACCTGCAGAATAACCGCTATTGAGTGAGGAGGGGACAAAGCATTAATTTAAGCCATTTCAGTTTTCGAGCACATCGAATAGTCAAATTATGCACTCACTTGGGAATTTAAAGTCCGTCGCAATATGCTTGGAATGAAGACACTTCAAACTATGTGCAATTGTACCATTTGTAATAATAGTATTAGCATAGTTCCTCCTTATATTGCTCAACCGACCTTATTTTCCAGTTTCCAAAATATGAAGCGATGTCTTCGCTAAAAATTATTACTTCTAATCAGAATTTTTATTTAGAATTCATTTTAATTCATGCATTTGCAATTCTTTATAAATTGTTTCTTTTCAATATTTCTATTTCTGTTTAAAATTTTAATTTTAGCTAGTAGTTGATTGTATTCATTTTCATTCATTCAGTACATTATTAATATTAATCATAGCAGAAGATCATTTATGTATACATTAAACTCTACGTAGATTAAAATAATTGTAATTATGTATTTAACCATATGCATATACAATTGTGAATATTTTTATGTCTGTGCAAGGATTCTGCAGTATACCAACAACAACTGAATAATATTTATAGAAAATATTTATATTTATTTTTTTATTTTGTAGAGTTCCTCCTTATATTGCTTAACATACCTTATTTTCTAGTTTTCAAAATTTGAAGCTATGTCTTAGCTAAAAATTATTCCTGCTAATCAGAATTTTGATTAACAATCCATTTTAATACATACATTTATAAATCTTTATAAAGTGGTCACTTTTAAAAATTATTTCTTTTGAAATATTTCCATTTCTGCTTAAAATTATAATTTAAACTAGTAATTGATTGTATCCATTTGCATTCCATTATTAATATTAATCATCGGAGAAGATAATTTGATGTATATATGTATATAAAACTCTACATAAATTAAAATACTTTTTAAATCTGCATTATACGTTTTTAAATATATATTGTATATATATTAAATACATATATGTATTAAATCATATATATATGTTAAGTCATATTTATATTAAATCTTATATAAATTATGCATATTGTGTCTGTGAAATGGTCCTATAGTATACCAATAACAACTGAATAATATTTATATAACAATATTTTAAGAATTATTACTCAAATTAGTAAAATTATGCGCCTATTAATGAATAAACATTATAAAGGAAAAAAAAATATATAGTTACCTTCTGTCTGATACCAGATGTTCATTTGAGAAATGACATTTAATCATCTCAGCTGTTTCCTATATAAATATTTCAGAGAATTTTTAAACGACTACTTTTTTCCCCTTACTTAATTATTTAAGACTGTATATCTTTTGCCATTAAATGAATTTATTTTTTTAATAATTTTGTCTTTCTCAATCTTCTCAAAAATCACTTTACTGTAAGTGATCGGCGACACATGTTTGAAATAATGTCATTATTGATTTCTTTCAAAAAATTTAAACGGAAAAAAAATTGTAATGAAAAATAATAGTAATTTTCTTTCTCGAATTAGGATTCAATTATAATTCTAATTTTTAACTAAAATTTAAAAAAAAAATACTTAAATCATGAATAAAAACCTATGAATATAATAATGGTTAACTTCAGTGTACTAAAGACATTATGTGCTTAAAGACATTATATCGGTTTATGAATTTTCAAATGATAAGATGTATGTAAATAGTGAATGGTAAAAGTCTTTCAAATACATGTCTGTAAAAATTTTGTGAAATAAAATTTTTAGTTGTTAACGGACCCTTCACTATATTTTTTATTAACAAAATATTTGTATATAAAATTCCAAATTTTCTTACTGGATTTCGACAATTCAAGGATATTTCTGTTTAACTTATTTTAAAGTTTGTTTTAAATCAAATAGTCAAACGATTTTAACTACAGAATTAATTACATTGCTACATATTTGATCTATTTTGATCTTAAATACATTTTTAACACTAAATTAACCAATTTAAATTAGTAAGTTTAATGTTAAAAACTTGTATGTAAATTTCTTGTTTCTTATTATGTACGGTTAATATTATTAAAAACTAGCAATTATGACCATTGCTAGTCTTAAAGTTTTATACAATTTTAAAAATTATATAAAATATTAATTATATCAATTTTTTTTAAAATATCAATTATATCTATATATTATATATTTATAATAAATATTATTTATTTAATGAATTATATTTTCAGTTATATTAAATATACATTTTTTTGAGGACTGCTACTTTAAGTAGATTGATAAATTTTAATAAGACAAAATGTATTTGCGAAATTGATTGTTTCTGAGTTAAAATAAATCAGCTTAAATAAATTGTTTATAAAAAGCAACCATGCTTATGCAAAATTCCCAATTCATTTTTTTTTTTCATCTTATCTCTGTTATGACCAATTTTTAATCATATAAGATTGTTAGTTCCAGAAATAAATTCAAAAATTATACTGTCAATTTTCCATTTCTAATTACAATTTACAATAACTAATGTAATGGCTTCAGTCAGTTTTAAGGTAGGTTCTTTCAGGTGGCATAAATATATAGTGATGAAAATGAAGTTTACATATAATTTATTACAATCAATAAAAAAAAATGTAATTATTTTTACTGCAAATGTCTGGTATGAGATAATAGTTTCAAAGGAAAAACTAAACTGTTATAGTTTGTAAATTCTGTTAGAACAGACAAACACCCATCTATATGTACAGATAGACTCTTATCCATTTTAATGGGTTCTAAACCAGTTTGCCATTGATCAATCGAGGGAGACAATCACGTCCTAGACGATCCCCAGGACTTCTTAAGTTCCAACTTCGCAGCGGATGGCTGCACTGCTTGTTTCTGAAAATCTCCCAAGACCATAAAGATTAATAGAGCTAAAGCGTGGAGGAACACTGGGAAGTCGCACTCAATCGAGCAACAAGGAAACCCACTCTTTTTATTCCTCGGATTTTCATTGCACAACTTGTCTGCAAGTCGAACTCTGATTGTGATAGATGTCTACTGTCTGCGCGAATAACATACGGCGAGGAATGTCACGTGCACTCAAGAGGACGTTTTCTTCTTCCAAGCAAAACTGGGGGAGAAGTTTTCAGTTTTTTTTCATTTTTATTTTTATCCTTTATATTCTTTGTTGTTCTCATACAAGTAATTTCAATATGAGTGGGAAGGAAGTTTTGTATGAGATTTTATTTGTGATTTTCTTTTCCGTTTTTCTCAATGTGTAATGATGTACGTGATCTTGTATTGTGCTAGTTGAATGATGTAACTGATAGAAATTTATTATAGGGTGAAAGACGTAAATAGATGTTGAACGAAACGCCTAAAAGTCTTTTTTTATTACATTCGTATCTACCCCCTAGAGTATTATACTGTTTAAATTTTTTCAAATGATGTAAATTACTGTGTTGTAAACCATTAAATAATATTACTTTATTATGTTAAAGGGAAACTTAAGAAATGAATGAAATATCTATCATATTATAATACAGTAAGAGTAATTTCGAAACAGACATATTAGTTAATATCACGTGCACTCAAGAGGACGTTTTCTTCTTCAAGTAAAACTGGGGGAAGAAGTTTTCAGTTTTTTTTTATTATTCTTTATATTCTTTGTTGTTCACATACAAGTAATTTCAATATGAGTGGGACGGAAGTTTGCAAAAGATTTTTTTTTTTTTTTTTTTGGTATTTTATTTATTACTTTATTTTCCCTTTTTTTAGTGTGCAATGATGTACGTGATCTTGTAGTGTGCTAGTTGAATGATATATCTGATAGAAATTTATTATTGTGTGAAAGACGTAAATAGATGTTAAATGAAATGCCTAAAAGTCTTTTTTTGTTGTTGTTGAATTCGTATCTACCCTAGAGTATTCTATTGTTTAAATATTCTAAAAGGATATAAATTGTTGTATTGTAAACCATTAATGAAAGTTATTATTATTTTAAAGGGAGACTTTGGAAATGAATGAAATATATATCATATTATAATACAATAAGAGTAATTTCGAAACAGACGCATTGGTTACTAGCATGAGCACTCAAGAGGACCTTTTCTTCTTCAAGTAAAACTAGGGGAGAAGTTTTCAGTTTTTTATTTTTTTTAATTTTTTTTATTCTTTATATTCTTTGTTGTTCACATACATGTAATTTCAATACGAGTGGAACGGAAGTTTTGTATATATATTTTTTTTTTTGGCATTTTATTTATTATTTTCTTTTTCGTTTTTCTCAGTATGTAATGATGTACGTGATCTTGTAATGTGCTAGTTGAATGATATATCTGATAGAAATTTATTATAGGGTGAAAGACGTAAATAGATGTGAAATGAAATGCCTAAAAGTTTTTTTATTGAATTCGTATCTACTTCCCTAGAGTATTCTATTGTTTAAGTATTCTAAAATGATATAAATTACTGTATTGTAAACCCCTATTATTGTATTATTGTACTTTATTATGATCAAGAGAGACTTTGGAAATAAATAAAATATATATCATATTATAATAAAATAAGAGTAATTTTGAAACAGACATATCAGTTACTATATTTCTGATGCATAAACCTTTGAAAGATTTCCACCATTTAATAAATGTGGTTCTGAAAGGTTCCACTATTTAATTGTTGTTTCTCTAGTTCACGATTACTTCTTGTTACCTTCTTGTTAAATTATGACTAACCAGGGCCCTAACTAGGTTGTACGCAAGGTTATCCTACTTCATTGAAATATCTGAAAAACTTTGCAGTGATTGTTTTAACATGCTCGCTTTTTGATGAGACCATTTAAAATTCGTTTCAATTCGTTTGATGAGTTTTAAAGTGAGTTTGTTCCATAAGCCCAATGCTCTAATCACAAGATCAGCCAGGGCCTTACGAAAAGGTGTAGATATAGTATATAGTAAATATATGTATATATATATTACGCTAATTATATAATATATGTATATATATGTATATATGTAGATATAGTATATAGATATATAGTAAAATGTAATGTTAAGGAAAATAAAAAAAAAAATATTGTTGAATTTTTCAAGATTGATCATATACCGTAAATTACAAATGCATATGAAAACAATTAACACAGCAAAATTTGTGTATGAATTAAAACGCATCTCTTATATATATATATATATATATATATAAAATATATATAAAAACCCTTTTATTCATTGATAGTTTTCACTAAAGTGCATTATATAGCATTTTATGATATAATTCAATGTCTTTTTGCAATAATTGTATATTTAAAACTTATTTTCATTTATTTTATTTTTCTACTGATGAAACAAAAATAATTTTGCTTTCTTTTTTCCCCTTCATTTTCTTCTAAAACATTAAAATAGATAATCATTAAAATAGATAATCTGGCTATAGATAAGACGTTAATGTAGTTTGCAGTATCTATACATAATTTTTAGTGAGAAGTAGAATATTTTTCTTAAATAACACTATTAATTAGTAAACAATTTTGATGCTTGAATATTATCAGAAAACTACCTTTGAAACAAACACTGCATGGTGCTTCATAATTTATAGAATGCATTGATTTGGTTTAAAATAAAAGTCACATGAAAAATAGGATTTTGCCTGACTTTCTTAATTTTCTTCTAATCAAATTCCAAATTATATGTTCATTCGTTGAGACAAAAAAAATATTATTTGAATATGTTTTTTTTCTCTCTTGCGTGAAACGAAATTCAAATTGATCTCTAAAAACTGTAAAAATTTATAGTTGGAAAGAGACAAATTTTAATTAAGAAATCATTAAATAATCATTAAAGATTTCTGAAAAAAAAACATAAAACAAACCTAAAAGAACCAGATTCGTTACAAAAAAAAAAAAAAGAAAGGACGAGCTAAATTCTACTTGGAGGTATAACGGACATTAAGTGTTTAAGTGAAGAACAGGAAAAAAAAGAAAAATTCTTTCCTGTAACGCCTGAAGTAAAAAAAAAAAAATAAGATAGAAAGAAAGGAAGAATGAAAAAAAAAAAAAAAAAAAAAAAACATCTCAAAACAGCGAAATAATTGAAACTGGTGAAGTAATTTATTTTGTATATCTCAGAATGTGATCGATATCAAGGCGCTGTAGGAGAAAAAAATGTTTTTTTTTTTATTCCTAATGTATGAAGATTGTGTAGCTTGTTTTTGAATCTCGGCACTTGTTCATTTATTTTTTATTTTCATTCCAGTCAACCCTAGTATATTAAATCTAGTGATATCAGTGTAAGTTTAATTATAGTAATATGAGTAATGAAAGCTCACACTAATATATTTTTGAAATATAATATATGAAACCTCAGCTCAGCTGTTAGTTATGTATAGCAAAGACACATACTATATTATGTGCTTTTATGTGACAGAATAGTAAAGAAAAAGATTAATATGCTAAATTTTTATTAATACATTTCTTAAAATTATAAATTATTTAACAATTGAAAGGAATATAATTGATTTAGTAAATTTTTTTCATGTAAATAAATCGTAACTTGTAATGTCTATACAATATTTTACTAACAAATTCTTAAATTTATTCAATTTATTTATTTTTAATTTTTTTCGGAAAAATGTTTTTAATTAAAAATTAAGGTTTTCTAAGACTTGAAATTTAATACTCCTTTTAAAAAATAAACCAAATTAAATCTACATAAGTTTAAAAATTTTCATCTAGATGTACAAAAAAATAATTAGGACAAATGTTACAGTAAGTGTTATTTTATTAAATTCCTAACTGACGACATTTTGATTTCTAAAATAATTAAAAAACTGCTTATACAAAAAAAAATATTTTATTTATGTATAATAAATAAATAATCATATATAGTCCAGATATTTCCAGGCGACTCCAAAAGATATTATTGAAACAGACTATGCTTAAAATACTATTTTTGTAAAAACAATAATTTCTATATTGATTTATTTTAATGATTTTTTAGCTTTTGAAAACAGATTTGAATTTGTTTCTAGAATCAATAGAAGTCGAAATGCAGCTGTGTCATTACGAGCTATAAAGACACTGAATCCATGTATTTAAACAATTAAAATTGAACTATTGAATTTTAAAAATTGTATGTTTAATAAACCACCTCCGATAACAATAACAGTATTTTTAAAGGATTTTAATGAAATTTTAATTGTGTATTTAAAAGATGTTATGCATACATTCAACCAAGAGGTATCAAATGTATTCATTTAGTTATTTGAAGTGAGTGAAGTTATTTGAATGATTTATTAATTTTTGTGTTGTGTTTTTCCTTGGATTGACTCTATTGGCACTCAGTCCCTCAATTGTTTAGAATAGCACCATTATTTTGATTCAATGCATGTATAATTGATTATGTCTACATTTATACAAGTAAATGACAAGCTTTATATATTTTCGTTGGGCATAGTAAAAAACATATTTATATAGCAATTCTTTCCAATTTGTAACTACAATTTAGATTTCAATTTTCGTATTTTCAATGTTTTATAACTTAAATTAGATATAACATTTAAAGAAAATAATCCTTTCTGAGGAAACCATCAAGAATCTTAGTTAGTTCATATAAAATGCCGTTTCTAAAAAAAATTCTTGATAGTTTCCACAGAAAAGTCATTTTTCAAGAGAAAAATGCTGTTTCTAAAGTATCGTTTAAAATAAAATATTATTGGTAGAATCAAAAAATTTTTGCCTGTTTCTAAAGTATCGTTTAAAATACAAATAAACTTGCATATTATTGGTGGCGACTCAAAATCTGTAAAAAAAAAAAAAAAAAAATCCTCACAGAAAAAGTCATTTTTACAAGAGAAAATGCTTATCCTCACAGAAAAAGTCATTTTTACAAGAGAAAATGCTTATGCTGTTAATATCAAATTACAAATTTTTTTTCAGTTTTTATCGTAGAGTTATATCTGAATCCGACTTGATCTCAGTTGCAGAATGTGAAATAGAATTACAAGGCCCTCAGTTCAAAGCATCACTAGGAAAAATGACTTTGAAATAATATTAACTACACATTTCATAGTTACATTTATTGGCTCCTCTCTTCTAAAGGTATTAAACTTGGATTCTGAATTGCAATGTTTTGACTCTATATTCAAAATCCATTAAGATGTTTTAATTAGTAAAAATAATTTAAAAAAATAATAAAAAAAAAAAAATAATAATAAAAATTCTCAAAGTGCTTGGTGTAGTCAAAAAATTTCTTTCTACCTATTTATCAATCTACTACTCTCCACACAGTCTGTAAATACGATTAAAAATGTGCTGCTTGTCAATAACCCTATCCTTTCAATTTCAAGGTGTCTTGAAAAAAAAATCTGAGAAATAAAATGTATTCAAAACTTATCTTATTCCACAATACATAAAAATATCACACGACATTCTTAACCTTCTTATGCAGATATCATTAAAAGTAAATCTTCAAGCATTGAAATAACACGACCTAGAACTGTGTGTGTGTGGGTGTTTCATTGAAGACAAACCCAAACATAACAGGCTTGATTTATTGCACGTTACTGAAACTTGAAACACTTATTACCTCTAAACCTATACAGACAGAATCATTAGTCTCCACTTCTAGACCATCTACAACCACTTCTATTGTAACTCCAATTGTACAATGTCAAGTTACTGAAATTGCCGAGCAAATTAAGCACACGCAACTGTTATTGATATAAATAGGAATTTGTAAGGAAACATAAACGAAGTCGTAAATAAAATAGAAAAAAAAACCTCCCTTCCTTCTGCATACAAAGTTATCTATGTGGGAGGACATAAAATGACATTGAAAATTGTAGAACTAACTCTAGTACTCTTTGATAAGTAAAGTTTATGAGACAGAAACAAAATATTTGGAAATTTCTCCTTAAAAGTTATCCGTATAATTTTTACTAAAATGTTTTCAGCATAAAAGAAGGATTTGAAATTCCTTGAAATGCATTTTAAACTTACACTGTATAATTTTAAATTTCTGATCATGATTTTATTTTTTTATTTTATTTTAATTTTAATGTGTACTTTTGAGGATCAACAAGATAAGAACAGTTTGTTCACTGCTAATCAAATTATTTGCCCAAAACTGGCCTTTGGTTGATTTGTATGTTTTAATGAAGTATCTCTTATATGAAGTATAAGGAGTGAAATGAGGAAAGTAATATGAAGTACTCTTATATAAAAAAAGAAGACTAAGACTTTATCTAAAAGACCAAACAGCAGAGAAATAATTTAAACTAGTTTTGACAAGAAAAAAGAGAATTGGGATTTACATAGGTTCAAATAACAGCGTAATGAAATTACTTATAAAATCGACAAATTGCTTTGGCTTTAAATATTTACCATATTATGTTACAATAATAAATTTAATATTCACTTTCCAAAGATTAAAAAAAACAACACACACACACACACACACATATATATTTTTTAAGTTTATTTCCCATTTTCTTCTGCCATGTGAAAATCAATAAGTGATCCACTCATTTACAACTTATTATTCACCTCTATACTCTGCAAAAACAGGTTATCTTGTAGGCATGCTAGAGAATGCCTTGGGGGGGTCCAAACCGTGTTTTTATTTATTTGGCCAAGTTCAACAAGCCACGGAATGTACAGGGCGCGCTAACAAAATAAAGTTCCGTACCACTTTCCTACCGAAATAATAAGAATAATAACATATAAAAAAGACAAGAAACAACTGCAGCAAGTAGGAACACAAAATAAAAATCAGCAGCTGGAAGCTAGAAGCGGAAACTGTGAAATATGCCATCGATTCTAAGAAATCTTCTTAAGTCGCGCAAGCATTCGTTCGTTTCTTTTCGCTCTATGCGGAATGGAGGGTGTCACAATTCAAAAGAGATGCCCTTTATATTTTTCTCTATCTTAGGGACATATTTTTCGCTGCTTTTCCCCTTTGCCTTTGTAAAAAAGACGAAGAACTCCTATGTAACTACATTCCCTAACACATTATTTTGGATTTAAAAGGAAATAATGTTTCAGAAATTGTGACTGTATATATTTTTGTGGATTTATGTCTACTGTAAAGCATTGAAGGAACTAAAGTTACTTTGTCGAAAGTTTATATTGAGCAATGCGCTTTCAAAACACTTTTGTATGCTATTTATATGAGAGTATAGTTTTATTTAATATTATTTAAATATTACTGAATAAACAAAGTGTAAAATTGACCAAAATTGGTCTTTGCTTGGTTAGTGTATCTTAATAAAACAATCTCTACATGTTAACTAAAATATGAAACTACAGAAAATCAATTTTAAACTAGTTTTGAGAAGAAAATAGGGAATTGGGATTTACGTAGGTTCAAATAACAGCGAAATGAAGTTACTTATAAAATCGACAAATTGCTTTGGCTTTGAATATTTACCATATTATTCTACAATAATTAATTTAATATTGACTTTCCAAAGATTCAAAATAGGATAAACCATGTACGTGTATTTCCATAGTTTCTTTCCCATTTTCTTCTACCACGAAGAAGTCAATAAGCGATTCACAACTTATTATTCAATCCTATTGGCAGCAAAACAGGTTATCTTCTAGGCATGTTAGGGAATTCCTCACGGGCCAGACCGTGTTTTTATTTATTTGGCCAAGTTCAACAAGCCACGGAATGTACTGGGAGATGACAAGCACGCTAACTAAATAAAGTCCCCTACCACTTTCCTAGCGAAATAATAAGAATAATAACGTATAAAAAGGGACAAGAAAAAACTGCAGCAAATAGGAACACAAAATAAAAATCATCCGTTGGAAGCTAGAAGCGGAAACTGTGAAATATGCCATCGATTCTAAGAAATCTTCTTAAGTCGCGCAAGCATTCGTTCGTTTCTTTTCGCTCTATGGGGAATGGAGGGTGTCACAATTCAAAAGAGTTGCTCTTTATATTTTTCTCTATTTTAGGGACATATTTTTCGCTGCTTTGCTCCCTCTGCTTCGTAAAAAAGACGAAAAAATCCTATGTAACTACATTCCAAACACATTATTTTGGATTTAAAAGGAAATGATGTTTCAAAAATTGTGACTGTTTATATTTTCGGATGTGGATTTGTGTCTACTGTAAAGCATAGAAGAAACTACTTTCTATGTTTTACTTTAGCAAAACATAGTCGAAAGTTTATATTGAGCAATGAGTTACTTTCTCGAAAATTTATATTGAGCAGTGAGTTACTTTGTCGAAAGTTTATACTGAGCAATGAGTTTTCAAAACATTTCTGTATGTTATTTGTATATCATCATTTTATTTAATATTATTTAAAATATTACTCAATAAACAAAGTACAAAGTTGCCCAAAACTGGCCTTTGGTTGATTAGTTTATCCTAACAAAACTACATATTAAATAAAATATGAAACTGCAAAGAAATCAATTTTAAACTAGCTTGACAAGAAAATAGGGATTGGGATTTAAATAGGCTCAAGTAACAGCGAAATGAAATTACTTATTAAATCGAAAAATTGCTTTTGGTTTAAATATTTACAATATTATGTTACAATAATCAATTTAATATTAATTTTCCTAAGATTAAAAAAAAAATAATAATAATAAGATAAAACATGTACGTGTACTTTCTAGTTTATTTCCCATTCTCTTCCACCGTGAGAAATCAATAAGCGATCCACTCATTTACAACTTATTATTGAACCTCATAGCCTGAAAAAACAGGTTGTCTTCTATGCATGCTAGACAATTCCTCAGGTACCAGACCGTGTTTTTTATTTATTTGACGAATTTCAACAAGCCGTAGAAGAAATTGAAGTTACTTTGTCAAAAGTTTATACTGAGCAATGAGTTTTCAAAATACTTTTGTATGTTATTTGTATAATGATATCCTTTCATTTAATATTATTTAAAATATTACTCAATAAGCAAAGTACAAAGTTGCTCATAACTGACCTTTGGTTCGCTAGTGTACCTTAATAAAACAATCTCTACATACTAACTAAAATATGAAACTATAGAGAAATCATATTTAAACTAGTTTTGACAAGAAAAAGTTAATTAGGATTTACATAGGCTCACATAGCAGCGAAATGAAAGTACTTATAAAATCGGCAAATTGCTTTGGCTTTAAATATTTACCATATTATTTTACAATAATCAATTTAATATTAACTTTCTAATGATTAAAAATAGTGTATTTCTAGTTTACTTTGTCATTTTCTTCTGCCATGAGGAAGTCAATAAGCAATCCACTCATTTACAACTTATTATTCAACCCTACAGGCTGAAAAAACAGGTTATCTTCTAGACTTGTTAAAGAATTCCTAAGGAGCAAGACGTGTTTTTATTTATTTGCGGAGTTCAGCAAACCACGGAATGTACTGGTGATGACAAGCGCGCTAACAAAATAAAGTCCCGTACCACTTTCCTAGCGAAATAATAAGAATAATAATATATAAAAAAAGGACAAGAAAGAACTGCAGCAAATAGGAACACAAAATAAAAATCTGCTAGAAGAAAGAAGCTAGAAGCGGAAACTGTGAAATATGCCATCGATTCTAAGAAATCTTCTTAAGTCGCGCAAGTATTCGTTCGTTTCTTTTCGTTCTATGCGGAATGGAGGGTGTCACAATTCAAAAGAGATGCTCTTTATATTTTTCTCTATCTTAGGGACATATTTTTCGCTGCTTTTCCCCTTTGCCTTTGTAAAAAAGACGAAGAACTCCTATGTAACTACATTCCCTAACACATTATTTTGGATTTAAAAGGAAATAATGTTTCAAAAATTTGTAACTGTATATATTTTTTGGATGTGGATTTGTGTCTACTGTAAAGCATAGCAGAAACTGAAGTTACTTTGTTGAAAGTTTATATTGAGCAATGCGTTTTCAAAATACTTTTATATGCCGGTATCATTTTGTATAATATTACTTAAAATATTAGTCAATAAACAAAGTGCGAACTTGCCCAATACTGGCCTTTGTTTGGTTAGTTGACCTTAATAAAACCATCTCTGCATATTAACTAAAAGAAGAGACTGCAAAGAAATCATGTTTAAACTAGGTTTGACACGAAAATAGGGAATTGGGATTTACATAGGTTCAAATAACAACGAAATTATATTACTTATAAAATCGAGAAATTGCTTTGGCTTTAAATGTTTACCATATTATGTTAAAATAATCAATTTAATATTCACTTTCCAAAGATTCAAAATAAGATAAAACGAAGCATATGCATTTTCTGATATATTTCCCATTTTCTACCACCATGAAGAAGTCAATAAGCGATCCCCTCAATTACAACTTATTATTCAACCCTATAGGCTGAAAAAACAAGTTATCTTTTAGGCATGTTGGAGAATTCCTGAGCGGGCCAGACCGTGTCTTTATTTATTTGGCCAAGTTCAACAAGCCACGCAATGTACTGGTGATGACAAGCGCGCTAACAAAATAAAGTCCCGTACCACTTTCCTGGCAAAATAATAAGAATAATAACATATGAAAAAGGGCAAGAAAGAACTGCAGCAAGTAGGAACACAAAATAAATATCAGCAGCTGGAAGCTAGAAGCGGAAACTGTGAAATATGCCATCGATTCTTAGAAATCTTCTTAAGTCGCGCAAGTATTCGTTCGTTTCTTTTCGTTCTATGCGGAATGGAGGGTGTCACAATTCAAAAGAGATGCTCTTTATATTTTTCTCTATCTTAGGGACATATTTTTCGCTGCTTTTCCCCTTTGCCTTTGTAAAAAAGACGAAGAACTCCTATGTAACTACATTCCCTAACACATTATTTTGGATTTAAAAGGAAATAATGTTTCAAAAATTATGACTGTATATATTTTTGTGGATTTATGTCTACTGTAAAGCATTGAAGGAACTAAAGTTACTTTGTCGAAAAGTTTATATTCAGCAATGCGTTTTTTCAAAACATTTTATATAAAGATATCATTTTATTTAATATAATTCAAATTAATACGCTATAAACAAAGTGCAAACTTCTTTATCAAGTCATTTGCTTGGAATAGTTTTGAAGTAAGGCTATTAACCTATTTTATAAAATTATTAAAAAAAATATTAAATATTATGAGCTCTTAAACGTTGAAAGGGAAAAAAAGTACTTACTTGAATAATGAGTAAATACCATGTTTTAAAAACTTAATTTATGTTTATATTTAAATATATTTTTATATAATTTATTGTAATACTAATAAAAAGTGTAAAACGTGTATACTAACAAAACGTTAACTGAGAAAATTTTTTTTACAGAATTCGTTGCTCTTAAGGAAAATTTATCATTAAAAATACATATCTTCTTAAAGTATTTAAATGTTTTAAAGTACAGGAATATTATAGCATCTTTTGAAATAGGAATTATCTGATATAATACTTCACCGTGTAATTGTTTTAAGCGATTGAATTGTAAGAAATTCTTTTGGAAATTTTAGAATTAACTAGGACCTAGTTTTTATTTCTTTGTTTTCTATTCTTTTATTTTTTTTTTTCTTCCTAAAGCTTCATTTTATTGTTACAATTTGTTTTGTAAAAACTTTTGCAGTACTGTAGAATCTATGTAGTGCACGAACTGGGTGAGCTGGAATTTTAAAAAAAATTATTTGGTTAAACGTTTTCTTGACTATTCTGACATTGTTTTAATTAATATTTTAATTATATCACTGGAAAATATGACAAAATTCTTTAAAAATATTATTGTACATAGTATAGTGTGCTTTTAATTAATGTTTCAGTGTTTATTTGTTGTGTAAAATATTTTTTTTTAATATACGGTCTTTTGCAACTAAGCAGTTGTCATACTTCCTTGAATTTTTCAAAGATTTATTTAATCACTCAGTTCCTTTCTATTCTTCTGTGTATTCACTTAAATGCACGGATTCAAAAAAATGTCAAAATTATTTAAGAAAACATTTGAAAGACTAAATGAAAATAAATTTGTCATCTACTTGATTTGAAATACAATTCAACATTGTTCAATTTAAATTAAAATACTACCAGTACAATTCAATTAAATGCTTATAGAATTAAAAGAAAATTATAAAAGGTTTAAAACCATGATTATAAATCAAATGGTTAAAATCACAAGACACCTCCTAACACCTGCTGTTACAAAAATCAATGAAAACTTACTCTTGCCTTTTCTGATATAGATAGCGATTGGATTTTTTTTTTCGTTGTGTCAAATCCTCAGTGTCCTGCAGTAGGGAACGGATATCCTATGAGTAATCTACTCATGGAAGGAAAGAAAGAGGTAGCTTCTGTTGCGATGAAGCACTCGTGGAAAGAAGTCTGGCATGGCTCCGTGTCGCTGAAGGACAGCAGTGCCTTCCTGAAGGACTTTAAGGGGCTACTACCCGGAAGATGCGTATCGTATGGGAGAAAACCCGGAACACTCCTACCAGGTAGACTGCGAATGAGACAAGTTGCTGAACATCAGAAACGCTATTGAATCTCTCATTTTTGAGACAGTGCCTATAACAAAGCCACCAGCGGATTGAACTTCATCCCTAATGCTCACCAGCGGCGCACGTTGCCACTGAGCCCCGAGCAATCCTTTTTGTCGTTATCATTGATAACTTCGTTAATTAGATATTAGGGCAAGATTGAGTTTCGATACAAATGCGGACTTGTTCCTCTTAAGTGTTTTGAAAGGAAGGTGTATTAGTTCCATTCTCTTTTCGCTTGTCGCTCTACGGACATTTTGTACGCACTCTGGGATAATTAGATCGGGACCTACAGTTTAACATGTATTCCAAACTACTAGCAAACATCCTTGCCTCCTGCAGGATTCGAACCTGAAGCTTGTGGTACCAAAAGGCCAGAGCGCTAGCCAATTGGCCATCAGAGTGTTTGGAGCATTGTATTTGATAGAGCGTTAACTGAAAGTATTTTACAAGTAAAAATACGCAGCATAAGTATACGTGAATAAGCATTTTATAAATAGAATGCATTTTATCACTTGCTTTTCTGTACGAACAAAATAAGAAATATTTAATTCTTCAAAACCCATCCATCATTTTTTTTTTTCCAAACTTATCCATCATCCGAGTTCCCCTTAAGTAATAAATACAGTTCGACTTCCACTAAAATCACTAAAAAAATTGAATAAGATTTTACTCTTCAAAAGTTACTACAGTTTGCATTCTCACTTCACGTGACATAAGTTTGTGCATTGCTCATCATTGTTAAGAACATTGGGAGAAGTAATCACTCCTCCTTACGAAACATCGAGGAGTGATACCACCAAAGCATGTCACAAAATAACGTTTTTTTAAAAGCATTCATATTGAAAGTCTTTCAGACAGGAAATAAATCTTCACCTATCAACGGACGATGTATGGATGTAAGGAAAAAAAAGCAGTAAATCATTTGTCACTCTGACCCACATTCGAAGGGCATTATCCGTGTAAAATTGAGCAGCTAAGCCATACGATGTTGCAGTTAATTAAGAACTAATTACATCTAATTACGTTCTTTGTTGTAGCCCAGTTTGATTAATCTTGAAGCAGCACTTATCGAGGCTCTCATCAAAGTTTTATGAACTCACTCAGAAAATTAAACTTATTATCGGATAAACGTCGTGATGCCAGAAAGAGCCAAAAAGCCATTTCAGCCAAGGAATTTCTTGACTGCCGCTGTAGAAATTATTCACCTGGAAAAATTTTTTTTACTCTTTAATTATGAAAGTGGATTACGAAAATGAAGTAATATTTTATAATTCATTTTGAGATGGTTACCATCAAATCAGCCCACAATCTTTGATTAATATTTAATGAATAGGTTTTTCAAATACCGAAGCTGATTTTAAATTCGAAATTAGTGCTGATTTTTTCTTTTTAATTTGAAATAATTTGCCTTCGAATGTATCTCATTATTATTCAGGTAAATACTTATTAGTCTTATTTTTACCTGAAATGCTAAAATGTTTTTATTTAATCGCTTAATTCACGAATTAAAATTTTTTTTTACATACTAATTTCTTTTTTCAAAAATACGTTATATTTCAATGATTTTTCAATAATAAATTTTAAATATTAATTAAATAGGTGTTTACTTAATATTGTTGTGCTTTTGTGCTTGCATAATAAGCTCCATCAGAAAAAATAAGAAAAAAATTAGCATGGCATTTAAAATTCAGAGAGATTTTTTTTTAAATACAGATACTTATTATAAATTTAAAATTAATGCTTTTATTTTTCTTTTTGATTTGAAATAATTTGCCTTTAAATGTAATTGATTACTATTTAGGTAAATGCTTATTAATCTCAACAGTCTACATTCTACTTGAAATGTTTAAATGTGTTTTTTTTTATTCAAAGCTTAAATAGAACGTAATACTTTTTTTTGTATCATGAATTTAATTTTATTTGTATCATGAATTTAATTTTATTTGTATCATGAATTTAATTTTATTTGTATCATGAATTTAATTTTATTTGTATCATGAATTTAATTTTTTTTTCTACATACTAATTTTTTTTCAAAATTACGTTCAATTTCCAATGTTTTCAATAATAAACTTTTCAGTAGAAATTAATTAAAAAAATAAGCATTCACTTATTATGTTTGTGTTTTGCGTATGAATACATAATGAGCTACATCAGGAAAAATAAGAAAAAAAAATACCATGATATTTAAAATTTAAATAATAGGTTTTTTAAATACCGGTGCTGATTATAAATTCAAAATTAATGCAGATACTTTTCTATTTGATTTGAAATAATTTGCCTTCAAATGTATTTGATTATAATAGTTCAGGTAAATTCTTATTAATCTCAATAGTCTAATATCTCCTTGAAATGCTAAAATGTTTTTACTAAATCGCTTACATGGAGCATAATATTTTTTATATCATGAATGTAAATATATTTTTCTACTTACTAATTTTTATTTCAAAAATACAATGTTATATTTTCAATGATGTTTTCAATAATAAACTTTTGAGAAAGAATTCATTAAAAATTCTTTCACTTAACATTTTTGTGTTTTGTGCATGAAGGCTTAATGGGCTACATCAGAAAAAGTAAGAAATAAATAGCATAACATTTAAAATTTAACTAACAAAAATAAAATGTTGAATAAATTTTCAAAATTTAAAAAATAATAATTATTTCTTAATAATGTTAACTTGTAATATTTTTAAAAAGTTTAATTAAAAATATTGCTTTTTTATCTCATTTTCAAAAAGTTATGATTAGAAAGTTATTTATATTTTATATCTGGATAATTATAAACTATATATATTTATGTAATAAATATGCAGGCATAAATTACAAAATCATTCTATACTTACTTGAATATTTATTGTGATAAATTGTAAATTGTGATCTATTGTTTCTCTTTTTAAATAAACTGGTCTTACCTTAAAAATACTATTTTCTTTAGAAATTCCATAGTAATTTTAATTTCTATTATTTTCAAGATTTATAACTTGCTGGTTTGCTTTTTTTATTTCCTATAAATAAATAATGCATTAAAAAGTATGAATTTCAAATGAACAACAACAATAATAATAAAATAAATTAAATTAAACTATCCTTTGAAATATTATGACATTTAATTCAGTAATTCTGCCTCCTTTCAGGTTTTAAATGCTTATGTGTGTGACCATTACAAGCCTACGTATTTCACAATAAATTTCATTTGGGTGTTTTAAAACTAGTTAATAAGAACAAAATTTAATTTCTAACTGCACTAAACTTCCTCCAAAGTTAATTTAAGTTAAGATTTCTAAAGCTATTATGCAGGAGAGAGAGTTTTCTCTTAAGATCTTTCTAATTTTCAAATGCATTCTGAATTAAAGTAATTATTCAAAGAAATGAAAAACATTTAAGTAAACAGAGTAAATAAATTGCAAGTTGTTTCAAAGTTTTAAAAAAAAATTAATATTTGTTAGTAATTCAGCACCATTTACTTAAATGAAATGTAACATTTTATATATTAAAATCTATTTCAAAATGTATTTTTGTTTTGTCGTTATTTACTTTTCTAGAAATAGGTTTTCTTTTCTGTTTATTTAATACTCCAGAAATGTTTTCCTAAGCAAAATATTTAAAATTCTCAGGAAATTGCACAAACTTTCTGAATATCCAATGGATGAAAACTTAAATACAATTTTTATTCTAATAAATGTGCAAATATGTCACAAATTTTATTTATTCCATTGCATACTTATGAAGTGTACAAGTCAAAAGAATAAAAAATAAATAAAAACCAAAGTTTGATATTTTCTTGCAGCCTTTGGAAATGATAAATTGAATAAATGTGAGATTGATTTTATATATAAAAAAATATTTTAAATGTTTTAATAACGAATAATAAGTCAATTCTTAAACTAAATACAAAAATTATTAATTATGAAGTATGAAATTTACAAAGAGTAATTACTACCTGCCAAACATTTAATGAAATAGCCTGAAATTATAATGATATAGTCATTATAATCGATATGGAAGCCTGGTAGCCAAGTGATTAGCGCTCTGGCGCTCGATGACACAAGCTTCGGATTCGAGTTCCGGCTGTGACATAGATGTTGTAGTGGTTAGGAATTCGCTTTAAACCGTAGGACCTGTTCTAATATGATCATAGTGAGTTTTGGGGGTAGTGTTACTTGCGTCCGTAGCATATCTTCAAGCTACAAGTCCCCCCCTGGATAGCACTAAACAAATAACAGCGCTCGTCGGTGCAGCCCACACGACATGCCTTCTTCAAGAATAGTTTGTATTGGGCTGCTGTCAGGGAAATGGTCAATACGTAATTAAAAAAAATAATAATAGTAATCGATATCATTATATTTTTTACTACTTGTAAAACATAATATATTAATTACTATTAATATAAATGATAAGATTTTATGTAGATTGACATTAATTATATAATCAGATAGTAATTGGCTAAAGCAATAGAAAGTATATAATGTTTGTGAAAATTGAGTTAGCATTGTAAAATTTTTGCGGCTATTTAAAATTCTTGGAGCAGGTGGTTTTATAATAATTCTATAAGGAATGCTTTTGGTAAACAGTCACATAATTTTTTGGTTAAAAATTTTAAAAGCTTTTACAAAATTAAGAATCACCACCGTTATATGAATGAATAGTGTAATGGTTAAAGACGTGATTTAGCATCAGGCATACACACAGATATTTTTCTTCCTTTTTCATCTTACATATTATTGTAACTTCTTACAAATATATTAAAAATTCTTCTCGTAAAATGAAATAAAATCTTCTCCTACGAATCAAAGACCATATGCATAAAAGGAAACATTTTATGATTTTGCTGCATATATTCAAGCACATTCCCATTGCATCTGCTCAACAAATCTGACATGGAAGCAATATGTATATATATATATATATATCGTGTTAAGCCGCCCACGTTACCACGCCAAAAAAGCGTGTTTACGGCCATAAAAAAGCCCCCTTTTCCAGCGCTATTTCTCAATTTCCCAAAGATTCCACGCTTAGCAACAAGTTACTTTAAGTATGCATGGAAGATATGAGAGTGGAAAAGAAAGAAAAAGACGCTGCTTTCCTCAAAGCAGCTTTAACATGCGTGGAATATGGAAGACGCCGGCATTTCCTCATTCTTTTTTTATTTTTATTTCCTCAATAAGTTTAGAGAGCGAAATCTTTCGTCTACTAAGAGCGCATCTCTTAGAAGTGGTTTTCAGTGGATCGCCGGTCGTGAGCTGCAGTGAAAATAGTCTTTGTAGGAGAGCATTGGATGTTTAGGTTGCGAAGGAGGTTTTTATAGCAAATTAGATGGCTACTTTTTGGTTTGCCTTTTTGGAATGATACCTCCCACAACATATAAAGACTTTTTATTTCTAAGAATAGTTTTTAGAATTAAGATGGTGATATTTATGATTATTTATTATTTGCAATAAAATACATTTAGGTTATTGAATTTATGCTTACATCTTGAATATATACAGATGAAGTTATACAGATGTATAAATTAAAGAGATGCAATTGTTGAAAAATAATTTATGATTTTTCTTTAAATTTCTAAGAAATTTGAGTTAATACAAAAGGCATCTCAATATTCTAATAATATAAAGTAATCTTTAAAAAAGAATGTGAAATAATTCCTAGTATTTAAAAGACTGATTAATCACCGTTAAGTATGAGATTTTTTTATACGATTTAAATTTTATAATATGATTCAGCATGATGAAATATAAACTGTAAAGAACGATTGGAAATAATTTCTGGCATACAATGGGAAATTATTTTCCCCTGGTTTGAAGTAATAACACCATGATTATAAAAAATATTTTTAACAATAATAGATATATTTTTTGCTGTGTATAATGTTATAATAATATTGTTATAATAATATATTTTATATGAATTTAGCATTTATTTACGTTATATAAATATAATTGATTACATACTTTTATATATATGTATATTAAAATAAGTAAATTAAAATGAATTCATTTTATTTTTACTTATTTCATTTTTATTTGTGAATGTTTTTTGTAAACAGTCATATAATGTTTTGTCTAAAACTTTCAAAAGCTTTTAAAATATTAAGAATCGCCACCGTTGTACATATGAGTGATGTAATAGTTAAAGACGGAATTTAGAACAGACATACAGATAGATATTTTTCTTCGTTTTACATCTTAAATATTACTATAACCTCAAATATATTACAAATTCTCCTAAAATGAAATAAATTCTTCTCATACGAATCAAAGAACATATGCATAAAGGGAAACATTTTATGATTTTGCAACATATCTTGAAGCACGTACCCATTGCATCTGCTCAACTGATCTGCTATGGAGGAAATATGTATATATATATCGCGTTAAGCCGCACACTTTACCACGCTGTAAAAGCGTGTTTACGGCCATAAAAGCCCTTTTCCACCGCTATTTCTCAATTTCCCAAAAATTCCACGCTTAGCAACAAGTTACTTTAAGTATGCATGGAAGATATCAGAGTGGAAAGGAAAGAAAAAGACGCTGCTTTCCTCAAAGCAGCTTTAACATGCGTGGAATATGGAAAACGCCGGCGTTTCCTCATTCTTTTTTTTTTTTTTTTTTCATTTCCTCTCCTTTCCTCAATGTTTAGAGCGCGAAATCTTTCGGCTACTAGAAGTGCGTCTCTTAGAAGTGGTTTTCAGTGGATCGCCGGCAGTGAGCTGCAGTGAAAATAGTCTTTGTATTAGAGCGTTGGATGTTTCAGTTGCGAGAGAGGTTTTTATGGCAAATTAAATGGCTACTTTTTGGTTTGCCTTTTTGGAATGATACCCTCCACAAGATATAAAGACTTTTTTTTGTAAGAATCATTAAAAATTGGGACTATTTGAAAATAATTGATGAATTGATTGAGAATTATGATTATTTGAGGAAAGATTGATAAATTGATTGATAATTATGATTATTTAATGAAATCGTCTAAATTTGGATATCGCTGTAATAATCTATATCATTATAATTTTTACTACTTTTAAAGCATAATATATTAACTTCTGTTAATATAAATATTAAGATTTTATATAGATTGACATTAATTATATACAATCATATATAAATTGGCTAAAGAAATAGTAAGTATGTAATGTTAGTAAAAATTGAGTTAGCTTATTAAAATTTCTGCAGCCATTTAAATTCATGGAGCAGGTGGTCTTATAATAATTCTGTAAATAATGTTTTGTAAACAATCATATAATTTTTTGCCTAAATATTTCAAAAACTTTTACAATATTAAGAATCGCCACTGTTATACGTATGACTGGTGTAATGGTTGAAAACGTGATTTAACATCAAACATACAAACATATACTTTTCTTCGTTTTACATCTTACATATTATTATAACTTCTTCCAAATATATTGAAAATTCTTCTCCTGAAATGAAATAAAATCATCTCATAAGAATCAAAGATCATATGCATAAAAGAAACATTTTATGATTTTCCTTCATACTATATATTCAAGCACATGCCCATTGCATCTGCTGAACAGATCTCATATGGAGGAAATATGTATATATATCACGTTAAGCCGCCTACGTTACCACGACAGAAAAGCGTGTTTACGTGCATAAAAAAGCCCCCTTTTCCAACGCTACTTCTGAATTTCCCAAAAATTCCACGCTTAGCAACAAGTTACTTTAAGTATGCATGGAAGATATCAGAGTGGAAAGAAAGAAAAAAGCGATGCTTTCCTCAAAGCAGTTTTAACATGCGTGGAATATGAAGAACGCCGGCATTTCCTCATACCTTTTTTTCATTTCCTCTCCTTTCCTCAATAACTTTAGAAGAGCAAAATATTTCGGCTACTAAAAGCGCGTCTCTTAGAAGTGGTTTGCAGTAGATCGCTGGTCGAGATCTGCAGTGAAAATAGACTTTGTACGAAAGCGTTGGATGTTTCGGTTGCAAAAGAGGTTTTTATGGCAAATTAGATGGCTGCTTTCGGGTTTGCCTTTTGGGAATGATACCCTCCCACAAGCTATAAAGACTTTTTTTATATTGAAAATTAAGATTATGACATTTATGATTAGTTTTTCTTTGCAATAACATTCATTAAGTTCATTGAATTTATACTTGCATTTTGAATATATACAGATGTATAAATTCAAGAGAGACAATTGTTGAAAAGCAATTTATGATTTTTCGTTATATTTCGCAGAAATTTGAGTTAATACATAAGGGTTATCTTAAAAAAAAACACTGTAAAATAATGCCTATGATTTAAATGGCTAGTTAAACATAGTTAGGCATGATATTTTTTTATACGATTTAAATTTTATAATATGATTCAGCATGGAGAAATATAAATTTTTCTAAAGATCGATTTGAAATAATTATTTTCCCCAGATTTGAAGTAATAACACAATTATAAAAATCCTTTTTAACTATAATATAGATATTTTTTGCTGTGTATTTTATACACATGCAATAAAATTAAATTATTATAATAAAAACCTTCTCATATGAATTTAACATTTGTTTACGTTATTTAATTAAAATTAATTATACATATATATATATATATATATATATATATGTATATTAAAATGAATTAATTTTATTTTTATTTATTTAATTTTATTTGTGAATGTTTTTGGTAAACAATCATATAATGTTTTGCCTAAAAATTTCAAAGGCTTTTATAGTATTAAGAATCGCCACCATTATACGAATGAGTTGTACAATGGTTAAAGACGTGATTTAGCATCCGCCATACATACATATATTTTTCTTAGTTTTACATCTTACATATTATGATAACTTCTTACAAATATATTGAAAATTCTTCTCATAAAATGAAATAAAATCTTCTCATCTGAACCAAAGAGCACATGCATAAAAGTAAAAATTTTATGATTTTGCTGCATACTATATATTCAAGCACATTCCCATTGCATCTGCTCAACAGATCTGATATGGAGGAAATAGCACCCCTTTCCACTGCTATTTCTCAATTCTCCAAAAATTCCACGCTTAGCAACAAGTTACTTTAAGTATGCATGGGAGATATCAGAGTGGAAAGGAAGAAAAAAAAACCGTTGCTTTCCTCAAAGTCCTCAAAGCAGCTTTAACATGCGTGGAATATGTAAGACAGCGGCATTTCCTCATTCTTTTTTTTATTTCCTCTCTTTTCCTCAATAAATTTAGAGAGCGAAATCTTTCGGCTACTAAAAGCGCGTCTCTTAGAAGTGGTTTGCTGGCGTGAGCTGCAATGAAAATAATCTTTGTACGAGGGCATTTGATGTTTCGGTTGCGAAATAGGTTTTTATGGCAAATTAGATCGCTATGTTTGGTTGGCCTCTTTGGAATAATATCCTCCCACAAGATATAAAGACTTTTTTTGGAAGATTAGTTTTTAGAATTAAGATGATGACAATTATAATTATTTATTCATCGAAAAATTATATATTAGTAGGTTTTCAGTAGATCGCTGGTCGTCAGCTGCAGTGAAAATAGTCTTTGTACGAAGCCGTTGGATGTTCCGGTTGCGAAAGAGATTTTTATGGCAAGTTAGATGGTTACGTTTGGTTCGCCTTTTTGGAATGATATCTTCCCACACGATATAAATACTTTTTTTTGTAAAAACAGTGATTGAGAATTAAGATGATGACATTTATAATAATTTATTGTATGCAATAAAAATGCTTTACGATTATTGAATTTATACTTACATCTTGAATATATATAGATGAAGTTATACAAATGTATAAATTCAAGAGAGACAATTCTTGAAAAAACAATTATGACTTTTCGTTAAATTTCTCAGAAATTTGAGTTAACAGAATATACAGAGGCCTTATGTATTAATATAAAGTAATTTTTAGAAAAACACTGTAAAATAATTCCAACGATTTAAAGGAATGGTTAATCACAGCATGTGATTTTTTTATACGTTTTAAATTTTATAACATGATTTAGCATGGTGAAAAATAAATTTTTCTAAAGAGCTATTGGAATTAATTTCCGATATACACTGAAGTGACAAAAGTCATGGGATAGCAATATGCAAATTTTCAGATGGCAGTAGCATCGCGTAGAACAGGTATAAATGCACAGTGCTTTCGCAGAGCTTTCGATTCTGTTCAAGTTATTCATGTGAAGAGGTTTTGACGTGATGATGACCGCACGACGGGAATTAACAGACTTTGAACGCGGAATGTTAGTTGGAACTAGAAGCATGGGTCATGCCATTTCGGAAATCGTTAGGGAATTCAACATTCCCAGATCCACTGTGTCAAGAGTGTGCCGAGAGTATGAAATTTCAGGCATAACATCCCACCATGGACAGCGCAGTGGTCGACTGACTGCACTTAACGACCGAGACCGGCGACGTCTGCAAAGACTCGTAAATTCTAACAGACAAGCAACACTGCGTCAAATAACCGCAGAAATCAATGTGGGACGTACAAGGGGCTTGTCTGTTAGAACTGTGCGGAGAAATTTGGCTTTCTTGGGCTATTCCAGCAGAAGACCGACTCGAGTGCCTTTACTGGCAGAACGACATCGCTTGCAGCGACTCTGGTGGGCACGTGAGCATATCGGTTGGTCCCTAGATGAATGGAAAACCGTGGCCTGGTCCGATGAGTCACGATTTGAGTTGGTAAGATCTGATGGTAGGGTTCGAGTGTGGCGCAGACCTCTTGAAGCCATGGACCCAAACTGACAGCAAGGCACTGTTCAAGCTGGTGGTGGCTCCGTAATGGCGTGGGCTGATTTTTCAAGGCATGGACTTGGTCCTCTGGTGCGACTGGGCCGAACATTGACTGGAAATGCTTATGTTCAGCTACTTGAAGATCACTTGCAGCCATTCATGGACTTCATGTACCCAAACAACGATGGGATTTTTATGGATGACAATGCGCCATGTCACCGGGCCACAACTGTTCGCGATTGGTTTGAAGAACATTCTGGAAAATTCCAACGAATGATCTGGCCACCTAGATCGCCCGACAGGAATCCCATCGAGCATTTATGGGACATCATCGAGAGGTCTGTTCATGCTCAAAATCTTGCACCATCAACGCTTTCACAATTATGGACGTCTATCGAGACAGCATGGCTCAATATTGCTGCAGAAGACTTCCAACGACTTGTTGAGTCCATGCCACGTCGAGTTGCTGCACTTCGCCGGGCGAAAGGAGGGCCAACACGATATTAAGAGGTATCCCATGACTTTTGTCACTTCAGTGTATATATATATTAAAATAAATTCATTTTATTTTTAATTATTTAATTTTTATTTGTGAATGTTTTTGGTAAACTGTCAAATAATGTTTTGCCTAAAAGTTTCGAAGGCTTTTATATTATTAAGAATCTAAACTGTTATACGTATGAATAGTGTAATGGTTTAAGACGCAATTTAGCATTAGACATACAGACAGATATTTTTTTTTTTTGTTTTTGTTTTACATCTTACATTTTATTATAACGTCTTCAAAATATATTACAAATTATTCTCGTAAAATGAAATAAAATCTAGTCATAAGAATCAATGACCATATGCATAAAAGGAAAGTATTTATGATTTTGCAGCATCTATTCAAGCACAGTACCATTGCATCTGCTCAACAGATCTGATATTGAGGAAATATGTATATATATATATAGCGTTAAGCCGCACACGTTACCACGCCAGAAAAGCGTGTTTACGGCCATAAAAAAGCCCCCCTTTTCCACCCGCCATTTTTCAATTCTCCAAAAAATTCCACGCTTAGCAACAAGTTACTTTAAGTATGCATGGGAGATATCAGAGTGGAAAGGAAGAAAAAGGCGCTGCTTTCCTCAAAGCAGTTTTAACATGCGTGGAATATGGAAGACGCCGACATTTCATTTTTTTTTTTTTTATATTCATTTCCTGTCCTTTCCTCTATAACTTTAGAAGAGCGAAATCTTTCGGCTACTAAAAGCGCGTCTCTTAGAAGTGGTTTTCAGTAGATGGCCGGTTGTGAGCTGCAGTGAAAATAGTCTATATAGTCTATATTAGTCTATAGCAGTATATAGTCTCTTTGTACTAGAGCGCTGGATGTATCGGTTGCGGGAGAGGTTTTTATGGCAAATTAGATGGCTACTTTTTGGTTTGCCTTTTTGGAATGATACCCTCCCACAAGATATAAAGACTTTTTTTTGGAAGAATCATTGAAAATTGTGACTAATTGAAAATAATTGATGAATTGATTGGGAATTATGATTATTTGAGAAAGATTGATAAATTGATTGATAATTATGATTATTTTAATGAAATCGTCTAAATTTATGATATCGCTGTAATAATCTATATCATTATAATTTTTACTACTTGTAAAGAATAATATATTAACTGCTGTTAATATAGATATTAAGATTTTATATAGATTGACATTAATTATTTAAATCATATATAAATTGCTAAAGAAATAGTAAGTATGTAATGTTAGTAAAAATTGAGTTAGCCTATTAAAATTTCTGCGGCCATTTAAATTCATGGAGCAGGTGGTCTTATAATAATGCTGTAAAGAATGTTTTTGTAAACAAACACATAATTTTTGCTTAAATATTTCAAAAACTTTTACAATATTAAGAATCGCCACTGTTATACGTATGACTGGTGTAATGGTTGAAAACGTGATTTAACATCAAACATACAAACAAATACTTTTCTTCGTTTTACATCTTACATATTATTATAACTTCTTCCAAATATATTGAAAATTCTTCTCCTGAAATGGAAATAAAATCTTCTCATAAGAATTAAAGATCATATGCATAAAAGGAAACATTTTATGATTTGCCTTCATACTATATATTCAAGCACATGCCCATTGCATCTGCTCAACAGATCTGATATGGAGGAAATATGTATAATATCACGTTAAGCCGCCCACGTTACCACGCCATAAAAGCGTGTTTACGGGCATAAAAAAGCCCCCTTTTCCAACGCTACTTCTGAATTTCCCTAAAATTCCACGCTTAGCAACAAGTTACTTTAAGTATGCATGGAAGATATCAGAGTGGTAAGAAAGAAAAAGGCGCTGCTTTCCTCAAAGCAGCTTTAACTTGCGTGGAATATGAAGGACGCCGGCATTTCCTCATTCTTTTTTTTTCATTTCCTCTCCTTTCCTCAATAAGTTTAGAGAGCGAAATCTTTCGGCTACTAAAAGCGCGTCTCTTAGAAGTGGTTTTCAGAGAATCGCTGGTCGTGAGCTGCAGTGAAAATAGTCTTTGTACGAAAGCGTTGGATGTTTCGGTTACTAAAGAGGTTTTATGGCAAATTAGATGGCTACTTTTAGGTTTGCCTTTTTGGAATGATACCTCCCACAAGATATAAAGACTTTTTTTTTTATTTTGTAAAAAAACAGCGATTGAGACTTAAGATAATGAGATTTATGATTATTTATTTTTTGCAATAAAATACATTAAGGTTATTGAATTTATACTTCCATCTTGAATATATACAGATGTATGAATTAAAGAGAGGAAATTGTTGAAAAAGAATTTATGATTTTTCGTTAAATTTCTCAGAAATTTGAGTTAATACATAAGGCATATGAATATTCCAATAACATAAAGTTATCTTTAAAAATGCTGTAAAGAAATTTCCATGATTTAAATGAGTCGTTAATCGTAGTTAGGCATGCAATTTTTTTATAGAATTTAAATTTATAATATGATACAGCATGATATAAAATAATTTTTTCTAAAAATCGATTGGAAATCATTTCTGACATAAAGTGGGAAACTATTTTCCACAGATTTGAAGTAATAACACAAGGATTATAAAATCTTTTTTTTTAACAATAATAGACATATTTTTTGTTGTATAATTTGGACACATTAAATAAGCATAAATAGTTATAATAATACACCTTCATATATGAATTTAGCATTTATTTACGTTATTTTATTATAATTGATTATATATATATAACTAAAATTAATAAGGGATATATTAAAATAATTTATGTTTATTTATTTCATTTTATTTGTAAATGTTTTTCGTAAACTGTCATATAATATTTTACCTAAAAATTTCAAAGTCTTTTATATTATTAAGAATCACCACTGTTATATGATTAAGTCGTGTAATGGTTAAAGACGTGATTTAGAATCAGACCTATACACATATATTTTTTTTCAGTTTACATCTTACATATTATTACAACGTCTTACAAATAAATTAAAAATTCGTCTCCTAAAATGAAATAAACTCTTCTCATGCGAATCAAAGACCATGTGCATAAAAGGAAACATTTTATGATTTTGCAGCATATATATTCAAGCATATTCCCATTGCATCTGCTCAACAGATCTGATATGGAGGACATATGTATATATATAGCGTTAAGCCCCACACGTTGCCACGCCAGAAAAGCGTGTTTACGAGCATAAAAAGCCTCCTTTTCCAACGATATTTCTAAATTTCCCCAAAAATGCCACGCTTAGCAACAAGTTACTTTAAGTATGCATGGAAGATATCACAATGAAAAGGAAGAAAAAGGCGCTGCTTTCCTCAAAGCAGCTTTAACATGCGTGGAATATGGAGGACGCCGGTATTTCCTCATTCTTTTTTTTTTTTTTTCATTTCCTCTCCTTTCCTCAATACGTTTAGAGAGCGAAATCTTTCGGCTACTAAAAGCGCGTCTCTAAGAAGTGGTTTTCAACAGATCGCTGGTCATGAGCTGCAGTGGAAATAGTCTTTGTACGAGAGCGTTGGATGTTTCGGTTGCGAAAGAAGTTTTTATGGCAAATTAGATGGCTATTTTTAGGTTTGCCTTTTTGGAATGATACCCTTCCACAAGATATAAAGACTATTTTTTTCGTAAGAATCATTCAGAATTAAAATTATTTGAGAACAATTGATGAATTGATTGAGAATTATGATTATTTGAGAAAGATTGATGATTTGATTGAGGAAGATGATTATTTGAGAATGATTGATAATTATGATTATATGAGAAAGATTGATGCTTCGTTTGAGATTTATGGTTATTTGAGAAAGATTGAGGATTTTATTGAGAATTACAATTATTCGAGAAGGATTGATTGATAATTATGAGTATTTGAGAAGATTGAGAATTATGATTATTTGAGAAGAATTGATTGAGAATTATGTTTATTTGAGAACAATTGATGAATTGATAGATAAATATGATAATTTGAGAAAGATTGATGATTTTATTGATGCATTAGAATTATTTGAGAACGATTGATGAATTGATTAAGAATTATGATTATTTGACAAAGATTGATGGTTCGATTGATAATTATGATTTTTTTAGAATGATTGAGGAATTCATTGAGAATTATGATTATTTGATAATGATTAAGGAATTGACTGAGAATTATGATTAATTTTTAACCGCAATAGAATATATTAGCCAATAGATTGATTGAGAATTGATAAATTGTTTATGAATTATTATTATTTGAATGGTTAAGAATTAGGATTATTTGAGAATGATTGATGAATTGATTAAGAATTATGATTATTTGAGAAAGATTGATGATTCGATTGATAATTATGATTTTTTTAGAATGATTGAGGAATTCATTGAGAATTATGATTATTTGATAATGATTGAGGAATTGACTGAGAATTATGATTAATTTTTAACCGCAATAGAATATATTAGTCAATAGATTGATTGAGAATTGATAAATTGTTTATGAATAATTTTTATCCGCAATAGAATATATTAAGTTTATTGAATTCACACAATTGTATAAATTCAAGAGAGACTGTTGTTGAAAGGGAATTCATGAATTTTTGTTAAATTTCTTAAAAATTTGAGTTACGCTTAAAAAGTCGGAATATTCTAATAATATAAAGTTATCTTTAAAAATAGCACTGTAAAATAATTTCTATGTTCCTAGCAAGACAATCGTAGCCAGTTACAAGACTGGCCACGATTGCCTTCTTGTTCTATTTGTTTTGTTCTGTATGGCTCCAGTTGTGCCTTTTGCAGCCACCAATGGAAATAAATAATAATGATAATTCGCCTGGTTTATTTGTCCAGTTAATCATAGTTTGGCAAGTAATTTTTTATTCAAACTTAAATTTTATAATAGGATATAGTGTAATGAAATATAAATATGTCTAAAGGACGATTGGAAATAATTTCTGACATACAGCGAGAAATTATTTTAAACAGATTTGAAGTGTTTTGTAAAAAAAGATTTAACTCATTGAATAACAAATTAACATGATCATAAAAAACCTTTTTTAACAATGGTATATATATTTTTTGCTGTGCATTTTATACACTTTAAATAGGATTAAATAATTATAATAATGCACCCTCATGTATGAGTTTAACATTTACTTACTTTATTAAATTATTATTGATTATAATATAATTAAAATTTATTTACACTATTTTTAATTTATTTTTAAATCTAACAAAGGATATAATGTAAAGTTTCAATGAGTACTATTATATTTAAGAATTTTAAATCTGAATACATATAATTTAATATGATAAGAATATAATAATGCAATATATAATTTTATAACTAATACTAATTACTTAGTACTAGATAATTTCATATAAGAATATAAAATTAATCTTATATTATAAATTTATTAAAATTTAACATTTTTGTTAACTCAAAATACTGATTCTCTAATAACAAATGCGCCTTTATTTCTCGTTAAATATACTTAATTCACAGAATTTAATTGAATAATATTATAGTAGAAGATGTAGATTAGATTTGCTTTAAAATAATATATTTGTTTTAACTTAATATTCATAACTAATAAATTAATATCAATAGTTAAAGGGAATGGTTCAAAAATGAAACATTAGCTATTCATCAAAACGTTGTTTAAGTTCTTTAACGAATGTTTTGATAATATATATAAAGATGATTTCATTTAATTCTACTGTATTAAAATCTTTAACAAATTCAGAATTATAAAGTATGACTTTAGTCTAACGACAAATATAAAACATTTCTGTTTCTAAGGAGAATAATTAGATAAATATTTTATTTTATACAATACTAAAATGCAAATAGAGTATCAATTAAATAGTATGAATATAACTTCAAATTAAGTAATACTGAATTCATTTACATATATCTGTTAATCTTTATTTCAGTGCATTTCTAATTACTGATTCCTTTATAATATTATTTGTTTTAACTGAAAGACGAATGCAGTTAAAAGAGTTTATATTTATACAGTAATCGCATTTAAAATAATTTCTGCAATTCATTTTAATCCTAAAATTTTGAAATTCTTAAATAAACAGTTATTTGCTGGCATAGATTAATAAAAACCCAATATTTTAAATTAAGAGCAATAAAATATATTCAGAATTTTATTTAATAATTACTTACCAATTTTTCAGCAATTAACAACAGTTTCAATAGTTAAGTACATTTATAAAACATTTACTTATTATTTTAATATAGATGTTTTCTTGATAATGCTGAAAAAACATTATTTATATAACATTTGATATTTCAAATAGTTTTTTTTTCTCGTGTAGAGAGATTTCTTGTTTCTGCAATCTTTTCTTTTTCAACACACATTCCATAGTTTCCCTTTTTCAAAGAATTTCGTTCATTCTTAGCGATCAAATCAAATTTCAATAATATTATTACTTTTCGAAAGATTATTTTTTGTCTCTTCATGTTCTCTCCTATTTCATTTTATTGCTTTCTTATAAGATATAAAAGCTATGTTTTTACTTTCTGAGCGAAATAAATCTTTAGCTTAATTTTTTTATTTTCTATCCGAATAAATTAAATTTCCAAAATGTTGCTCACTATTTTATGCTTCTCAGATGTGGGTGTGAGAATTGAATGCCATAAAGAAAAAATTCCTCCAAAAATAAAATTTAATTTTCGATGCGCTGCAATTTTAAAAATGAACACTATCGTGTTTCATGTATTACAAAATTTTCTTAAAACATTGAAAATTTTGAAAATGTTAGTTTACGTTTGGCCTTAAATTCTAACTTATTTTTCTCGTTAAAACAAGGTTTTGTAATATTCAATTTTACTGTTATTATAATAAATCGAAACAAAAGGCATAAGTTTATCTTTTCTTAACCCAAAAAGAGTATAATTGATGGTTTAAAAGTAATGCAATGCTATTAAAACTACAAACCTGAATAATGGTATGTAAAAGTTGGTTAAATTTTCATGAAATCTCTTTCTATTTCTTTGTAATATATGTTAAGTTAAATATTTAGTTTTTTTTTTATGTTATACCTATTAAATATTTGTTAAAATATTAACAAATTATATTAAACATGCATCTTAAAATATATATTTATAAATAATCTATATTAAGACATGTGTCTCAAAATATTTTTATAAATAATAATGAAATTAATTTTTAAATCTAGGTGAAAACTAAAATTAAACGTGAAATGTATTTCAAAATGTTTAATATGCTTGCATAAAACTTTATAAAAATTAATTTTTTGTATTCATGAATCATTTTCTGTCTCAAGGAGCTTAAAAAGCTTTTTTTTTTCCTTTTTTTCAAATACTTCTGCAGATTTTTCTTGATGCAGAAATATTTGTACTCTCTGAAAATTGTAAAATATTTTAACATTTCAAAAATATTTAATGTGATAGAGTGGTAAAACGTGTAACCTTCATTGAGTGATATTGTTGAGTGTAACCTTTACTTATACCATTAGAGTAATATTACTCATTGCGCGTACTAATGAATATTACCATTATTGAGTTTTACTAAGATTAAGTGGAATTCTGCATAAATGGCACAAAAAATGTTGTAAGCTACAAATTAAAAAAAATAATAATTAATATAACCCCCTGTGAATACTAAAATGATTTATTGTGACTTATATGTAACTGATGCATAGCATTCAATCCAGAAAGGAAACAATTTTTTGTTTCCGTTTTGGATTGTATGCTATTATGGAGTTTTAGTAACTAGTACAATATCAAATTCAATGCAGCTATGTGGAATAGGAATGATCTTCAAAAAGGGTATATTTACTTCCAACTAACAATACATCTCATCTAAGAATATGTGATGTCATCGTTTATGTGGTCAGTAAAACGCCAAAGGTGTTCTACGAGTGTAAATGCTGTAAGGAAGAGATTTCAGATCAGCAAATGGCACAAGACATGACACTGTCATAATATCACATATAAACCTCCAATATAATACGGGCTTGAATAGCCATAGCTTTACATTGCAAGTCATGGGGTTTAGTGTAACTGCCCAAGCAAATATGTCTTTATTCGTAAACATTGCCTCCTATATATGATTGTCTTTAATGTATGCTTGGTGAATAGCTAATTCTAAGTACTGAAGAGATAGCCCTATAAAGCAATACGTGATCTCAGGGCATTAAAAATCTTATATTTATGTACATTTAATGACTGGGTCCATATATATATAATCTTAAGTTTAATATATATATATATATATTAAACTTAAAATTTTAATCACATTAATATTTGACACACTGTATTAAAAGTAATTAGCAATTCTATGATTCTTACGTGAGCCAAATTAAACAACTGAATGGTTTCATATTGAAAATTTTCGTCACTATTAACAAGACATTTTATAGTCACTATTGCAATTTTGTGTGACATTATGCATTTCAGAAGAACTTTAAGTTATTTCGAAATTAAAAAAATAATTTTTTTTTATTCCAAATAAATATTCCTTAAAAAATAACGGAATTTTAAAAGATGAATGAAATTAAATTTTCAGTATTTATTCATCACTTTAATATAATTGCCCCTTTAATATTTATATTGTCTTGCTATTTGCATTGTCGCTTTAATATTTATAATAATTCATCGTTAAATTTGTATTTGCTGTAATGAATTATCTATACTTTTTAAAAAACAATAATTAGTAATTGTTAATTGATTTACTGATACTTTTGTCTATAATTACAGTAAAATCTGTATAAATTTTGGTGAACTCACTGTTGATTACGAGCTATTTTAAATTAATGGAAAATCATGTAATACTTCTATAAATGTTAGTGATAGAATAAAATCAGAAAACTCAATATTGTAGTTAAATATTTAGTTCGTATTATAAATATCAAGAAAGTCAGTAAGACTATGAAACTTGCCAATATATATATATAAACTAATTAATATTTAAAGACAATATTTATGATAAATTGTAACTTTAAATAAAATATTATTTCAAATAAAAACAGATAGCAAAAGTCTGGAGAGTTTCAAATTCTCAAATTTGATAAAAAAGATAATCTTGTTTTCTTTCCAAGTACTGACACTCTAATGAAGAAAAATATTTAATCCTTCAATTACAAAATATGAAACCCCTTAAAAAATCTGAAGCTCACTGGGTGTGACATCAAAAACACTTTTTAGACAGCACAGAAGAAACTGGGGTGCTTTGTATGATAAATAAAATCCACGCAACAGTATATCCTTGACTAAGCATGGACACAGCTTAAGGGGTAGAAATAGGGAGAGAAAAATCTGAGAACAAACGTATAAATTTCTAGTAAACGTGGATCTGCAAACGCACATGTTAACAAAAAACGGTTATCTTTTTTGCTCAGCTTCAATTCTGATTCTATTTCTGGCATATATAAGACAGGGTTTCCTGTCTTAGCATTCATATGCAAATAGCCATTTCGGTTCAAATGTGTTCCGGAACCAGAGATTCAAAAGCACGTCTTTTTCCCAAGAGGCATCAATGGTATCCATAAAAATAGGGATAACAAAAAACCAAACAAAAAAAAAATACGTGAAGGAAAAAATATCCCTGTAGGTCCATTAGGCACTCACAGCGGGGAAAAGACTAAAAACCATCTGGAAGGAAAAAACGAGGAAAATATTCTTTCCCTCAGTGTGCGATGTACAAGACTATCACGTTTTTCAAAAGTAGGTACTAGAAATGAAAAAAAAATATAAAAAAAATAGTACATATTCGAAAAATGTGGCTGTATTGTGGGAAACAGAAATAAAACATTAAAAAAATAAATATGTGAAAGAAACGCAATATTTGCGTAGAAAGTGATCTCCAAGCTGTGACCAAGAGGATATATTGT
>BPLQ01009637.1:0-13393 GCA_021605075.1 Caerostris darwini
GACCAAGCCCACGAACCCGCATGGACTCATGGTTAAAGTGAAAGGGGGTAGCTTCTGCATTTTGGTGTGTGTCTGTAGGATAAAACCCAACAACTTTGGTAATAATCTTTTCACAAAATCGAAGTAATAACATAGTAAAAATATCCAATGGTATGACTATTCTGCTGAAGTCCAAATTATTTAAATTTGTAAAGGAATGCCCTTTAAAAAAATAAACACTTTACTAAATGAGATAAAATATGTGATTTTTAGTTTTTTCTTTTATAATTCACCCATTTTTTAATCATTCATTTTTCACTCAAATGGTTGAGGAATACATTTAAGAACATAAACTCTCAATTTATTTTCTTGACTATTAGAAAAAATCTTTTTAAATTAATTACAAATTAAAATTCTGTAAATAAAATGTAACTAAATACTAGATTTATTAGATATTTCTATTGTGATTGTCTTGAATTTACTAGCCTTGAGTGTTCCAGCGAAGAGTTGTACAGTTAACTATATTACATAGATTTAACTTTTTTATTTACATCATTGCAAATGTGTTTTTTGTACCCAATCCAATCAAGTTTTATAGTGCACAGAAAATGCATGAGATCCAATTTAGCTAACATTCATTATGTATGAAACTTGCTATCTTTTTCGGCCAGGCTAATTTCATTATGTCGGAATGCAGAAATATTTAATACCAATTGACTTAAGAAATAAGATTACAAAGATGGTTTTTGTTTTGGGCGAACTCTTTTCTCTTTGTGTTGTCTCCGATTTTCCCTTGGGCTGTGTTATGGGCTTTGCTGTGCTATTTTGAGAATTGAATTAAATGAGCAAGTTCTACGAGTATATAAACGTAATTTATTTTTTGCAAGAATTATGAAGAAAAGATTTTCAAGATTTTAGAGTTAATATTTTATGTTTCAATTTTGAAATACTGAGTATAGCAGGAAATGAAACATCAGTAAATGAAATATTATCTTAGTAAAATTTAATGATACTGATATAATATTGCCATTGGGAATTATAATTTCTATCGTCTTTTTTTCCACCCAAACCTAGATGATAGATTTATTATGATTTAATAAAGGGCTACAAAAAAAATATACATATGTATATTATTATTATTGTTTTTGTGCATCAATATTTTTTATATTATTTCACAATCTCGTGATTATTAAAAAGGTATATAGGGCATTATAGTCATATGAATATTAAATGTATAGTTTAGTTTAAAATAAATAATTTAAATCATATCTATTTTATCCATCATTCCATCTTAATAGTTCTAAGGTGTGTTTATATATATATATATACATAAATAAATATATAATAATAATAATAATCATAATAAATATATGTATATATATATATATATATAGCACACTCATCAATAAACTCGAACTCAATATCAACATACTCAATCTCAAGACAATGTCTTTTATCAATTTCTACTATTATTACTTTTATTGAATTTTTACTATTATTTAATTCACACTCTCCCTATATATATCTTGTTCAAATTTTCAATCGTTAATAAAATACTTTTTATTCATCTATTCAAGTTCAACTATATTTTTTCGAATTGTAGTGGAGGACACTGGATGTAAATACAGTTTTTTCAGATATGAATTCATTAATTAAATTTAATTAATTAATTTTAGTTTTTTTTAGATTTAAGATTATGTTGTTTGTATATACCAATAGATGGCGCCAGATGCAAGAGGAAAATTTCAACTTTATCTATAAAGGACTTTCTGGAATTTAGTGAAAAAAAAATAAGAATTGACTTAAAAAAATTTTTTTTAAATATTATTTACCATTAGCTTCATGACAGGTAAAATATATGAAAGTGGCCAAATTATTTATGGCAAATTGACAAAACTGTGACTCATTAAATTTTGATTGGTGATAATTTTGCAATATTTTACACTGAATGGAAGAACAGTCACCGGACTTGCTTAAAAATATCAAATATTTTATCAAAGCATCTGCTTTGATAGATTAAGAATAACTCTTACATGTTTTTTCATATGAAATGGTAAAAAAACATGTATCAATAAAAAAATATATATATTTGTTAGAATTTTAATGTTTACTTTTTCGCTTTTCCATCTAAATTTTTTTTTTCTAAAACCATTTCATATCTTAGAAAAAAAAATGAATTACTTTTTCGTGGCTTATTTTCTTAATTGAAACAAAAACACAAAAACCTATTACCTGATATCCCGAAGCGTTTTCAATCGAAACGTGATCTTTTGGAAGGAGATAAACTTTTGTTCTTTACGTCAAAAAATAGTTTCCTGTATTTTATGACAAAGGTTTTCAAAATTCTGAGAAATGTTTTCTGAGGAAGGTTTTTTTAAAGGTCTATTTTATATAGAAACAAAAATGTTAGTCAAATATAAATAATTTCAATATCATCTGAAAAAAAAAAAAAAAAATTTTAAAAAAAATTTTATGCCATTTAAGTTAAATTTTTTTTTTTTGGTTTTTGTGGCACAATATTTTGAATAGAAATCTATATTCTTTCAATTCAGATAAATACGAAAGAAAATAGCCCAATAATAGATGTTTTAAGTTGAAATATTGCTTGAAAAAATATGTTACCAATGAAAAAATTGTGTTTTTGCGTGCACTTTATGCAAATTGAAAAGAAAGTTGTATTTAAGAATTTTGAAGTAGATGGGAAAGTTTGTCCACACAGAGCATGTTTTCCGCAATTTATTTTTCCTGACTAATCTAAGGTAATTTAATTATTTTCTCTAGGAATTATGTCAAGCTTTCAAGGGAAGTAGAGCTTTATAATTTGATGTATACTACTTTAAGTTGTTTACTGCGTCTTATCATCAATGTCACTAATTTTAATTTTAGAAATATAGGGATCAAACTTTAATAAATTAGCGTGTCTAAATATCAGGACTTAGTGAATTATGACAAAAATTAAAATAATTCATTCTTCTAACATATTTTCTTTTATTTATGTGATGAGAATTTTTAAAAAAGATCAATAAAAAATCGTTTTTCTTATTGTTATATGATTTAAATACAATAATAGTATACAATTTTGTATAAATAACAAAATTTTAATTACGATGATGTAGTTATATTTAAACTATTGTAGCCTTTTTTCTCAAGGGAAGAGTTTTGTGATTTCATTCCCAGGAGAGAGGAATGTATGTTATTAGACAAGTATATAATAACCCATCACTCAAATTTGATAGCAGTCAAGCAGTATTGTGGGTAGTTATATTACATGCAATTAGTGTTTTGTTCTAATGAGAACAACCTGTCCCTCAAATCTGTCAACAGACATTCGGTTTTATGTATAATGAGACTATTAGCAAATATCAGTGCGACCTTCCCATGTCGAAACAACTACAGATTGAATATGAACTATACCATGAGTTGTTCCATCGCAATAGGTGAGAGAATACGAGCTGAGAAATGCCCACTCTAATGAGAAGGGAGGTAAGCTGACCACCCCATATTGATGGATTGCCGAGGTTTTTGGTGAGAGAGAGAGAGAGAGCGTTCTGTGACGAGTCGACCAGAAGTGTTTTTATTTTATTTTTTTATTTTCTCTTAAGTAACTGAATAGGCTGGAGTTTCCACCTGTGTTTTAAAGTGATCCCCTTGTGGTTTCGTGTATCACTGCGTGGGATAAATAAGGTGTGCCCTAGAACTGGCAATTAGATTCGAAGTAGACTGGAGAACTCTAAAAAATCTCCGACCTTGGTGTGACCTGTACTTAAGATCAAATTTTGTTTTTAATCTATATTTCTTTGTATAATAATACAGAGTTCATTACTTGTATATGCATGTATATATATATAGGGATGTAAATAAAAATTAAGTGTTCCTATGAACCTGAAAGTGACTCTCTTCTTGAAGCCATTATTGGTCTAATGTAGGTTGAGATGTTACACTATACTGCATACATGTTGTATTTAATAGTATGATTAGTAAGTAAACATAGTTTAAATAGTATCAGTAGAAAAAGCGTGTATTTCCTCGTGTTCTTTTTATTTTTGTCAAACACTCTAAAGGTAAACAAAAAATTATTTTGAAGATCTATTAAAACAAAAATACTTCAATGGCGGATTTAAAAAACCCATGAAATTTGTAAAGTCAATGTTATAAGTAATCACTCATATATAAAAAATATGAAAACAATAATAAAAAACATTTTAAAAATAAAAATGCGATTTTTTTATCCCTAATTCCTCAAAATGTATTGTTTCGATGAATGTATATTATTCAAGTGTATTCTCCACATCATAAGCTGAAATATTCTGATAATTATATTAGAGACAAACAGGCAACAAAGAGCTAAAGATCACATCTTTTTATTAATATAAAGAGTAATTAAGATAGTATTCAACTGTCTCCGGCTGAGACAATCGGGATGATTTATTTTCAAATAACATGGAATTATACGACCGCTCAGTTTTAAATATTAGTATATCGATAAAAATAATATATTACCTCTACGTATTAAAGCTTTTCAAGAATAATTTAATTTTTAGACACTTTTTAAAGGCCATTATGGTATGTTTAACTGCATTTCTGTATTTTCAATTTTAAAATCAATTAAATATACCGGCATTAAAATTATTTAACAAAAGGATATTAATTTTTATTTAAATTGTTAACTGTAGAAAAATATCTGTACAAAATATAATTGTTATTATCATCAGTTATTTCTTTTAGATAATTATAGAGCCAATTACATGAATCGAACTCTGAAAAACATATCACTCTCCTGACAATCACAACAAACATATCACTCTCCTGACAATTAGCTAAATTGTGTATGAGATCGATTTTCCGTTTCAACGTATAAGTAGTTTCATTTCAGAAATTAATAATAATTTTTAACGCTTAGAGGAATAAACGAAGTTAATTTTGTAGTGAAATATCTAATTACAATAGCAATGAAGCTAATTTGTAACATATTAGATTTTATTCTGAAATAAAGATCACGGTATGTCGTTTTATAAATGAGGATAGATTAATATTATTTTCCTATAAGAAGAAATATAGTAATCTGTATAAATAGCAGCTCCAATAATAACCCCATTACCAGAAGGATAGGATTTCTTTTATTTTTATGCTCCTTTTCTAGTGTAGTATCTAACACACTTATTGTATATGTACTGCTGCGAATTTCTGGAAAAATAAGTACATTGTTTAGTTTAGTTAATTAGTTGTCTTAAAATTATTTAGTTTATCTGATTTATTACACAAAAGTAAGCCAAATGCACAAATTACTGTGAACGGCTAAAAATATATAATGACAAATTGGCTTGATGAAGTGTTTGCGTTCATTGCTGATAAATCTTTCTTGTAGCTGTTGTACATATTTAGAAGCATAAGACAAATGCTAACTTAACATATGAAAAGCGCGATAATTATTCAGAAAATGTAGTGATTTATTATAAGTTAAACTATGCAGGTCTCTGTCTGTTTTATTATGTTGTTGTTGTTGTTGTGTCACTCATGGAAGTAGAGAAGAAAGGGGCAGCTTCTGTTTTTGATGGAGTAAACGTAGGTAGAAGTCTGACTTTTGCTTCGCGTCGCTGAAGAACGAGGGTAGGGCCTTTCGGGAGGACTTTTAGAGGAAACTACCTCGTATTTGTGTATCGTTTGGGAGGAAAGCTGGAAAACTCCCACCAGTTAGTCCGACAATCGGGGGGCCCTGATGACCCATTGGCTAGAGCTCTGGCGCTCTGTTCCACAGGTATCGGGTTCGAATCCCGGCGGTACCATGGATGTTTGTAATGGTTTGGAATCCACTTTAAGCCGTAGGTCCCGGTTTCATATGACCGTAGAGCGCCACAAAGCCCAATCAGACTTCTTCTCATCCACACCATTCCCAAACTGTAAACGAGCAACTCTGCCCTAGGCACAGAGATGTGAGGTGATGTGGTGTGGTGTAGTAGTAGTAGTCCGACAAACGCGGCAAGATTCTCAACATCAAAATTTGGACAACTTTTAACTCTCAAATGCCAGATGTATAACTGAAATTGAGCTAATAATGATTATTGTGTCTAATTCTGTTGTCCTGCAGTACGGGATGGTCATCCCATGAATAATCTACTCCTGAATGGAAGGGGAGGGGCAGCTTCTTTTGTGATGGAGCAACCGTAGGTAGAAGTCTGACTTGGCTCTTTGTCACTGAAAAAGGAGAGCAGTGCCTTCTTTAAGGGGGAACTACTCCACATTTGCACATCGTATGGAAGAAGACCAGATAATCCGGCTAACGAGGAAAGATGCTGAGCAAATACCATCGAGTTTTACAACAAAGCCACCAGTGGATTAAATTTCCACCCCAATGCTCACCAGTGGCACATGTTGCACTGAGCTATGAGTCAGGCACTTGAATTTGTGGTTTCATTATAAGGAATTTATTAAAATGATTTTGAAAATAAATGTTTTACTCTGAATGAAGATATCTCTTTGCATTTATATCAGTTATTTGTCCAGCTAATTTGTACAATTTAAAATAGACATTTAATATACTTTTGTAGCTTTTAAATAAAACAATACAATTCAAGAAACAAAACATTCCTTCAAAATTGTGACTTCTCCGAGAAAAGTGAGAAGTTAATCTGTTTGACTAAGACCGTTTAAGACCCTTTTGTCGTTTTGTTATGTTGTTTAAGACCGTTTATTTTTACAAGGTTAGATGTTTAAAAAACTAATGCCAGTTTGACTTCAAATTTACGTTGAAGAGTTATGGCAAAGTATTTTTCCAAAAAAAAAAAAAAAAAAAAAAAAAATTTTTTTAAAAAAAAACATTTCCATTATTTGTTTAACAGATTATACAAACAGAAAATATGTAAATTCTTTTTTTTTTCGTATTAAATTTTCATACATAGATTTATAATATTATTTTACTTTATTGAGTTATATTTAAATATCTATAGTATTTAATGTTTAATATAATTTTAATATATTATAAATAGTTAACAATATTATATTTAATTAATTCAATTATATTACAACTATATAGTTACTAGGTACTCTCAATATAAAAGTATAAGATTTCATAATTAAATAATAATAATAAATGTATGAATAATTAAAAATGATTAACCTTAAATATGTAGATATCTCTAGTTGATAACACAGTAAAAATGATTTGTTATTTAAAAATAAATTGATAGAAATTTTTTGCTACTTTAAAATGCATTGAAAATATCAGGATGAAAATAAAATAAAGTTGTAAATTGAATAGTTTTAAATTATAATGAGAAAACATAACTTTAGATTTTTAATACTTAAAAAGTATTTTAGAATTTATGCAACGAAATTAATTTTAGCTTTTTTTAACTGCTTTTTTTTTTTAGCATTTCAGGAATATTTTTCTTTCAAATTTTGATGGCAGTTTTTACCCTGAAACAACATTTTAAAATTGCTGCTTTCGTTATGAACATTTTATCACAAAATTAATTAAAATAAAACAATTTAAATACCCGTTGTTATTAGGTTGGATGACAAATAGGGAGAATATAAGTAATAATTTTTTTTTATTATTGAAAAATCTATTTTTAGTTAATGTAACTTGTAAAAAAAAAAAAAAAAGAATTTTTATTATAAAGAATTCTTTCGTCATAGAAAATTTATTTTATTAATAATAAATTTTAATTAAAAAATAATTAAAATATTTTTTTATAAATTTATAATTTGATTAAATTTTAACAAATTTTATTTAAATTATAAATTAAAAAGAAAATAATAATTAAAATTTATAATTTTAAATTTATTAAATTTTATTTAAATTATAAGTTTAAAGTGAAATAATAATTAAAATTTAAAATTTAATTAAATTTAAATTTTTTTTATTTAAGTTATAAGTTAAAATTAAATAATTATAAATTTAAATTAATATTAATTTTAAATTAAAAGATATCAATTAATTAAATTTTAATAAATTTCATTAAAATTAAAATAATGATTAAAATTTATAATTTAATAAATGTTATTTCAAGTATAAAGTAAAATTAAAATAATAATTAAATAAAAATACATTTTAATTAAAAACAAATTTATTTGAGGAATACATAAATTTGTTTTAAATGTCTGCATTTCTTTTATAACTATGACAAAAATATTAGAAGTAAATATTTCGAAAGACAATAATTGAGAGCCCTATTTTATAGATTATAGTACTTCAAATAAAGAAAACCAAATATGATTATATATTATAAAGATGTTTTATATTATTATTTGCCTTAAAAAAGGAGGCAAATCTAATAAAGAAGGTAAAAATATAGTATAGGCATTATAGATAAAACAATTTCTAAAGCATTTTTTAATTGTCTCACATTAACAAAAAAATTCTAATAGAATCTAGTGTTCCTGTTTGAAATTAGTTTAATGTCTCTTGCTTGGTTCAATGTCTCTAATTAACTATTCCTTTCAGATGCTGAAAAAAATTAATTAACTTCCTTTTTTTTGGAGGGTAGTTCATCTTAATTTAATTTTTATATCTATTTTCCTTCATTAAAATTAATAACATTGCTGGAGTGAAAAAGTTCACTCATTTTATCGATCAAATTAAATAACCATACCAGTAATAAAAATATCTCATTGCAGTAAAAATTTTTTGGAGCTATTAGAAATAATTGCAAAAATGAGTTCCATAAATACGATACCATAACAATTAAAACGAAGCATTATCACAAAAAGCTGGTTCTCTTTTAGTTTAATGAGCATAGTTTGGATGTTTTTACTACGAAATTAAGTCATTACGTTGAATCAATCAATGCAACTAAAAAAATGTGGTATTTTTTACTGAATTTATTTATTTGATGAAATGAATATTAGAAATTTATTCAATACCTGAAATTATTTTTATAACAGTTTTATTAAAAATTAAATTGCCATATTTTATGCCCCTTTTCAGCATCATATTGTAAGATAAACATATATAATGCATTAAAAGGAGTGATTTTTTTAAAATTAAATTTAAATGACGATGATACTTAGTAGTCATAAAAATATAAAGAAAGACTAAGATGAGCACTTTAGGATTGGAAAAAATTAAACGCCATAAACTTGCCAACTAATATGCCATAAACTTGTCTACTAATTAAATTTTATTTAAATTATGAATTTAAATTAAAATAATAATTAAATAAAAACACATTTTAATTAAAAACAGATTGATTTGAGGAATAATAAAATATATTTTAAATTTTTATATTTCTTTTATAACCATCACAAAAATATTCCACAACAAAATGCTTGAGCTTTACAGATTACTTCAAATAAATTAATCCAAATAAGGTTATATATTATAAAGACGTTTTATATTGAACTAAACAAAACGTTATGGTTGCCTAAAAAAGAAGGATCAATCAAGGAACTATAAAAAGTATTTTTTTACTGAATTTATATATTTGATGAAATGCATATTAGAAATTTATTCAATACCTGAATTTATTTTATAACAGTTTTATTAAAAATTAAATAAATAAGTATATATTATACCCCTTTTCAGCATCATATTGTAAGAAAAACATATATAATTAAAATGAGTGATTTTTTTTATTAAATTTAAACGACGATGATATTTAGTAGTCATATAAACATAAATAAGAGTTTTGTGGCTTTTATGGCAAAGAGATTTGGGGCTTTAATCTTATTGACAAAGGGCTCTCATTTTATTAGAAAAATGTATCTGTGGGTTTCATTTTTTGGGGGAGTGGCAAAGAAGTCTGTGGTCATTATTTATTTGGCATCGTACCGTTGTTGTTTTTGATCTGGTGTGAGCAAACGTGGCACCCACTTCGAAAGCAACTTAAGCATGCTCAAATTTTCATGTAAAATTTAAACACATTACCTTCTGATATCTTTAAGGTGTGAACTATCTCACATAACTTCACTTTAAGGCCTTTCAAAACTATTTTGCGTTTATAGATTATGTTTTCAGGAACAACTCCTGTTTTTGGATGACCAGAGCGTTCAGCATCATCGATCGCGTTTAAATTCAGTATACCAGTCAATAATAGTCGATTTCTCTGGTGCAGAATCTCCATAACGTTTATCAAGCCACTATTTGGCTTCAACAGTATTTTCTCCCATCAAAATTTCTTTTTTATCCATTGTTTTGAAAATGACAAAAGTGGGGTCACTAAAAACCACTGTAACCTGTAAACTAATAATCAGAATGTAATGAAATTATGACATGTATCGTTTGAAGGATGTTACTGTCCAGAATGGATATGTCAACAGTGTAACTATATATGTGTCAAACCGGAGACCTATTGAGTGATATGTTAAAATGAGCGATGCATTTGACTGAATACAGAAAAACGACTACCTTAATTTATGCATGATTTTTGAAGTATTGAATTTTTAATACAAGTAATGCATGCCTTTTTTATTTAAATAAAAAATTTTTTTCTTATCTAACATTACATTTAGTCAGTTTTCAAACATTCCGTTGTCGAGGTGTGATCTCTGAAAACTGTCCTTATTTGTATATTCTTTTATTAACTAATTTGAGTAATATTGAAAATAAAATGAAATTGGTTAAAAATAATCTGACATTTTTAGTATGTTTTCAGTTATAGGTTCAACTCAATTACGTAGTGTATTTAGATCAATTTACATGTTCCTTTATTTCTCTAGATGATCTTTTAAGATCATTTCTTAACTCTATAGAAAGTTATTATATTTAATGAATATCATCGATGAAAAACGCTATCAATGCTTTTATAGATTTTATGGTCTTATGAGCTTTCATAATCGAGTTCAAAGTTTTCAACTTCCCAAATTGTGAAATAAATTGACAGGCTGCCACTCTTTCTTCAAAGAACTTTTAAAAATACTTCCACAGCATTAAGTGGCGACTGAAGAAGTGTCTTCTCTCTCGTCCAAGTATTCTTCATCTCTTTACTTTGCCATTGAATTAAGTGCTACTTAAACGATTTTCGCAGTTTATTTCGTAAAAATTGCAAATGCGTTTCATCAGAATTTTGGAAGTACTTTCAGTTTAAAGGGTTTATAGTTAGGGTGAAAAGATATCTAGTTTCGAATTAATACTTTGAAGATTAATCGATTAAATTGAAGTTTGTTTTTTGAGATTTTTGGAGTGGATTGAAAAGATTTGCCTGAAATCAATGAAATTTTTAAAAGTTTTTAGTGCAGGATCTTTATTTCTACTCAAGTGATTTAATGTTTGGTGAATGTAATGATGACTTGTTTTCAAATTAGCTTAGCGTCACAATCTCCGTAAAATTGTAAAAGGGTTATCAAAATGCAATTTAACAATGCAATTTAAATCTTACAATTTAACGTGAAATCCGAACCACTTACAGACATCCATGCTACCGCCAGGTTTTGAACCTGAAACTCATGGTACCAATAAAGAAAGGAAAGGGGGGCGAATTCAGATTCTTTTTTGGGGGGTTCGCATTAAATTTAGGTGGTACAAAGAAATTCAATCTCGTAGAGGTAATTACTAACACTGAACCGAACGGATTATTTTAAACAATCTAAAATAAACTGACCAATAACAATGTTTCAAAATATTACATGTGCCAAATTTTATATCATATTAAAAATATCATAGCGGTGAGTAATGGAATTGAGATCATTTTCCACAGATAGAAGATTCAGTATTACCCAAATAGTACGAAAGGAAGTCTGCACTACATCCACAACGGTGTACCTTAATTTAGGGAGAAAACCCAAGAAACACAAGTGAACTATCTGAAACCTCTCCTACTTTTCTCGAAACCGATCTTCCTGGCTTAGAGACTTATCCTTTCTCTACTTAGCCTAGGCATGGTAATTTTTGTTACAGTTTGCTTCTAAAAATATTGAACCTATTTTAGGATTACTTTAAAAGACAGCATCACAATCTTCTCCAAGTCCGTAACGAAACGATATTGGTAAGATTTATTTATATGTGTAGCTAATTAATGTTATCCTTCAGATTAAAAGGGCCATATGGTATGAAAAGTTCATTACATTTATTATAGTGGATGGATTTTTGTAGTGGTTCGGAACGCGCTCTAAACCGTAGGTCTCGATTTAATATACCATAGGTTCCGGAGAACATTACCCTGCAAAAAAGAATAACATTCCATGTTTCAAAATATGCCAATAGGCAGACGGCCGGGGTCCACAAAGGACCTATTGCGCCAATGAAGACGAAGTGTATTGTAAAAAGCACTATTGCAAATTTTACTGAGGTGTGCGAGCGAAAAAAAAGTGGAAAATGACTAGAGATCTTCTATAGCCCATATCTACCACCCACATCTGCATACACATTTTTGTCACTAGAGATTTGCATATTTTTTCGGGGATGGAGGCATTAGTCTTTTTAATACAGTACATTTTACGAAAAGCAACATAATATGTAAATTATCTTCTCTCGACATAATCTTTTAATTATTCGCGTAAAAATTTTTTTAAAAGATTTTTTAAATCTCTTAAGTAGATGTTATTTTACATATAAAAGGAGTAATATATTAAATTATAAATATCCTTTTAAAATGTGGATTAACTGATAATTACGCATCAAAATCCTTTAACAATTTTCATTGGAAACTTTCTGTCACTATAGAATCCATTAAAAGTGTCTAATGTGTAAAACAGCAAAATCACTTCTTTTTTTTTCGTTTTCACCTAATCACAAAATTTATTTATTCTCAAAGATATCTAGTTTTCAATAGATATCTAGTTCAATGCTATTATGAACTGCCTCACCCCTGTCTTTAAAAAGTAGAAAATCACTTAGAAAATTGCTTTCCAACGGAATAAAGGACAACTACTATCCTACTACACTTGCTTTTTTTAATTCCACGGTGCTGTCTCTACGTTTAAGCAATAAGAGCCTTAACTTAAAAGGATTTTAGAAAGAATAGGGGACAGTGGAAGACCTTTCTAAAATTGCTTCCCGTTTTCCCCAAATCTGCTTCTCCGGTCTCTCAAACACGTCTGGATTAAATTCTTTTGTTAAAAGGGGAAAAATATAGAGATTTAAAAAGAAAATGTTTATTTTCTGTTGCATACTTATTCTCGTACCTTTTACTCTAAAGTGTTCTATTTTGAGCACACTCCTTTTAAATTACTATGAGTATATCAAAGAGATAATGGACATAAATATAAAAGGGTGAATTAAATCAACATTTAAAATGGATAACTTATAGCTTAAATCACTATCACACATCTTTTGTCAGGTAAAAAATGCATTGAGAGGTCTGGACATATTAAATGATTTTCAAACTAAGAGGCACAAATAGGTGATGTCTACAGAACATGTAGATGGAATAGGGGTGGGCATGATGAATACATAAGCTTTAGAAGATAGGTGAAAGAAGGAAGTCCTCAGATGTTGTCCCTGCTCTAAATTGTACAACATTGGTTGAAGTACCACTTT
>BPLQ01009638.1:0-34495 GCA_021605075.1 Caerostris darwini
CACTCAGTGCATTTATGTGGTTTTTCGGCAGTGTGGACGCTGCGGATGTGTCTGCGCAGTTTGTCACGGCGAGAAAAGCATTGACCACACTCAGTGCATTTATGTGGTTTTTCGGCAGTGTGGACGCTGCTAATGTGTCTTCGCAGTGTAAAAGTGTGAGCAAAGTATTTACCACATTCTTCACATTTATTCAGGTTTTCACTAGTGTGAATATCACAGACGTGTTCGTGAAGTGTGGAATTGTTAGAAAAGAATTTACCACATCCCGTACATTTATTTGATGTTCTGTCAGTATGGATGTCCATGTGCCTACTGAGGGTAGAACTATCATCAAAGCATTGATTGCATACCATGCATGTATTAAGCATTTCGCCCTTATGGGTGCGGATGTGGGTTGTCAGATCGTACGGATAAGAAAATGTTTTGCCACAATAATTGCAGGCATGGGGTGTCGCAATACTACGAGAACGATCGCGAGGTTCAAGGTGATCTCTCGGTAGGAATTCTTCTGGACATTTCTCCGAATGGATTGGACAGATTGCATCAGTTAGAGGAACGGGGTCCATCGGATTATGTTTGCGTTTGGAACAGTCAAAATCGGTATTCCTGAAGTTGTTTCGTACTGTGCCGATATACGATTAGCCGGTGCATCAAAGTTTTCATTGAAATCGGATATAAAATGAGGCGACATTTCATCCGTGCGAGATATACCATAACATTCCATTTGACGAGATGCATTAGGAGGATGAGCCATTTGATTCCTCAGTGCATGTCTTTGACCAAACGTCTGTTGAAAGCCAGGCAAAAGTATGGTTCAGCTGCAGGCATAGGAGCGTTGCCAGAGTGTTCTGCATTAGAGGCCTCATTCCACTGGGGATTTTGATTCGTGATTAAATTATTCGCTTCAGATGGATATTGCAAGTGTGTTGATCCGGATTGTCTTTCTTGATCATGTGGCCAGTCAGGAAACAGAAAATCAGAAGTTTCAGGATTATATAGATTTTGGTTCGTGACTGCACGCTGGGAAAACGTCTCATCAACTGCCGTCTCTTCACAGTCAATTCTTTGATGCACGACAGGAAGAAAGCCTTGCTGCGTTGAAGAATTACTTTGACTGAAAAATGGCCGTTGTGCTTCATATCCAGTTTGCTGCGCTGATAGGGAATCAATATCTTGAGCCCTGATATCAGAACTAGAATGAGGAAGGGTTGCGGAACGTTGACGGTGTTGGTTGCCATATTTCTTGCAACTATGAACTTCAAAATTTGCAATATAAGCGTTGCAAAATTCACAAACATTCATATTTCTTAAAATTTAAAATTTATAATTTTAAATTTAATCTAAAATAATATTTATTAATATTTCTTAAATTTAAAATTTATCTAAAAATATTAAATAGCTAAAATGCAGTTAAAAGCCTAAAAAATTGATTTAAAAATATTAAAAACAATTTATTTATGCATTCATTTAACAATATTGTTGAACAAAATGTTTTTCTTCACACCCTTTATATACTCTGCATTTTTTTTATCCGTGACGTCAACTGAAACTGCACAAGTTAGAGCATTGATGAACTAAACAGAAATTAATTTGTAACTGTGAAACAAACTGTCTTACTAGAACTATGTTGTCACACTAGTGCTAAACGAAAATCTCTTTTCGCCACCATCTCTAACTTAAAAGTAAAGTTCTTATCTAGTGCGAAATAATTTTTTTAAGTATCAAAAGTTTGAATTCCACTTTATATTAAAATTTTAATTTGTATTTCTAAATAAACTAAAGTTAAATGAAAGTCTACCTAATGGAAGACATCTTCTCTAATTAAGGCATGAATTTCTCTTCCAGTTTGAAATAAATGATTGTTAATGTAAAAACTTTCAGCTGCACTTAGTTTTAAAAATAATATATAAAAATGTTTTTACAATTCAATTTTTGGGGCTTTTTGACCCGATATCATTTTGCAGAAGGAAGGTGTGTAGAAGATTCAGCTGTACCGAAGATGCTCTTCTAAAGGGCCAAACATAGTGCAACCTGATTATAGGGCAGCAATTTTCAATTTATTGCATATAATCCTCCTCCTCAAGCCCACCGGAAAGTCTACATACGTTCTGTTAAGAAACTCAATTCGCATTAAACGAGATAGAATTGGAAATAATGCAAGTTATATAATCCTATATAATTAATTTTTATTCAAAGAAAATATGTTTTTTGAAATTGGCAGTGGAATATAATTTTTTTAGAAAGTGGAATAAATTATTATGCAACATTCATTTTGGTTTAAGCTTGACAGCTGATATGTTCTTCTATTCAGGACTATGTATTTTTACTCCTGGTAGTTTCTTTTCCGTAGGGGGCTGATTGGCCGAGTGGCTATCGCTCTGGCGCTCGGTACCACAGGTTTTGGATTCGAGTCCCGGCGGTGCTCTGGATGTTTGTAGTGGTTCGGAATCTACTTTAAACTGTAGGTCCTGGTCTAATAGGATCGTAGAGCGTTGCGGGGGCCATTGTTACTCCGCGTCCGTGGCTTATCTTCAAGTTACACGCGCCCCTGGGTAATGCTATGTGAGTACGTCTGTGCAGCGCTTGCCTTAAGGCATCCAAGACCAAGCTGTCTAAGAGTTTGCCGGCTGCATTAGAACAAAAAAAAAGTTTATTTCCGTGTTGTATATTTCTAATTAAATTTTTTTCATCCTGTTCTTCTCAATAAATTATGAGAAATACTCCATAAAGCTACCGACTAAGAATGCACGAAATGAAAAAACTGAATAAATGAATCCAATTCTTAAATTATAAATCACCCAGCAATCATGGGCTCTGTCGCTCGGTGCCACAGGTTTCGAGGCCGAGTCCCGCCGGTGCCATGGATGTTTGTAGGTGTCGGAATCCACTTTAAGTCGTAGGACCTGGTCTCATATGACTGTAAGAGCACCACGAATCCAAAGTCAGGTTTCTACCTACCGGTGCTCCATCAGAACATAAGCTGCATCCCTCTTCCCTCCTTTAATGAAGGACACGAGAAAAAAACAACCCATGAATCATAAAAATTTGACTTTGTTCCACCAATTAAATATTAATTGTTACTCTGTTAGAGTACATATGTCAGCTTATAGTGATTCGGAATATGTTACAAAGACAAAATTCCCCGCTGCATTTGAAGATCACATAGAAAAAACGAAAAAGTTCGCAAGTTGCAGGCATGTTCCATGCGAGGATCCTTCACATCATGGACGCAGCAAATAGCAGCATCTCTTACATAAGCAATGCAAACAATTCAGCAATAACTGCCTGGTTCAGTTGCTACCGCAACAAAAACAGGCAAAGATAAAAGCAGGTGGTGAGTTGTCAGAGGATTCTGACACTTCATTACATCTATTGAGCCAAAGTACAGTTATATTGTAAATGTACACATAAACTTTATCAATGTAAAAAGTACATTGACAAAGTTCAATGTACATTTTATTCTCTGAGCCAAAATATATTACAGATTACATAATTATTAGCTTCCCCTGTTTTAAATTTACAACTGTGTGATAAGTGCGATTATTTCAGAGTACGGTGAAAGCCAGTTTTGCTTTTTTCACTTCTCCAATATCTATTTTAAATGGAGTACAGTGCTAAATAGAATTACTTAATCAGATTATCTCCAATAAATTACTTTTTTTCTATTCAAGAGCCTTTCTTTACAATAGGGATCCTTCACTTCCACAGCTAAGCAATTAAATAAAGCGACACAACTGACAATGAAAGACGGAAGGGGTTGCCCATTACATTAAAATATGTTTTACTTTCAGTTGCTATTGTCTTTTTACCCCTCTATCGCACTCTTATAAGGAAATTGAGACAATTCTTACTAATTTTCTTCAATAAACAGTTATTGCAGTCAATCAATATTTATATTGCTAAAATGTATTTCATTACGCAATGGTTTGACGTCATTTCTGATCCATGCGTTATTCTGGACGATTATAATTTTAGGCATCAGGTTTTAAGCTCCTCCACATCCATTAGTATTTCGAAAACATTCATGTATCGGATCCTTGAAAATAGTTTAAATATTATTTTTTTGATTTCCAATGGCAAGGCAAGTACAAGAAGAATAAAAATAGTAATAATAACAAAAATAACAAGGGAAAAAAATACAAAAGAATAAACGTCAAAAAACGAAAGATGACCGAAGTCATTGCCTTAAGAGCTCTCGCACGCCAGTAAAGCGCTGTCTCCGAGTCGCCGTCAAGTACCGCACATCGTTGGAGGGGGTCTCTGTTCATTGGGTCTGTTGAACCACATAAGGGGCAGCCAGGATTCGAAAAGATTTTAATGCGATGGAGATGTTCTGCTAGACAGTCATGGCCAGTCAGAAGTCGGAACTGGACGACAGGGGAGTGCAACGTAGACCCACCTCCTCGTTGGTGCACACTGGGCAACGTTCTTGTAACGGCAAAGTGGTCTGCAGCTTCTGGTAGTTCTTTTTTTCTACATGTCTTCTCGTCGTTGTCGTCATTTTCGTTTAAATATTATCACCACGAATATTTGCACTTATGTAACTCTTGCTTCATTCTCGCTTATAGGTCTGAACCTATCGAGAGCAGACGTTTAGCCTGATATTACATTTTTTATTTATTCTGATCCATACAATAAGCATAACTTGCCTGTTCAAACATATATTCAGAAATATAATTACATCAAATCTGTCGGACATTGTCATTTGGCCTAGGATATTTCTTAAATTATTTAGGTATTTATAACATTGACGAAAACTTGCAAGTTGAAATGTGTAACACAGAATTCTGCTATCGGAGAAAAAAAGAAAATTTCCTTTTTAATTACGAAAAAAAAAAATGATTTGAGGATATTTGGATTAAATAAAAAATAACCTTTCTTCAGATTAAAATTTTAATATCAGAATTGAATATTCAATGCTTAAACACATTTTACACACTGCAGGATGCAATGGTAAGATCCATAACGCTTCAAAGTTATTCACAATAGAAGATCTTCTGATAGAAATAAGATCATTTGCAAAGCTGGTAGTAGTTGCATTAAAGATCCAAATTTCACTCTAATTTATTTGCATCTCATTCCAAGCAGGACATTATTAATGAAGTTATTCATTTTGATTTCACTCACAACAAACAACATATAACAGATGTTCTTATGCCACGAATATTAAAAAACTTTTCGTAAAGATAAACTCAGGTCAATTGTATTTCAGAAAAATTCGTAAATTTGTAAAAACTAATTATATCCACTGATTGTATTCCAGCAAATTTTGTAAAATATCTATCCGATTATTAACTAAATCAGCTTTAATAAATCTGATTATTATTTAGCAAACCGGAGGAGGGGTTTACCGCTCAGTTATTTTCTATTCGAAAACTAACAGAATGCAAATTCATTCACATGCTGTCATCCAGTTGCTTCAACCTCAGTGTTATGAAAACAATAATTTTTTTCTTTTTCAAATACGGACAAAATGTAGCCTTATCATGTAGGTTTAATTCTTTTTAAAGTGGCTGAAAACATGCTTCATTAGGCTAAAATTGCATATATAATTAAGCTTACTGTTCACTTTACTGTAATTTTGTGCACACTTTAGGCTAAATGTACTGGGCCCTATAGAGTAACGTGGATTCCGAACCATACACAAACGTCCATGCCCCCACCAGGATTCGAACCTATAGCCTGTGATACCGAATTGGAGAGTACTAGCCTATTGGTGATCAGGCCGCATAATTATGTTTGGAGAATGGGATTAATTTTAAAGTATTGCCATCTAAGGAATGTGTGGGATGGTCTTCCTCCTGTTGTTTGACACTTACTTCCATAAATTTAATGAGAGAATTCGGATGCATTTTTATGGTGTGATTTTTATAAATCCTAATGGCTAGAATCCAAAGTTAATTTCAATTTTTTTCTATTAGATGTATAAAGTGTTTAAAAGAAGCAGGGGAGGAAGTTTAGGGGCAAAAATTGCAATATACTATACGCTTTATATTTGTTTGAGTAATAACTTTAAATCGTGCGTATAAGCAACCGATGACCTAAAATTTTATTTGAAATAAATTTTTTTGTTTGATACTGAAATTTCTTTTGCTTTCAAAATATTAATAAAGACATATCCATTTTTGAATTTCATAATTATTTAATATTTTTTGTCCCTTTTATCCTTATTGAATCACTTCTTGTTAAATAAGCCCGATCAATACAGATAATTTAACTAGTTTAAAGTTAAAATGGAAATAAAGGAAGTTAAAACCAAATGTGAAAGGGCATAACATGCTAAGCTATACTATGTTGTACATACTATACTATTTTAGGGAAACCTTGAGTAAAGTAATTCACATCAACAGTAAACTTGTCGAAATGTCAAAATAAATGTTCCTTATTAATAACAATCTTATTTTTCACTAAATAATTTTCCAGTTGTTTGCTTTCGATTCTACTACATAGAAAACATATTTTTGTAAAGTTGAAAAACAGCATCGTAATCCAAGAGTGTATAGCAAAAAATGATTTGATTTTAAAAGAAAGCCAGGTTTTTTCCAAGATAAGAAAGAAAAGTCAGAATCATTTTGGAAAAATACAGAGTAATTCAGTTTGTTTACATGCTATTCGTAAAATTTCCAAAAAATCTCCTGTCTTCTTCAGCAGCAAGTTTGTTTTCTAACACGTTTACTTTCATACACGTGATAGTTTACCTTAAAAGGTTTTTTCTTGTTGTAATAGCTGCTATGGCTTGTGGATTTACTATTCAAATTCTAAAAAAAAAAAAAAAATTCGAAATATTTTTAAATATTTATTAATGCTAAAATTTCATCTATATTACCAGGAATATTTGATTGTTGCCAACGGCCATACCATGCTGAATATACCGGTTCTCGTTAGATCACCGAAGTCAAGCATCATTGGGCGCGGTCAGTACTTCAGTGGGTGACCACCTGAGAACACCGCGCGCTGTTGACATTCACAAATTTGGGACCTGAATGGCCGAGTGTCTAGCGCTCAGGTTTCGGGTTCGAATCCCGGCGGTGCCATGGATGTTTGTAGTGGTTCGGAATCCACTTTAAGCCGTAGGTGCCGGTCTCCTATGACTGTAAGAGCGTCACGGAGCCAAAGTCAGACTTCCACCTACGGGTGCTCCATCACAATAGAAGCTGCTTCCTTCCCCTTCAATCATGAGTACGTATGGGCTCTCGTGGGCTTGGCCAGCCAAGTGGGATAAGAAACAACAAACATATTTGATTGATTCTATTTTAATCTCGCATAAAAGTTTAATCGTGTTTTAAATAATAATAGTGCCATTTTCTATTGGTACTATTATTATTTGAGTACACTATAATAAATTACACGACGATTTTTATAATTTAGGAAAAAATTTCCTTAAATAATAAAAAAAAACAGATTTCACTATATAATTTTCGTATAATTAGATTGTTAATAAAAGTAATCAATAAAAAAATAAATTCATTTCACCAATTTGCAGTCATTTTAAATTTGTATAAGATACCTCGATATTTTTTGGACATGGATGCTTTGAAAATCTGTTTTATTTAAAAGAGATTCAGCAAAAATATCGATGCATATTTCTTATATACGCCAGGAACATACGGATGAAGATTCAGACATCGGATAGGACTTTTAGGGGAAATAGCGCTTAATCTGTGTCACGTATAAGGGAAAACTCCGAAACAGACCAGGTCATATTCTTAATCGTCATTGAATCTCCTCGTTTCTGAAAAGAATGACTGCAACACACGCCACCAAAAGATTCGTACCTGAGCTTTCTTGAACGCTGCAAGTATACGTTACAAATGAGCGTTGAATCAGGTAATTCTGAACTGCATATGCAGTGCAGAATTATCTGATTCATGTTAAAAATTAACAGTAAAAAGTAAAATTCAACTTATTTTTTTGATAAAATTAAATAAAACCCGATTCATTTAGGATATTTATATTTTTAGGAAGTCCTAAAAAATAATCGTCCTTTGTCCTAAAAAATAATTCATCAGAAATGGTGAACGTTACCGTGCTCTTGTGAATCGGGAGACCTTTCTCCCCTAATATTACGAAAATGTCCTTTGAAAAACGCAATATTTTTTTCAAAAAAAAACAGCAGACGTATTAAAATAAAAGCTACAATTTTATCTTAAAATAAAAGAAGAAAAATGTCTCAAAGAACTTCAAATGTTTTATTAGACACGAATGTGATCCAATCATTTCAAACTAAAGTTGGTTTCTTAAGTCAGTGTAGTTAGTATCTTCATGTTTAGCATTATATCTTCTTCGCACATGACCTCTTTATCCTCTCTACGCCAAAAAGGCATGTTTTCAAGTAAGCTGATATATGAATCAGGCGACTCAAATGCCCCCCGATATGAATCGACATGTATATGTTTTATATTTGACTTTGGATTGTACAATTTTCCGTTGTCTCAAATAGCAGTTTAAGATCAAAACAAATGGTAATATATTGGTTTAAATCACATAAGTTTGTAACAAAAGTTCACTGCAATTATTAAATTCGATATGCAATTTTTCAAAAGAAGAGGAGAAGTAGTTTTAAAGCAATCATTAAAAATAATTTTATATAATCCTTCAGGAATCAGGAAATGTTCATGAAGATGGAGTTTTTAAAATAAAGTTTAAATATCATAGGAACAATAGAAAGTTATTTTCGATAATTATTTACGAATCCTTTTTTTTTGTCACAACTGCACATTCTCGTCAAAGCTGGCGGTCTATTGAGTTTATGGTAGGGAGAAATTATTAAAAAAATATTTACGATAACAATGCGAGTCGTAACATTGCGATTACACAAGCCGTAATCATCACAAAACTAATCGTCAATTTCTCCGAGTAGTAAAAGCTGATTAACTTGTCACTACAAAACAGTATTGAACAAATAGGGTTTATTTGCGCTAAGTGATCATTCCGATAAAAAGAAAACAGATATTTGTAGTGTCACGAGCACTTGGACTGGACCAATCAGCAGAGATTAGATGCGCAGATGTAACACGTTTCTATTTATTATGCGATTCAAGTCGCCAATGAACCTGCAATTGCTTGTTTTTCGGCCAAATATTTCAAGTAGGCAATATTTCAACCATTATAGCCAATTCGGCCAATATTTCAACCATTATAGAAAATCTTGTGGTTATAAGTTATGAGAATAGAATTTTGAAAAGACATACTGCTATTTACTGCTCAGAAATTTAATGTTGCAAAAACTCCGATAAATATTCATGTTAGTGCAAAATATTTTGATTAAAATTTAACTTAAAATTTAAAAAAAAATATTTGTGGCAGAAAAAAATATTTTATTTTTATTTACTCTATTGAACAAACTTACATTTTAAAATGATGAATTCAAAATGAGAATGGTTAGAAATTTTAATTTCATTACTAAAACCTTCATAACTATTATGAATCTCACAGTTAGTAAATAACCCATAGTTATTATTAATTTACCGCAACACATTTGCTACAGCATGTAAGCTGACGAATAACTGTCACTCAAAACAAACAGACAAATTGATATAATAAAATAAGCGGTCGTATTTTCAAAATAGCATTAACAATGCAAGCATAACTTTGTTCAGTAACCGATATCAATCCAAAACTACTATGTTCGATTTACATTAGGTTCTGTTTATGTCAATGGTTGTGTATAATGTGGTTATAAGTGAACATATTTTCAAGTCTAGTGTCGACAACATTCTTGGAAGAAAATAATGTTCAGTAATGAAGATGATTTTTTAAAAGTTAGCCTTCAAAAATATAGTTTCCAATACATTTAGTTAGATTCTTTACTGTAATCTATTTTTACACGGTGATATCAGATTACGCAAATGAATTATAGGAAGTTTGAAACTACAATATTTCGCATTTAGTTAATATTTTACGAATAAACTGAAATTAGTCAACATTAAAGATCGTAAAACGTTCACAAGATTGAATGTATATAACAGCCATCATATTATTCATAGAATTTCTTCGGAGAAACTCTTATTCAATACGAACTGGATCATGCTGCATTTTAGTGAATTTTATAGTTTTTCATTTTAAGCACAATGCAACCTTCACAACCAAAGAAATGTTAGTAGTTCTAAAGATAAAATATTCCGTAACAGAATCAATATATTCTTCCAACTTGCTAAAATTTTTAAAATAGGAAGACAAATGACTAGAGAAAGCATTCCAATAATGCTATTAAAACACTATTATTTTTTTAAAAGAAAAACGATAATATACACTCATTAATTATATTTTTTCTATCGGAAAATTAAGAACCAAAATTTTAATTTAATTTTCGAAATCGTACAATGAAATAATTTTTTAAAGCACAGTTAAGTAGTTTTTTAATGCATAAAGAATTCAGAAACATTAATCAAAAAGTTATCAACGCAATATTTAATACTCGTTAGTAAATTAAGAGAATAACAATAAACTACATTATTCTACATATAAACATGTTCACAAGATTTAAAAATTATTTTCTACACGATCTGCAAATACACGTAAAGTGTTTCAACTGCACACATATGAAGTAATTAAGAAAAACTAAATGCAACACAAATTTGACATTAGGACATTAGTGTAGTTATAATAAAATCTAAAGTTATCCAGTTGTAAAAATATTAAAAGTTAATATTTAAAAAGTTACATTTCAAGCATTAATTTAAAAGTGATATGTTCTAAAAATATAAATTAGCCACATTAAAAAGCAATTTTAATTATGAAGCATTACTTATTTTACTAAAGAGGAAAATATTAATTAAAATACACAATTGCATAGTAAAAAGTACAATATGCATAATTAAAATGTATTCAAAATTATTGAATTTCTAAAAGTTATCTTTTAAAGAACTGAATATTATCAATGATTCCATAAGAATGGAAAAAATATTAGAAGCACATACATTTTCAATAAAATAGAGAACAGCACATTGAATTATAGAAAACGAACTTATTTCTCAGCAAATTTTCCAAATCTTGAAAGAGGGTTTTGGCTGTAGAACTATTTATTTATTCTTCTTACACTTGTGAGCTGCAAGCAAATCTTCAGAGGCGAATTCAGCTCCGCAAAAATCGCACTTGCTTCTCTCTTCTCCAGCGTGTCTAAACATGTGACGTTTGAGGTTAGAACTGTCAGCAAAACTTTCACTGCATTCCGGTTTTTCTCCAGTATGGGTGCGGGTGAGCCTGGTTAGGCTGGAACTGTCAGCAAAGCATTTATCGTACACCGTACATGCATAAGGTGTTTTGCCCGAATGTAAGCGCATGTGCTTGTTTAGGTTGGAACTTTGCCTAAAACGTTTATTGCATGTCTTACATTCAAAGGGTTTATCGCCCGTATGGGTACGGATGTGTCTGGTTAGGTTGAAACTCTTAGTAAAACGTTTATTGCATGTCTTACATGCATAAGGTTTATCGCCCGTATGGGTACGGATGTGAACGGTCAGGTGGGAACGGCGAGAAAATGTTCTGTCACAATAACTGCAGGCATGTGGTCTCACAACGCTACGAGAGAGTTCACGAGGTTCACCGTGATCTTCAGGAAGGAATTCTTTTGGACAATTGCTGGAATGGATTGGAACACTTGCATCAGTTGGAGGAACCGAGTCCATTGGATTATATTGCTCATTTTGATCGACCAAAATCGGTATTTCTGAAGATCTTTCATAATGTTGCGATATGAGATTTGTCGATGCATTGACGCCTTCATGGAAGTCGCATATAAATTGAGTCGACGTTTCATCCCTGAGAAATGATTCAGAACATTCCATATGGGAAGATGCGCTAGGAAGTTTAGCTAGTTGATTGATCAGTGTATTTCTCTGACCAAACGCCTCTTGAAACCCAGGCAAAATACAAGGTTCTGCCACATGCATGGGATTGTGTTGATCGGCGTCAGTCAAAGGTGTTGTTTTGGATGGGGTTTCTTCACCATGCGCCATGTTAGGAAACAGATAATCTGAAATGTCAGGATTATATTGATTCTGATTTGCATTTCTATACTTTGAAGGTATTTCAGCAGTTGCAGTCTCTTCACAGCTGGTTCTTAGATGTATGTCGGAAAGAACACTTTGTTGTGCCGAATAATTTATTTGACCCATAACTGAACGCCCTTCGTCACAGTTCATTGCCAGCGCAGATCTTGAATCTATATCTTGAACCAAGTTAGCAGAACTAGATCGAGGAAGGGTTGCGGAACTTTGACGGTGTTGGTTTCCAAAATTCCTGCAATAATGAACTTCAAAATCTGTAACATAGGCGTTGCAAAATTCACAATTCCAGATTGCCATATTTGTTAATAAAATTTTCTAAAAATATTGACTGACTAAAATGCTGTTAAAAAATTAATTTAAAAACATGAATCAAATTTATTTATACCTTCATTTAACAATAATGTTGAACAAAATTTTTTTTCTCCACACCCTTTATATACTTTCCTTTTTTTTTTCTATCCTTGACGTCAAATGAAACTTCACAAATTAAAGCATCGGAGGTCCGAACAGAAATTAAATTATATTTGCTAAATAACTGTCTTACAGGAGCCATCTTGTCGCACTAGTGCTAAATGAAAGTCTACCTAACGGAAGACGTCTCTAATTAAGGCATGACTTTCTCTTCTAGTTAGAAATAATGTTTTTTAATATAAAAGCTTTCAAATGTACTTTTTATTAAATGTACCAAAATATCGTTATTTTCAATTTTCGAGGCACTTTGATCTGATGTCGTTCAACATAAGGAATATATGTAAGATATTTAGATTTACCCATGATGCCCTTTTTAAGGGCCAAACTTCAGTGCAATCTCGTTTTAGGGCAGAAATTTTCAATGCACACTTCCCTGAAATTCTTACTGGGGATTTTCATTATCCTCTACATCAAGCCCACCGGAATGTCTACATACGAACACGGATTTATCATGCCTATAACTTCCAGAGAAACTAGAGAGATTTCAGCTTAGTATATTGAGTTTTGATCAAGACCTGTCAAGAAATTTAGCGCTCAGTAAACCAGACCGAACAGTGAATAATGAGAGTTGTATAATTCTATATATTAATATTAAAAAAAAAAGTTATGCTTTCTGAAATTGGGAATAGAAAGTAATTTTTGGTTTGTTATGTCTCTATACAGTCAGGTTTTGCACACTTTTGGCTAATTAGACCGGGACCTATAGTGGATAAACGGGGATTCGGCACACCTCCCAAACATCCATGTCAGTGCCAGGATTCGAACCTTAAGCTTATGGTATCTATGGCCAGAGTATAATTTGGGGAAAAAATGGAATAAATTATTTTGTAATATTGTTTTTGGTTTGTAGTTAACCAAAAAAGGGAGGTCGTGCTGCAATGGGTACCAATATACTGCAATGTGCAGTTAAACGAAGAAGCAGATGTCCTTGCAACGCAAGGATGCGCTATGAACCAGCCAGATCACCCTCTCACCTACAGCGCCAGCTGCAACAAATTTACATTGGGTATCGCGCAATGCAAAATTCTGTTATGATAAAAAAAAAATTCTGTTTTTAATTAGGAAAATAATTATTTCATGATATTGGGATTAAATAAAAATTAACTTCTCTCCAGCTTAAGCGTTTAATATCAGAACTGCACATTCAATACTTAAGCACAATTTATTACACTGAAGGATATAACATTACGATCTAGAATTCATCAGAGTTATTCACAACAGAAGACCTTCTCCTGATAGTAACGAGACCAATTGTAAAGCTAGTAATAGTTGCAGTATAGATTCACATGTTCAGTCTATTTATTTGCGTCTCATTCCAAGCAATTGCCTCATTTAGAAGTTATTCATTTTGATTTCTCTCACAACAAGCTACATTTAATAATTTTTCTTCTGCCACGAAAATTAAATCTCTTTTCGGGAAAAGCAGCTCTAGGTGGTGGTATTCCAGCAAGACTCGTAAATTATCTGCCTGATTATTATCTGAATTATTAATTAAGCATCTTTAATAACATCGGATTCACATTTAACACACCCGTGGAATGGCTTAACTCTCAGTTATTTTCTATTCGAAAACCAAACAAAGACTTAAATTCAATCGCATGCTGTCGTCCAGTTGCTTTAACCTCAGTGTTATGCAAAATATTGGAAAGATTAATTCTTCATAAGTTTATTTCTTTTTTGAAATACGGACAAATTACGTCCCTATCATATAGATATAATTATATTTAAAGAGGTTAAAAGCATACTTTATTAAGCTAAAATTACGCATATAATTACGTTTGGTTGGTCGCTCTACAGTTGTTTTATGCACACTTTAGGCTGAATATACCGGGACGTACAGCTTAAAGTGGATTCCGGACCTCTTAGAAACGTCCATGCCACCGTCAGGTCTCAAACCTGATGCCTGGAACCAAAGGTCAGAGAGTTAGCTAATTGGCCATCAGGAGCATACTTATGTTTTGAGAATCGGATTCACTTTGAAGTATTTCCATCTGAGGATAGAGGGGGGCAGGGGGAGGCTGTTCCTCCTATTGTTCGACATTTAATTTTCTAAATTTAATTTTTAAATTTGTGCAAAATTCCTCGATTTTTATTGGACACTCATGCATTGAATATCTGCTTTACGCCTCATTCTCAATCACCATCGATGCTCCTCGTTTCTGACATGAGTAAAGGTAACACACGCCCCCAGATGATTCGTACCAGAGCTTTCATAAACGAGCCATGAATAAGGTAATTGTGCAATGCCAATGCGCAGAATTACCTGATTCATGGTAAAAATTAAAATATATATATATATATAATTCAACTTATATTTTTGGTAAAATTAAAAAGACCCCGATTCATTTAGGATATTTATGATAAGTTTAGTTTCCTCATTTTCAAATTATGCGAATTTAGTACTTGTGCAAAATAGTTCTTTAGAAATGGTGCATGATACTGTGCTCTTTTGACTGTGAATTAAGCGACTTTTCTCTCTCTAAGATTAGAAAAAATGTCCCTTAAAAATGCAATATATTTTAAAAATCATGAGACATATTAAAATAAAAGCTAAGAATTTATCTTAAAATAAAAGAAGGAAAGTGTCTCAAACAATTTCAAATATTTGATTAGACACGATTGTGATCCAATCATTTTAATCTAAAGTTAGTTTATTAAGTCAGTGCAGTCTCCTTATGTTTAGCATTATATCTTTTTCTCTCATGACTTGTTTACCCATCTCTCTACGCCAAAAAGGCATGTTTTCAAGTAAGCTGACATGTGAATCAAGAGACTCAAATGACCACCTGTATGATTCAAAATGTATAGGTTTTATTTTTAACTTTGCATTGTACAATTTTCAGTTGTCCCAAATAGCAGTTTATGATCAAAACAAATAGTAATATATTGGTTTAAATCACATAAGTTTGTAGCAAAAGTTCACTGCAATTATTAAATTCGATATGCAATTTTTCAAAAGAAGAGGACAAGTAGTTTTAATGCAATCATTAAAAATAATTTCATATAATCCTTCAGGAATCAGGAAATGTTCATGGAGAAGGAGTTTTTAAAATAATGTTTAAATCTCACGTCAGGAGCAATAGAAAGTTATTTTCGATAATTATTTACGAATCTTTTTTTTTGTCACAACTGCACATTCTCTTCAAAGCTGCCGGTCTTTTGAGTTTATGATAGGGAGAAAGTATTAAAAAAATATTTACGATAACAATGCGAGTTGTAACATTACGAATACACAAGTCGTAATCGACAATTTCTTCGAGTAGTTAAAGCCGATTAAATTTTCACTACAAAACAATGTTGGACAAATAATGTTTATTTGCGCAAAGTGATCATTCCGATAAAAAGAAACTTCCGAAAGTCTCAACAGAGATTAGATGCACAGATGAAACATGTTTTTGTTTATTCTGCGATTCAAGTCGCCAATGAACCTGCAATTTCTTGTTTTTCGAAAAAATATTTGAAGTAGAACCATTATAGAAAATCGCAGGGTTATAAGCTACGAGAATATAATTTTGAAAAGACATGCTGGTATTTACTACTCGGAAATTTATTATTGCAAAAACACCGAAAAATATTCATGTCAGTGTAAAATATTTTGATTAAAATTTAACTTAAAATTTTTGAAAAAAAAAATTGTGGCTGAAAAAATTGTTTCATTTTTATCTACTCTATTGAACATAATTACATTTTAAAATGATGAATTCAAAATGAGGACGGTTTGAAATTTTAGTTTCATTACTAAAACACTCATAACTATTATGAATCTCACAGTTAGTAAATGGTTATGTATAATGTGGTTATAAGTGAACATATTTTCTAGTCTAATGTCGATAACATTCTTGGAAGAAAATAACATTCAGTGATGAAGATGTTATTTTAAACGTTAGTCTTCACCAATACATTTAGTTAGTTTCTTTACTGCAATCTATTTTTCCACGGCGATCGCACTCCCAGATCATGCAAACGAATTATTAGAAGTTTAAAAAAATAAAAACAATATTTCGCATTCAATTAATGTTTTACGAATAAATTCAAATTGGTCAACAGTAAAGATCTTAAAACATTTACAAGATTGAATTCATATAACTCTCGTCATATTATTCATATTAATACCTCCGAGAAATTTGCACTAAACGTGAACTGAAACCTGTTGCATTTCAGAGAATTTCAAAATCTTTCATTTTAAGCACAATGCAACCCTCCCAACCCAAAGAGATGCTAGTAATTCTAAGATTATATATTCCTTATCAGAATCAATATATTCTTCCAAATTGCTAACATTCTTAAAATAGGAAGACAAACAACTAGAGAAAGCATCCCAATAGTACTATAAAAAACACTATTATTTTTTTAAGAAAAACGATAATAAGCACTCATTATATAATTTATATCCGAAAATAGAGAACTAATAACCTAAATTAATTTTCGAAATCACACAATGAAATAATTTTCGAAAGCACAGTTAAGTAGCTTTTTAATGCATAAAGAATTCAGAAACATTAATCAAAAAGTCACCAATGCAATATTTAATACTCATTAGTAAAATAAGAGAATAACAATAAACTACATTTTTCTAAATATAAACATGTTCAGAAGATTTAAAAATTCTTTTCTACACTATCTGCAATTACACGTGAAGTGTTTCAACTGCACACATATGAAATAATTAAGAAAAACTAAATGCAACACAAATTTGACATTAAATTGACATTATGACATTAGTGTAGTAATAATAAAATCTAAAGTTATCCAGTTGTAAAAATATTAAAAGCTAATATTTAAAAAGTTACATTTCAAGCATTAATTTAAAAGTGATATGTTCTAAAAATATAAATTAGGCACATTAAAAAGCAATTTTAATTATAAAGCATTACATATTTTACTAAAGATGAATATATTAATTAAAATACGCAATTTCATAGTAAAAATTACAATATGCATAAATAAAATGTATTGAAAATTATTGAATTTCTAAAAGTTATCTTTTAAAGAACTGAATATTATCAATGATTCCATAAGAATGGAAAAAATATTAGAAGCACATACAGTTTCAATAAAATAGAGAACAGCGCATTGAATTATAGAAAACGAACTTATTTCTCAGCAAATTTTCCAAATCTTGAAAGAGGGTTTTGGCTGTAGAACTATTTATTTATTCTTCTTACACTTGTGAGCTGCAAGCTAATCTTCAGAGGCGAATTCAGCTCCGCAAAAATCGCACTTGCTTCTCTCTTCTCCAGCGTGTCTAAGCATGTGACCTTTGAGGTTAGAACTGTCGGCAAAATTTTCACTGCATTCCAGTATGGGTGCGGGTGTGCCTGGTTTACAGGAAACAGTTTGTATAGCGGTGAGAATATTTGTGCAATCTAGTTTTATTTTCTGTCTATTTTAATTTCACTTTTTGCTTATGTCCGGTTTAGTAGTCCATAACTTTTTAGCGTGAGTCTTATACTGACTCTCCCACTAAGTTCCAAGGGCCACGACCTAGGTTCAGTGGAAAGTTATAGTCATATACATATCATTGGACATAATTAAAATATTTGGAATTAATTATCATTAATCAAAATTAAAATATTTAATGAATTACTTTATTAATTATAGTTAGGATGTCATTAATTACAGTTAGAATATTCAATTCAGAACATCACTATTTATCACCATTAATGAGTGTTATGAAATCATTTACAGTTATAATAATCAATTTCATTATGTATAAATTATTGTTTTACTTAATTGGTAGCTCCATAAAAACATCTGATTATTATTTTATATTATTGACTTAAATCGTAAATTTGACAGTGTATTTAAAATAAAATGTGGCGGAACGAATGAATGGTGCTGCCGGGCCGGTGTTGACCCGCGGGCCGTAGTTTGGAAACCCCTGGTCTTGATGATACAACTCGTTGTTATATTAACCAAATCCAATGTGTAGAAAACTAAAAGAAAAAGATTGAATAGTTTCTGAAAGTATTTAAATAAATTGATATGATGTCGAATATGGATGAAATTTTTTTAAAAAGTTATAACTAAAAATAATTCAATGATTGGTCATATTGAAGAAGTCAAATGATGATTGGTTTCTTTATAAAACTATTTATATAATTTTTTTTTTAATTTAAATTTATATTTTTAAAATTTTTTAATTGGTTATAAGAAAAAATTCTTTTAATTTATAAGTTTAAATATATTGATGCCTATAGGAGCAAATTAAGAACTTATCAAATTAGGAATGATCTCTTTTTACAGAAAAGTACAGAAAGAAATTTAAAAAAAAATGTGATAAAGTGTTAAAATATTTTTTCTTTCAAATTACTAACAGATTTTTTAACCTTTTTTGTACACATTTGGTATTTTCCCATTTGATATTATGGGTTGTGATACAATAAAATGAAAGCAACATCTTTACAGTAATTATTTCGAATATTTAATGAATTTATTAAGAATTTATTAAGAATTATATTAAAGAAAAATAATTCTGTCATTTACTTTACATTTTTACCATCGATCAATTGCAACTCGATTTAACAATTGTAATGACTCAAAATTAATGTTAATTAATGCACAGTTAAGAGAGTTTGTGAAATAAACTAGATCCAACGTTCACAGTAAATAATTTGTATTAAAAAAACATCTACAGGTTTTGTAGGAAAATGTAGATATTACATTTATGAGTTTAATTCAGCATAATATTAAACAAATTTTAAATAATTTAAGGTCAAGAAATTGTACGTTCCAGTTTGATTTAATTCATATGATAATCTATTAAAAATATTTATAAGCGAATTACAGAACAAAATACTTTGTAGATTAAATGTTCAGTAAATTCGTTAATTGCATTCAAGTCTAACCATAACGATTTTCCAACCTTATTTTGTTCGCCGTCGAAGATAAGATTCAGAATACCTATCCATTCTTTCAGCATTACCTCAATTTCATCTACTTATCTTGTTCTTTATACTTCTGACTTTTTACAGCTTCCATATCACTACATTCATTGAAAGCTATTTTACATGACATTACAGGCGATTCCTTCTAAATGCAAGTTTTTGATATGCACGAAGTAACCAAGTTAATTTTGGAAAAAAAGAACGAAACATTTTCGAGCTTTGTGCTTTGATTCAGCGAAGAATCGTCATGAATAGATTATATTATATTGTTAACTTTTTCCGTTTGTTCCATGGAGCGCGAGAAAATGTCTGAAATCATTCTAAGGTTTTGTTTATTTAAAAAGCGCGATGCCGTGTTATAATATATTTAAGTAATTTTTAAATAATTGAATCTAAAGAAACACAATTATATCGGAATTATGCGTTTTAATTGCGAAATGGTACCTCATAAAATCAATAATGTAAAATATAATTTAAAATGTGACGCATTTCGCCTTAGATCTATATTTAACAATTTGGAGCATACGCATTTCTGGAGTTGTCGATAAAAACTTATTAATTCAACTTCTTATCATGGAAGAAGCGGGCAAGCAACATGGCATTAACAATGCAAGCGTAATCTTTGTTTGTCAAGAAGGTTTTCAGTAACCGATATCAATAAAAAATAACTATATGAGCTTACAATTAGGTTCATTCTATGTTAATGGTCATGCACAATGAGAATTCTCAAGCACAACGCATTCTCAAGTCTAGTGACGATATTCGTGAAGTAAAAAATAATATTCAAAATGCAGCGGATTTTTAAAAACAAAATTGTTTCCAACGCGTTTGATTAGCCACATTATTGCAACCCATTTTCCACGGCGATTGCAAGTCCAGATTAGCGAATAAATTATTAGAAGGTTGAATAAAATAACTACACTATTTCCCAATCAAGACTTCATGATGGTCCCAATCACAATAAAATGATTTTGTCCAATTCACGATAAAATATATACATTCATGTTTTACGATTAAACTGTAATTGGCCAACATTAAAGATCGTAAAAGGTTTACAAGATTGAATTTATATAATTGTCGTCACATTATTCATAAAATTAACTCCGATAAATTTGTGCTAAATGCGAACTGAAAAATATTACCTTTCAGTGAAATTTACAGTAATTCATTAAAAGCGCAATGCATCCCCCATCCAAATAGATATTATTGGATCTGAAGATAAAATCTTCCCTAACCAAATCAATATGTTCTTCCAACTGACTAAAAATCTGAATATAGGAAGACCAGCAACTAGAGAATGCTCGCATTAGTTCTATGAAAACATTTTTTTTAACAACGATAATATGCACTCTTTAAATATTTGCCGTCAATTGGCTAGTTCTCTGGCCGTTGTTACTATAGGCTTCGGGTTCGAATCCTGGCGGTAGCATGTATGTTTGTTAGTGATCCGGAAACCACGTTAAACTGCTGGTCCGGGTTTATACAGACTAGAGTGTGTACAAAATCACCATAGTGCAAAAAGAAGAAATTCTTTTTCTACACAGCATCATCTGCAGTTACTTGCGAAGGATTTTGATTGTATACGTATAAAGTATTTAAAAAAAACTAAAGGCATTAAAAAAATTAAGAGCATTAAATTGGCATTAATTTAATGAAATTCTCCCCTTTAATATTAATATTTACAACTGCATTCCAAACAATTATTTAAAACTGATAAGTAGTAAAAATTTAAAATAGTTGCACCAAAAAGTTAAAATAGGAATTAAAATACACAATATGCATAAATCGCAAACTGTATTCAAAAATACTGATTTTCTAACGAAATGTGACTTTTTCAAGAACGTAATATCAGTAAATCTTACAAATAGAACGAAAATTTGAAAGACATACATTTTAAATAAAATAGATCACATTGCACTGAATTCTACAAATTTTCTTGTATGCCAGTAAGTTTTCTACAATTATCGCATTTTCCTCTACGAATAGAACAGCTTACTTGTTTTCCCTGCATTTCCGAGCTCAAAACAAGTCCTCTGAGGCGAATTCATCGACTCAGAATCACACTTTATTATGTAGACGCATGTGACGTTTGAGATTGGAAGCGAGAGCAAAGCATTTACCACATTCGGTACATTTATATGGTCTGTCGTCAGTGTGGACGCTACTGAAGTGTCTGCGCAGTTTGGAAGGCCGAGAAAAGCATTTATCACATTGCATACATTTATGTAGTTTTTTCCCAGGGTGGACGCTGCTGAAGTGTTCTTCCAGTCTGGAATGGGAAACAAGGCATTCACTGCATTTCGTACATTTATGTAGGGTTTTTCTGTTATGTATTCGCATGCGCGAGGTCAGGTGGGAACTCTGAGTACAGCATTTATTGCATACCGTACATTTATAAAGCTTTTCGCCTGTATGGGTGCGGATGTGACTGCTCAATCTCCAACTGTAAGAAAATGTTTTGTCACAATATTTGCAGGCATAGGGTCTCGCATGACCACGAGAACTGTCGTGAGGTTCAATGTTATCTTTCGGTGGAAATTCTTCTGGGCATTTATTGGAATGGATTGGTCTAATTGCATCAGTTGGAGGAATCGGGTCCATGGGATTATATTGTGCATTCTGAACAGACAAAATAGGCATTCCTAACGGTGTTTCATAATGTTGAAATAACTGATTGTTTGATGTATTGTCGCTTTCATTGGAATTGGATGCAAAATGAGACGACATTTCATCCGTGGGATATGTTCCAGAACATTCCACTTGTGACGATACATTCAGATGTTGAAATTGGTTCCTCAGTGGATTTCTATGGCCAAATGTCTCTTGAAACCCAGGCAAAAAACATGGTTCAGCAACAGACATGGGAGCTTCGACAGGGGGATTTGGATACCAGTCTTCACAATAATGGAGATTTTGATTCACGATTGTACTATTATCGTCAGATGGCTGTAGCGGATATGCAGATTCGGTTTGATTTTCTTCACCATGCGCCATGCCAGGAGACAGGCAATCTGAAACTTCAAGATTAAACGGATTCTGATTCGCAATTCCATACTGGGAAGACACTTCAGCAGCGGCCGTATCTTCACAGTTGGTTCTTTGATGCATGTTGGGAATGATGATATGTTGCCGTGATGAATTAGTTTGATTCATAGATGGCACCCTTTCTTCATAATGCATTTGCTGTGTTCTTAAATCAATATCTTGAGCTATGTTACCGGAACTAGATCGAGGAAGGGTTACGACACATTGTCGGTGTTGTTTCCCGAAAGTCCTGCAACTATGAACTTCAAAATTTGTAACATAGGCGTTGAAAAATTCGCAATTCCTGATTTCCATATTTCTTGATAAAAGTATCTTAAAATATTAAGTGACTAAAATGCAATTAAGAACACAAAAAAAATTGACTAAAAATATCAATAAAATTTACTAAACCTTCATTTAATAAGAATGTTGAGCAAATTTTTTATCTCTACACCCTTTATATACTACATCTTTTTTTTAAATACTTAACGTCAAATGAAAATTTACAAGTTAAAGCATTGAAAAACTAACAGAAATTAATTTGTAATTGTTAAACAAGCTGTCTTACTAGAACTATGTTGTCACTCTAGTGCAGACGTTTAGCAGATTCTCATTTACACAAGTTGCCCTATTTTAAGAGTCCAAACTTCAATGCAACCTCATTATACTGCAGCAATTTTCAAAGCTCACGTCAAGTGATGGTTAATAGAAAATTCCAGAATAGTCCTCCTCAAGCCCACCGGAAAGTCTATTTACGTCCACAAATTTATCATGTCCATCCATTCCATAGAAACTGGAAAGATTTCGATTGAACATCTTATGTAGAGTTTTTACACAGATCTGTCAAGAAATTCAACGCGCTGTAAAATGTACTGAATCGGTGATAATTAGAGTTATATAATCCTATATATCAATTTTTGAATTTGGAATAGATTGCTGAAGATAGAAGTTTGGAATAGATAATAAGTTTTGGTTTGCTTTGTGCATCTGCGGTCAGTTTTTTCACATTTTTAGCTGATTAGACCGTGATCCACTGTTTATTGGGGATTCCGAACCTCTAAAAGACATCAATGGTCCTCCAAGATTCGAACCTGAAGCCAGTAGGACCAATGGCCAGAGTATAAATTGTACAGAAAATAAAATAAATTATTATGCAATATTGATTTGAGTGTGTGGTTAACAGAAAAAATCGAGAATCCCGCTGTAATGGGTCCCTGGACACTGCGATGTGCGGGGAAAGGAAAGGGCTGATGCTCTCGCCAAGCAAGAATGCAATATGAATAAGCCAGATTGTCCTCCCACCTACAGCGCCAATTGCAGCACCATTAATATAACTGCGACCAATTACGTGAATAGTTCAAGAAAGCAACCCGAAAAGGGTTAAAGGTGGGAGAATCTCTACAAACCGATGGACCTTCCGTGGAGAGTCGCAGTTGCCACCTTCCGTATGTCTACGGGGGACGACTTCCAAGAACATCTTAGCTGAATCGGAATCACTGACTCGCCAACCTGCCTACTTTGCTCCAACTGTAACGGCACTGCAGACCATCTCCCATCTTGAAGTGCATTTGACGATGCCGACCACGACAGAAGCTACCAGGAGATAGCAAATCTTTAATGGGTAGCAAAGCGTCGAATTGCCGAGATTCCACGTATGGGCATTAGCGCGTCCCGAATATAAATGCCCCCCCCGAATTCATAAAAATTTGATTTCTGGATCACCGACTAAATAATAAATATTACTCTGAGCATCTCTCTACCTCTCTGTATGTCTGACAGCTTATATTGATTCGGAATGTGTTACAAAGACCAAAATCCCAGCTGTATTTAAAGATCGTATAGAAAAAAATAATCGAAATTATTTTTTTGAGTAAGTATGCAATCTGCAGGCATGTTCCATTGGAGGATCCTTGACATCATTCAGCAGCAAGTAGGAGCATCTCTTACATCAGCAACGAAACAATTCAGCAACAATCGCTTGGTTCAGTTATTGCAGAAACCAAAACAGGCAAAGATAAAAATCAAATGAATAGTAACAAACTTGATGGCAAATGATTCTGACACTCAAGTACTTCCAATGATCAAAGTACATTTACATTATATTTGTATTGTATTTTGGATCAGTGGACATAGTGAATTTACAAAGAAAAAAATTGATTTTCTGCTCTGAGCCAAAATATAATTCCATCTTAATATCAGAATACATAATTTGAGTTCACCCCTACTAAATTTACAATGAAATGATAATTGCGATTATTTTTGCGTACGGTTAAATTCAGTTTTGCTTTTTTCAATTTCCTAGTATCCATTTTTAATGGACGACAGTGTTAAATAGCATATTGTAATGAAAATAATTGTTTTCTATAGACGAAAATTCTATTAACAATGAAGATCCTCCATTTCAATGGCTACACAGTTTACAAAATAGACACGCAAGACAACAAAAGACGGAGATGTTTGCTCATAGCACTAAAATCTGTCTTTCCTTAAGTTGATGTTTTCATTTGTCTCATCTGTCACGCTCTTATAAGGAAACTGATGTAGTTCTTAAGCACGTTCTTTTCGAAACAGTTATTGTTATCAATATATAAACTGCTAAATTTTACTTCTATGTGACATAGCTTGACATGTATGACTTATTTTTTTCTATGTGACATAGCATCTAGTTTCAAATACATACATTATTCTGATTTTAATGTCAGACATCAAATATAAAGACCCTTTACCTCGATTAGCATTTCCAAAACACACATGAATCGGGTCCTAGAAAATAGTTTAAATATTATCAACACGAATATTCCCTCTTATTGCAACTCTTATTTACTTTTCGTTGTTTATAGATTTTAGCATATCAAGAGTAGACATTTAGTCTGTTATTGCATTTTTTTATATATTAAGATCCACACAATAGACATAACTTGCCTGTTGAAATATATATTCAAAAAAAAATACCACCAAAAAATTCCATCAACACCAAATTGCTCGGACTTCATCTATTGACCAAGGATCTTTTTTAAAATGTTATTTAAATTATAATATTTCGTTATTTATAACGTTGACCAAAACTTCCATGGTTGAACGTAATGTAGAATTTTGCTATTTGAAAAAAAGAAAATTTCCTTTTTAATTACGAAAAAAAAATTATTTGAGGACATTTGAAAGAAATGAAAATATAACTCCTCTCCAGCTTAAACCTTTAGTATCACAATTACTCATTCAGAACTTAAGAACAATTTATTACACTGCAGGATACAACGGAAAGTTCCGTAATGCACAGTGTTAATCCCAATAGAAGATCTTTTTATGATAGAAATAAGACCATTTGCAAACCTAGTAATAGCTGAATTAGAGATCCAAATGTTCAGTCTTATTCATTTGCATCTCATTCCAAGCATGTCATTAGTAATGAAGTTACTCATTTTGATTTCTGACAAACAAGCTACGAATAACAATTGTTCTTCTAACATGGAGTTAAATCGCTTTTCGTAAAATACAATTGTATCCACTGATTGTAATCTGGCAAAATTTGTAAATTAACTGTCCGATTATTATCTGCATCAGTAATTAAAGAGGAGAGCCGGATTAATTTTAAAGTTTTTTTCATTTTGTCGGAGAGAAGGCCCCTCCTCCTATTTTCCGACGCTAAATTCCCTGAATTTAATGAGAAGTTTGGAAGCATTTTAATGAGCGATTTTTATAGATCCTAATGACCTCATTCCAATGGGGATATCAATTTTTTTCTATGGCAAGTATAAATGGTATAAAAGACGCAGGGGTTGACGTTTAGGGGCAAACAATTGCATTATACAATATGTTTTACATTTGTTTGAGTATTAACTAAAAACCCTGTGTTAAATCCTAAAATTTTTATTTGAAATTAATTCGTTTTATTTGTTACTGAAATCTGTTTTTCTTATAAAATATTATCAAAGGTAAATCCAGTTTTGAATTTCCTAATTATTTAATACTTTGTTGCCACTTTTATTCTTATTGAATAACTTATTATAAATAAGCCCAATAAAGAGTGATATTTCAACTAAATTTAACTTAAAATGGAAATACACGGAGTTAAATCCAAACGTGAAAGGGTATAACATGCTAAGCTATACCATGTTATGCATACTATACTATTTTCGGAAAAAGTAAAAGTAAAGCAATTCACATAAAAAGTAAACTTATTGAAATGTTGAACTAAATATTCCTATTAATTACAATCTTGTTTTCACCCAAATATTGTTTCAATTGTTTCTTTGTTTTCGTTTCTACAACAGTAAAAACATGTTTTTAAGTGGAAAACACGTAAACCAACCCAAGAGTGTGATGAGAGAATAATTTTGAAAAACACAGAGAAATTCAGTTTGTTTACATGATAGCAATAAAATTTTCAAAAACTCTTGTCTTCTTAATTATCAATTAGAATTATGTGTTTGGATTCCGGATGGTAACATCATAGAACGATTATGCTTTTAAACATAATATAAAATGCGATGCATTTCGTCTTCCCTCCATATTATTTTAACAATTTGGAGCATACACCTTTCTGGAGTAGTCGATAAAAATTATTAATTAAACTTAGTATAGAAAAAGTGGTTGTATGGTAGACAAAGCATTAACAATGCAAGATTAACCTTTGTTCGGCTGAAAAGCGGTTTTCAGTAACTGATATCAATCAAAAATCAATATATTAGATTAAAATTTAGTTCACTTTATGTCAATGGTCATGCACAATGTGATTATGAGTGAACGTATTCTAAAGTCTAGTGTCGCTAACATTCTTGGAAGTAAACAATAATTATTCAGTAATGAAGATTTTTTTAAATGTTAGCTTTCAATTTAATTAGTCACATTATTGAAACTCATTTTCCACGGCAAACGCAAGTTCAGATTACACGAGCGAATTATTAGAAGATTGAAAAAATAACTGTAATTTTCCCCAATTCACGATAAAATGACGGTTTTGCCTCATTCTCAATAAAATATTTACATTTATGTTTCCCGATTAAACTGAAACTGGCCAACATTTAAGGTCGTAAAGAGTTTACAAGATTGAATTTATATACCTGTCGTCATATTATTCATAGAATTACCTCCGAGCAATTTGTACTAAATACGAAGTGGCCAATGTTTCATTTAAGCAAATTTTATAGTGTTTCTTTATAAGCATATTGCATCCTCGTTACCATGCAAATAATAAGTCTAAAGATAAAATAATCCTTAACAGAATCAATATGTTCTTTCAAATTATTAAAAAGCCTAATATAGAAAAACAAATAACTAGAGAAAGCATCTCATTAGAATTCATAAAACACTGTATTTTTAATATAGATAACATATTGGCCTTAATTATTTGCGGCCTGGTGGACAATTGGTAGCTCTTCGGCATATGATACGATAGGCTCAGGTTCGAATCCTGGCGGTGGAAGGGTATGTTTGTTAGTAATCCACATTACACTGTCTAATTAACCGAAGTTGTGCACTAAATGACCCCAGATCGACAAACTGAACCTCAGTTATTTTATATCGGAAAATGTAGAACCAGTATCCTGATTTAAATTTCGAAACCGGAGATTCTCCCATTTTTCGAACCAATTTATTTTACTAAATGAATTTATAACAGGATTCGAATGCATTTTTATGAACAATTTTTTATAGATACTAATGCCCTGAATCCAATGGTAATATCCTTTTTTTCCTATGACCAGTATAAAGGATTTAAATCGGGGTTGAAGTTTCGAAGCCAAAAATTACAATATACTATGCGTTTCACATCTGTTTGAGTAATAATTTTTAATCGTGTGTATCTACAAGCTATGGTTTAAAATTTTAATTGAAATTAATTGTTTTATTTGATACTGAAATTTCTTTTTCTCACAAAATATTATTAAAGGCAAATCCATTTTTTAAATACCTAATTATTTAATATTTTTGTCAAGTTTTCAAATTTTAAGTTTCATTACTAAAACCCTCATAACTATTATGAATATCACAGTTAGTTATTCTCACTGTAGTGTAAAACATTTAATAAGGCATAGTTATTGATACTTAACAGCAACACATTTCTACAGCATGTCAGCTGGCGAATAATTGTCACCCAAAATTAAACGATCAACAAATTTTACGAAGCCTACGATGTAAATTTCGTGGCATAAATTAGTTAATTGCATTCAAGTTTTCCCATAACGATTTTCCGAAGTTATTGTTTTCTTCCGATAAGATTTAAAATACCTATCAAATCTTTCAGCAAAATATCAATTTCATATGCTTATCAGTGCTCAGTATTCTGCGGAATTTTTACAGCATCCATATCACTGTATTAATTGTAGGCTATATTACATGACACGCAAAGTGATTCATGCGAACGGCAAGTTTCAGCTATGCTTAAAGAACTGAGTTCAACACAGAAAATAAGAACGAATCATTTTCGTGCTCTGAATGGGAATTCAGGGAAGAACAGTCATTGATTCCAATATCATATTATGTTAATTTTTTCAGTTTTGCCCACGGAGCGTGATAATATATCTGTGAAATCATTTTATGGTTTGGTTTATTTTAAAAGTGCGACGCCCATTAAAAATTATTGAAGTAATTTTTATGTAGTTGAATCTAAAGAAACATAATTATCTCGAAATTATTTGTTTGGATTGCCACATGGTACATCATAAAATGACCATGCTTTTAAAGATAATTTCAAATTGATGCATTTTGTCTTCCATCCATATTATTTTAATTATTTAGATCATACACCTTTCTGGAGTTGTTGAATTAAAACTTATTAATCAAACTTCTTAGCATAGAAAATGCTGTCGTATTGCCGAAATAGCATTAACAGTGCAAGCTTAACTTTAAATAAGGTCTTAACCGGCCGAAATAAGGTTTTCAGTAACCGATACCAATCGAAAACTCTTACATTAGTTTAAAATTATGTTCATATTATGTCAACTGTCATGCATAATGTGGTGATGAGTAAACATATTCTCAAGTCTAGTGTGTAGTAAGTTTTTTATTTCCAAGTATAACATTCTTGGAAATAAAAAAAATAATATTCTGTAATGAAGCTGATTTTTTTAAAAATTAACCTTCTCCAATAATGTCTCAATTAATGTAATTAGTCAAATTATAGCAGCCAATTTTACATTGAGATCGTGTGTCAAGAGTACGCAAATAAGTTATTAGAAGATTGAAAAGGAAAACTTACAATATTTCCGATTCAAGTCTTGATAACTTCTACGTCAGGATGAAATGATGATTTTGTGTCATTCACGATAAAATATTTACATTCATGTTTTACGATTAAACTGAAATTGCCAACATAATCGTAAAACGTTTTCAAGATTAAATTTATATAACTGTCGTCCTATCATTCATAGAATTAGCTCCGAAAATTTTGTACTAAATACGAACTGGAAAACGCTGCATTTCAATGAATTTTATAGTCTTTCATTGTAAACCCAATGCTAAAAGATATTAATTGTTCTAAAGATAAAATATTATTTAACAGTGTTAATGTTTCTTTCAACTTAATAAAAATCTTAATATAGCAACACGACCAAAGAATGCGTCGCTTAGTACTATTAAATCACTATTTTTTTAAGAATAATGATAAATGCACTCCTTAATTATTTTACGAATTGGTGACCAATTATCTAGCGTTATCAATTACCTTATCACAGGCTTCAGATTTGAATCCTGGCTGATTGTTAATGGTTCGGAAACCATGCTAAACTGTATGTACTAGAATTATTATCAAAAAGTTACCGTTATTTACGTTAATTTTTTTTTTATTTCTGAAAGTGAAGAATCAAAATTCTGATTTATTTTTCGAAATTGCACACGGAATTAAATTTGGAAACCCATTGAAATATGCAGTCGGTTGATTTAAATTCTAAATTTTTCACAAATATTAATCAGAAATGCAACAAAGCAATTTTGAATACCCATTTATTATTACTAAAACAAGAAAATAACAATAAACTAAATTTTTCCAAATATAAACATTTTCGGAAGAAATGATTCTTTTTCTACATAACATCATCTGCAATTACTTGCGAAAGTTTTCAATTTCATACATATAACGTAATTAAGAAAAACTAAATGTATGACAAAATTAAGAACATTATATTGTTAAAATCTTTAAAATCTTAAAATGTTTAATTAAAATTTAGTTAAAATCTTTCCTTTAATGCTAAAATAATTATAAGTAAAAGCTAGCATTTAAAGCTGCATTCCAAAAATGTATTTAAAAGTAATAAACTGCAAAAAAGATTTTAATTAAGCACATAGAAATTGTTTTTTAAAGCATTACAATTTTCACAAAAGGTGAAAATATTAATTAAAATCAACAATTGTATGTTAAATAAAATTAAATACTATATGCATAAATATCAAAAGTTATTTAAAAATTCAGAATATCTTAAAAGTTATTTTTTCAGGAACGGAATATTATCAGTGATTTTTACGCGTGGAAAAAATTAAAATTCATTTTTTTTAAATAGAGAATAGCGCAATGAATTACAGAAAACATATTTATTTCGTACAAAGTTGGGAAAAGAAAACAAAGCATTTACCACTTTCCTTACATTTATAGAGTCAACCGTTTGTGTGCATCCTGCGGACGTGTTCGCGCAGTTCGTCACGCCGAGAAAAGCATCGACCACATTCAGAACATTTATATGGTTTTTCAGTAGTGTGGATACTGCGGATGTGTCTCTGCAGATTGCCACGGCGAGGAAAGCATTGGCCACATTCAGTACATTTATATGATTTATCATCAGAGTGCATCCTGCGTACATGTTCGCCCAGTTTGTCGCGGCGATAAAAGCATTCTCCACATTCCGTACATTTATATGGTTTTACGGCAATGTGGATACTGCGGATGTGTTTGCGCAGTGAAGAAGGGTTAGTAAAGTATTTGCCACACTCCGTACATTTATTTGGATTTTCAACACCGTGAAAGTCCTGGACGTGTTCGAGCAGTGTGGAACTCTGAGAAAAGCATATACCACATTCCGTACATTTATGTGACCCGCCAGTATGGATGTCCATGTGCCTTGCTGAGGTTAGAACTATGAGCAAAGCATTGGTTGCACACCGTACATTTATAAGGTTTTTCGCCTGTATGGGTGCGCATGTGCCTGGTCAGGTGCCAACTGGAAGGAAATGTTTTGCCACAATATTTGCAGGCATAGGGTCTCGCACGACTACGAGAACGATCATGAGGTTCAAAGTGATCTCTCGGTAGGAATTCTTCTGGACATTTGTCGGAATGGACTGGAACGATTGCATCAGTTGGAGGAACGGGGTCCATCGGATTATAGTGAGCTTTTGGAACGGTCAAAATCGGTATTCCTGAAGATGTTTCGTACTGTGGCGATATCCGATTAGCCGGTGCATCCAAGTTTTCATTGAAATCGGATATAAAATGTGGCCCCATTTCCTCCGTGCGAGATATACTAAAACATCGCATTTGACAAGATGCATTAGGAGGATGAGCCATTTGATTCGTTAGTGTATTTATTTGACCAAACGTCTGTTGAAAGCCAGGCAAATAATATGGTTCATCTACATGCATGGGAGCGTCGGCGGAGTGTTCTGGATTAGAGGATTCACAACACTGGGGATTTTGATTCACGATTAAATAATTCTCTTCAGATGGATGTTGCAAGTGTACTGATTCGGATTGTCGTTCTTGATCATGCGGCCAGTCAGGAAACAGAAAATCAGAAGTTTCAGGATGGTATAGATTTTGGTTCGTGACTGCATGCTGGGAAAACGTTTCAGCAGCTGCCGTCTCTCCACATTCAATTCTTTGATGCACGTCGGGAAGAAAGCTTTGCTGCGTTGAAGAATTACTTTGATTGTGAAATGGCCATTGTGCTTCAGAGTCAGTTTGCTGCGCTGATACGGAATCAATATCTTGAGGCCTGATATCAGAAATAGAATCGAGGAAGGGTTGCGGAACTTTGACGGTGTTGGTTGCTATATTTCCTGCAACTATGAGCTTCAAAATTTGCAATATAAGCGTTGCAAAATTCACAAACATTCATATTTCTTAAAAGTTATAATATTTATTAAATTTAAAATTTATCTAAAAATAAGAAATCACTAAAATACAGTTAAAAACATACAATATTTATTTATACGTTCATTTAACAATAATGTTGAGCAAAATGTTTTTCTCCACACCCTTTATATACTATACATTTTTTTTTATCCGTGACGTCAAATGAAACTGCACAAGTTAGAGCATTGAAGAACTAAACCGAAATTAATTTGTAACTGCGAAATAAGCTGTCTTACTAGAACTATGTTGTCACACTATTGCTAAATGAAAGTCGACCTAATGAAAGACATCGTCTCTAATTAAGGCATGAATTTCTCTTCCAGTTTGAAATAAATGATTGTTAATATAAAAACTTTCAATTGTATTTAGTTTTAAAAATAATATATAAAAATGTTTTTACTTTCAATTTTTGTGGCTTTTGACCCGATGTCGTTGGATAGAAGGAAGGAAGATGTGTAGCAGATTCAGCTTTACCGAAGATGCTCTTCTAAAGGGCCAAACATAGTGCAACCTAATTATAGGGCAGCAATTTTCAATTTACTGGATATAATCGTCCTCCTGAAGCCCACCGGAAAGTCTACATAAGTAGCTTCGTATGTCGAGATTTGACCCCGATCTGTTAAGAAACTCAATGCGCATTAAACGAGGTACAACTGGAAATAATGCAAGTTATATAATCCTATATATTAATTTTCTTTAAAAGAAAATATGTTTTTGGAAATTGGCAATAGAATATAATTTTTCTAGAAAATGGAATAAAATATTATGCAACATTCATTTTGATTTGTGCTGGACTGCTGATCTTTTCTTCAATTGAGGACTTTGTATTTTTACTCCTGGTATTTTCTTTTCCATGTTATATATTTCTAACTAAATTTTGCCTTATCTTGATCTTCTCAATAAATTAGATTATTTCAGAGTACGGTGAAAGCCAGTTTTACTTTTTCACTTCTCCAATATCCATTTTAAATGGAGTACAGTGCTAAATAGCATTAGTTAATCAGATTATCTGCAAGAAATTACTTTTTTCCTATACAAGAGCCTTTCTTTACAAAGGGGATCCTTCACTTCCATGGCTAAGCAATTAAATAAAAAGACACAACTGTCAATGAAAAATGGAAGGGGCTGCCCATTGAATTAAAATCTGTTTTCTTTCAGTTGATATTTTTTTTAACCCTCTGTCGCAATTTTACAAAGAAATTGCTATAGTTCTTACAAACTTTCTTTAATAAACAGTTATTGCTGTCAATCAATATATATATTGCTAAATTTTACTTCATTACGCTATGATTTGACGTCATTTCAAATCCATGCATTATTCTGGGCGATTATAATATTAGGCATCAGGTATTCAGCCCTTCTGCATTTCCAAAACACTCATGTATTGGATTCTTGAAAATAGTTTAAATAATATCAGCAAGAATATTTGCACTTATGTAACTCTTACTGCATTCTCGCTTGTAGGTCTTACCCTATCGAGAGCAGGCATTTAGCGTGATATTACATTTTTGGAACTTTCAGAACCATACAATAGACATAACTTGCCTGTTCAAACACATATTCAGAAAAATAATAATAGCAATTCGCTAGGACATTGCCATTTCACCATTTATAACTTTGACTAAAGTTTCCATGGCAGAGAGAGCAATGCTGAATTTTTGTCATAGGAAAAAAATAACATTTTTCTTTTTATTTACGAAAATATTTATTTCATGATATTTGGATTAGATAAAAAAATAACTGTACTCCGGCTTAAACAGAATTACAGATGCAATACAGATACAGATTAAAATTTTAATATCAGAATTGAATATTCAATGCTTAAACACAATTTATACAGTGTAGGATATAATGATGATCCATAAAGCCTCTAAGTTATCACAATAGAAGATCTTCTGCTGATAACAATAAGACCATTTGCAAAGCTACGAATAGTAACGGTTGTATTAGAGATACAGATGTCCAGTCTAATTTATTTGCATTTCATTCCAAGCGTGACATTATTAATGAAGTGTTTGTCACTCTTAGGTCATTTGTGCACATTT
>BPLQ01009639.1:0-11907 GCA_021605075.1 Caerostris darwini
GTATGTATGGAGACCATTCAAATAAAAATGAATAGATGTGCAAGTTAATTTGGAAGAAATTTGGGAATGGGATTTGTGGTGCTTCCAGCACAAAATGTATGTCACTATCAGTCAGAGTCAAATTTTTATGGAATTTTTTTCTTCATTGTACAAATAAAAGACTTCATTTGTACAAAAAGTATTTATGATGACTTGTTGCGGTAAAGTGTCACACAGAACTTATTTGTACTTATGAGGAAACCACCAGAAGAAGTTTTTATGCATTAATTTTATTTAGATTTACAACTGTGAGTAAATGATAAGGAAATTCAATAAAGGAGTTCATTTGATGAGCAACATTTTCATTAATTTTAAATTTGATTGAATTTTTATAGACAATTTCAATGATTATTCCAGATATTCATCAATGGCGAATTGCATTTTAGTAAATTAACGTTCAGTTTTAAAAAGGTTTGCTGGCAGAAATAAATTTAACAGGACGAGGTCAGCAGATACATTTCCAGCCAGATAAAAGAAACCAACACTATTTATTTATTTATTTTTTTTAGTTATTTTTCAATATAATTTCCCCAAATATTAATACACTTGTTCTCTAATCTAATAATACCATTTTTATGAAACGAAACATCGAGCTCCTCCAAATACCCATTTACAGCATCAATAACCTTCTCGTTCCTGGCAAATTCTTGTCCACCAAGCCATTTTCCGAGGTTAGAAAAAATAGGTGGTAGTTGCTGGATGCTAAAACTGGCGAATACTGTGAATGAGTAAGTAAATCGAATTTTAGTTCATACTATGATTGACGAATATGCTGGAACATTTTGTGGTGACACATTTTTTTATGTGGACTCGTTATCTTAGCCTCTTCTTTTAAACACTGCAATAGTCTGACTTTTGTTGCTTAAGTCAAATTCATAGTTATAAGTTGAAGGAAAACTTTACTGTGTTTCCTCTTATAGGCAGGTAAATTCTGATATGAAAAATTTTTTCTATTGAATTTTAAAAAATTTTCCATATTCATATTCATTATTATACAACTCACTTAAAAGGCTGCCAAACACTAACTAAATTAGCTGTCATGCATTAAATAAATGATTGTTCTGAAATTTACATATAAACTAGTAAAAGTGAGACATTTGATTGCGAGCCTTGATCAAAGAATACATAGTTTGCAGTGAGACATTTGACTGCTTGTATCATCTCGTTAGGCTGAAAACTTACCAACCCACTGTCATATAATGTCAGACATTTGAGAAATGAACAGACCCTTTCTTTAAAGTATTTCAATGATTGTTAACGTTAATCAAAAAAAAAAAATCCCAAATATAAAGGCTATTCGAATGAATGAAGTATGAGCATTGCATTCCCTGCCAAAAATGTGTTGAATGAAAAACCACAAAAAGTTAACTGTTAAGTCATTGACAATAATAATGTCCTGTTAGCACAAAAATTATTTCAAGTTATTTCTTGCAGCTTTAAAAATGTTTTGGTAGAGGAAGTTTTAAGATGCTGACTTCGGGACACTATAGACCATAAAGTATGCAAAGTTTGTAAATTATCTGTTATTCTGTTTCGACCTAGAAATATTTGATTTCTATTTTTCTAATTTTCGAAATTTTAAATAATTACGATGCATCTAAATTCTGTTGAAATTTTCCTTCAAAGAATTCCTCTTCACTACTCGAATTTAAATGAATATGATAGTATAAAAAATAGCATGGCCTACACTTTGTGCCCCAATTTTTGATGAAGTAATCACATTGAAGAAGATAGTGTAAGGGACAAAATAGTAAATATTAATTTAGGATAATTAAAATAGAAGCCAATAAAAAATTTTTTTAACGATTTTCGAAACTGAAACTGAATAACTGATAGTGAATAACTATAACTAGTGAAATAGAGATTTCTATAATCACGATCTAAAAAATTATATTAATTCCATTATTAAAAAGGTTTATAAAAAGAAATTATGAATTTTTAATCAAATTCATCAAATCATTCATATTAAAATAATTGCTTTTGTTATTGAAATTAAAATATTAAATTCTAACACGAATTATTATTAAATTTTGAGATATCAACTTGTCAATCCAAGTGTAAAACTTACAATTAAACAAACTTAGAATGTCAGTTAAACAAATAAAAACGTCTTTTTAGATCATATGTAAGCATATTTAATTAGAATTTTTTTTTTTTTTAAATTGAACATTTTTGCAGTATACCCTAGTATGTTTTATCTTGAATAGGCATTTTAGTAACTAAATTCAACTCTAAATAAATAAAACCCATCAGGAAACTTTAAAAATTATATCATCATTCTAAAATGAGCTAAATTAAGCAGAATTTCGAAATAATTTTTCATTGCTTATATTCAGTTTGGACACGTAAACATAGAATAGAATATAATTTTAAAGAATACACAGTATTTTTAAATTTTACACTTTCTCAATAATTCACATGTTTAAAAACTTCAGTGCTCTATAAATATTTTAGTGAAGCACATTTATTTTGCACATCATAATATCTATCATAAAGTAAAATATTTTTTTTTATTCTGGTATTACTTGGTCTTTAATTATCAGTGAAAACAATAAAGGGGATTGGCAGTGTTTGTAGATTGTTAATCTGAATAATTGCTTTATACCTCACATTTCAGAATGTTCTTTGGTTAAAAATGTATGAAATTATTATCTAGTTCAATCAAATAAATAAAGTAGTTCAATATCAGTTGATAAAAAAGGAATTATTTGATTGTACATTAATTTTATAAATTTTTGAGAAACATTTAACCCATGCAAAGACGACAATAAGTTGAAATTGAACACTTCTACGAGGGAGTGACATGTATGGTTACCTGCATAGCTCTTCATTGCCTTAGTGAGTATCGACGGTATTAGGTGAGTAGTCAATTCCTTCCTAATTATTTTACAATTAAATTTTTTCGATATTTTCAAATAGTAGTAGTAACATGATGAGTGAATGTATGCAAGTTAACGATTTTCAACCATTTTAATCGTTTAAACTATTTCAAATATCAATGTTTCAATTATTATATACTCAGCAGTAAAATTCAATTTACATATGTAAGAAAATAAATTTTATTGTTTTAAAAAACATCATGTAAATATGTATTAATAAATTTGTATTAAAGATTGATGTAAAAAGAAATTTTCCTAGAAATTATTTTTGCTACGTTAATGTAAAATAATTAACTAATTATTAAAATACTCTCTGTTCTCAAAATCCTGTATGATTTCTTTCTTTTTTAATGAATAAAAAAATCAAACAAGAAACAAGTTTTTACAAATATTATTTTTTAAATTTTAAAATTGATAAATTATTTCACTATAATAAAATAAAAATTAGCAACCTATTTTATTAAATGATAAACAATTTACAATAAAATAATATACTGAGTTTACTAAAACTTTTTTTATAATATCACTTCAAATAATTGTATTAAATATAAAAAATATATATAGAATGTTACAAATTTTAATTTTAAAAAAGAAGAAATTAAATATATTAGTGGAGAAGAATATGTTTAAATTTTATATGATGCCTTTATTATTATATAAGTTTTATTATATAATTTATTATCATATATTATTATAATCCATTACGTTTAAATGCTTTTTTTTTAATTAGGAGCATCTGCTTTTGTGAAGAAAAAAATTTTCTGTAAAAAAAAAAAAAAAAAAAAAATTCTAAATTTTTTTTATCTGTGCTGAGTGCTTAAAGTATATTTATATTTTGGATCACATCCTAATTTGTTGTTCTCTGTGAGAACTTTTATACCAAAAAATACTCCTTAGTTAAATGATAGAGAATGAACTGCTTGGGAAATTGAATTGAAGGACAATTCGAAAACCGATAAACGAAGCAAATTCGAATAGTCTGGTCTTTCGTATCTGCAAGTCATAAAGTCTTTGTTTTGAGTCCTAGCAGGAGAGACGTAGTTGTGATTTCTTCTATAGTATGGATACAATGCAACAAGCCCTATATGTATGCTAGATAATGTTGTGTATACTACACATTTGTTACTCAGACAATAAAGTTCAAAGTGTTCTGCACTTATAAGAACCTAACAACACATGTATATTTTAAACATTTTTTAATAAAAAATTTTGTGATAAAGAAGAGTATATTATATGACATAATGTATTATAAAAGTTTTACAATTAGAGACAAAAATTAAATGATCATGTTTAAAATTTAATAGAAATTTCAATGTTTCGGCTTATTACTTTTTGTATTTTCTCTTTATTGATTTAATTGATTTAATTGACTTGCAATTCCTTCGTTACACTATCTTATTTAAACAATCAGCGATAACTGGCTATAATAAATTTTTTTATTTTTCATTATTCACTAAATCTTCTTCATTTATTTCCTGTCTTGATCAAACGTTTTAACTAACATTTTTCCAGAAACGTCAAAATGGTTTTTGAAATGTATTCTAATTAGGGGAAAAAAGCCCCGTCTTACACTTATTTTGCAGCCAAGTCATCAAGATGATATACTTTTCTAACATACTTTCTATAAATTACTAATTTTATCTTTCTTGACTTCTAAATTGGTTTGAATTGTTTATTTATGTTTCATTTTCGCATCTTTTTTAAGCTAACTGTTTTGAGTATTAGGCACAATCAAGATTGATTAGACTTGGCAAAGAAGAAAATCTAGTCACATCTTTATCTAAAGCTTTCACAAATTGTTTCTCTATTACTAATCTATTTTTCATGTCCTATTTTCGAAGAAAAGTTGTGAAATTTGGGCATCATGACTATTTTCTCAGAAACTTATAAAGTATTATCTATTCGTTAAACTTTAGTTTATGCAGCGAGATTACAATAATTTTACGATTATTGTTAGAACATAGAATTCATTATAAGAATTGTATATTTTGTTTTATTAACAAGCAAAGCTCTTTATTAAGTTTATCCAAGAATAGTCTACATTTCAAAGAGCTATGAATAAGACAAAGTTATCTTATTGCATTATACAAGCTTTTCCACTTCAGAAATCTGAGAAACAAGTTTTTTCATTAATATAGACATCATGAAAACTATGTTAAAATAAATTTTCACTTTGATTAATAATCTTGAAATTTTTATCAAAGTGAAAGTGAAATCCTAATAAATGCTGAGTAAAAATTCCTTTTCTGAGCTTTTTTAATACCTCTATACAAAAAAAAGATTGAAGAACAAGAAAATAAATATTATAATTAAAATGCGCATTTGGATAATGATTACAATTGTATAACTTCATAAAATAATGATGGAATTGTATGCTTTTCAGTTTCTAGAAAATTTGAAATTCAAATAACTTAATGGAACATACTACTATGCCTATGCATATTACTATGCTCGATTTTGCTATACAATGTTGTTTACAATACACATTTTAACAAATAAATTGTACTTTGAGTTTTTATGTGAAAAAAACAAAATCTGCAATAATACTTATACAACGGTATAAATATGCATGGTAAATATATTAATATATAAATATATATATATATATATATATATATATATATATATATATAATTATCATTCTATAAAAAGTGACACAAAATTTATACAGTCAATATTTTATTTTCTCGAATTTGAACAGCATTAAACAATTACTCGCAGTATTAAATTACTCACATATTCTTTGTTTATATTTTTAATATGCCTTATAGAATGCTTTATTTCTTAAGAAGCGTGATTCTGTATTTCAACAAATACTATGAAATAGAATAAAAAAATTGAATACAAATGGATTCACTTCGTATATACGCATTATTACTGAAAAAAAAAGCTTATGTTACTTAATTATTATTTTTTTTTTTGTTTTGCATTGGGATGTCGTTATATACTTATTTTCACATACTGATTGAAGATGAATGAATTTCATTGACTTTAGGAAATACTATTACGATATATGCAGCCCATTTGCCTGTCGCAATAAAGAATATCCAAAATTCTTTTTTAGGGAATCTGACAGTCAATGCTTGGCACTGCTTGGCACAATGCTTGGCACAAAATAGTAAACTAAAATACTGAAAGAAGTGAATGAAATGAGCAGCTTCAGTAGATTTTAATCAGTCTTTATGCACACTAACTGATCCAGTTACCACGAGTCAAGTAGAAATGTTAGTAAAAAGGAAAAAAAAGTACACAGAAGGGAATTTTAAAAAAAAAATTATAGTTTAAAAACACTAAAAAACACGCTTTTAGAGTTAATCAAACTAAAAAGTAAAAAATAATTGCTAACGTAAGAATAAAATGACTGACGAGAAAATTAATGCCAATGTTGAATATCAATCGTTATAATTTTTCACTAGTTTCATTCCGAAATGCAGATTTAGTTTAAAAATGTCATACAAAGCCCCCCATGCTTTGAGAACAGTGACATTAATTTTCTCGTCAGTCATTTTATGTTAACAATGATTTTTTATGTTTCATTAATTAAATTTTTTAGCTGTTATTTTTTAGCTTGATTAAGTCTAAAAGCATGTTTTTAAACTATAATATTTAAATGATGTCCCGGTAAGGAGGACTGTTCTATATAGGAACTATAGTTCTTTACAATAATTTAATTGTGAGTAAAACAAAGGTTGAATGCGAATATGTCGAGCCAGCCAGGATATCTCCTAACCAGTAGTCAGGCGCGTTATCCGTTGTGCCACGGTCCCACGCAGGTTTGAATGTCTTAGGTACTTTCATTCTACATGGGTTAAATTGCTCTTCATAAGTTAAAATAAAATCACTAATCCTGGCGATCCTAATCATGATGAGATAATAAACTTATCAAAATATTTTAGTGTCGTCGGTCCTTGATAAGTCTACAGCGTTTAAATTAAATCTGATCGCTTAAAGTAGGGCAAAATCGAGCCCAAAGAGTCAGTTACAAACAAAAAAACAAACATGCAGGTGAAACTAATAAAAGCGTATTAAATAAATGAATAGTTTAAAAAAACTAAAAAAACACCCTTTTAGAGTTAATCAAACTAAAAAGTAAAAAATAATTCTTAACATAAGAATACAATTACTGACAAGAAAAAGGAATGCCACTGTTCTAAAAGCGTGGGGTGCTTTGTATGACATTTTTAAACTAACTCTGCTTTTCGGAATGAAACTAGTGAAAAATTATAACGATTGATATCGAGCACCCCACGCTTTTAGAACAGTGGCATTCCTTTTTCTTGTCAGTAATTTTATTCTTATGTTAAGAATTATTTTTTACTTTTTAGTTTGATTAACTCTAAAAGGGTGTTTTTTTAGTTTTTTTAAACTATTCATTTATTTACTTTTTAGTTTGATAAATTCTAAAAACATGTTTTTTAGTGTTTTTAAACTATAATATTTAAATGAGGTCCCGGTACGGAGGACTGGTTCTTACAATAATTTAATTGTGAGTAAAACAAAAAGCTGAATGCGAATATGTCGAGCCAGCCAGGATTCGAACAGGGAATCTTCTAATCAGGCGCGTTATCCGTTGTGCCGCTGTCCCACGTAGGTTTGAATATCTGAAAGATGTCTGTAAATGTATCTTTGCAGGTTATATAGTGTGTATGAGGAGAAGAAGATCTCCAGGGAAAAAATGATAGCCGATCAAGATGACTTTTCAAAGGCTGTGTGTTTTAATCCCTAATCCTGGCGATCCTAATTATGATGAGATAATAAACTTATCAAAATATTTTAGTGTTGTCGGTCCTTGTTAAGTCTAGAACGTTAAATTAAATCGGATCACTTAAAGTAGGGCAAAACCAAGCCCAAAGAGTCAGTTACATACATACAAACATACAGGTGAAACTAATAAAAGCGTATTAAAAACAATAAACATCTACTTATTCATTGTATATTAGTTTCACATGAATGAGATCAATCAAAGATGATCCGACTTAAAGAAAAAATGGTAAACTTACGTTAAAATGCATGTTTATTATATTAATTACCTTTGTGATTTTTAATTGAGTGAATGGATTATTATATTGGCGGGCGGAGACTTCTATGTGTATGATTCCATAAAAATAAATTATTGTGAATGATAAAAATTTAATTTTTTTTAGAAAGTATTATAATTTTTTTTTCACATACCTCAGATAATTTTTGTATAATGTTCTCATTTCATATATTTTTTTGTAATTCTATAATTAAAAAAAATTTTTGTAACGAGAATTATTTTTTAATTCAGATCCATCTCCGATATTCATTTCAAAAAGAGAGGCAGAAATGTTCAAGATGCTTGTACAGACAGCTGAAAGTAAGTAATTTGTTTTTTTTTAACTTTTACGTATTTTACTGCATATAAAATAGCATTTGAAAAACATTACCCGTAATTTGATAATTTTGCTTAAAGTTTAGACTTTTTCTTAGAAAACTTTAAGGCTTTCAAGCAAATGTCTTTTAAGTGAATGAATAGTTTTTGTATTTAGTTTAGTGTGACACTAACTTTTCACGTTAAACTGATTTGATTTGTCATTCATGTTTAACCTGAGGCATTCGCAGTAAGAAAAAAAATCAGAGTGTCACTAATGGTAAAGTGTAACTGTTCTATTATTGCAAAAATAGCTACAAGGATAATGTAAAATAAATTGTTGTAATTTAATTATACAAAGAAAAATTATATAAAATGATTTCTTATTATTAAATTAATGTCCTTAATATTCTTATAATTTTTAAATTTCTCTTTATTCTCGGTCATGCCTACATGAATAAAAATAATCAATCAAGACAGCTTGACAATGATGAAAATATCACAATCTCATATATTTTATTTTGAGAGCTGTTTTTAAGCTGTTCTTTGAGTGTAAACATTTTTATGTGTTTACATTGCCTTTTGTAGAGAAGCATTTTTCTACAAATGCACCATATTTCACGTTACTAATGGAAAATTATTTGCGCAATTAATGAAATGCTACCCAAGGCCCTGTTAGTAAAGATAAAAAGCTAATCTGATATCCCTCTCCTTAAGGAATACATGTAATGAAATTTGAAGATAAAATAACGAGGTTTGATTTAAATGCTTGTTACAGCACCAGGTAAAGCAATTTCCTTTATATATATATATATATATATACATACATACTACAGAGCCAAAAAAGTAAGATTAATTATTATTTTTCAAAAACTCTTTATTTATTCTTCCAAATTTATTTCATCGCCTTCAAAGTTATCCCCTCAGGACACAATGCACTTATGCCAACCTTTTTTTTCTTAGCCTCAATGCATGCTAAAAGGATGGCCTTCAAAGCGCACGGTGATTCACGTTGAATCTCTTCAATCGACTCAAAGCGGTGTCCCCGGAGTGGTCTTTTGAGTTTAGGGAATAGCCAGAAGTCTCAAGGTATGAATACGGTAGTTGTGGAATGATATGGATGCAGGAAGTTTTGGAGAAAAAGTCACGAAGAATCAATGCAGTGTGAGCTGGAGCATTGAATGTTTTTGGTACCCATCGAGATTTGACCGTTTGAGGCCCAAAATGGAATCGACCGATCCATTTGAAATTCCAACATCAGCAGCAAGGTCTCTAATTGTAAATCGAAGTTTTGCAAGCTTCAAATCTTTAATTTTTTGGTCGTGAGCTTCGTCGGTTGAGGTTGATGTCGACCAGAGGGCTCTTTGTCTTCAACGCGTGCTCTGCCATATTAGAACTGTTTGCACCACTTCTAACCCTTTTTTTACGATATAGGCAGCTCACCGAATGCCTTCTGCAACATTCTATATGTTTCCGCAAACAAAATTTAATGCAAGTTCTTTGCTCAATTCATTCAGACATTTCAAAAATCGCCGGAATCAGTTTTAGCGTCTCACGTTGAACAAGATATATATAGGTAGAGTGTGAGCTAATAGAAGAATTGAAAAATATCATTAGTTGGTTAAAGTACGGAAATCTGAGTTAAGAGATACTTGAAGTCTGGCAAGTGAGTGCATCATCTTTTCTCCCCACCTGAAATGATTTATCTAAGATAAAGCCCTCAATTATGAGTAGCTTTACTCATAATAGGAGATGGAGGAGGGAGCATGATGTAAATCTCCCGTAAAGGTTGCGGCTTGGGGAAGAGTGTTTAATCTAAATTAAGGTGGGATCAGGAATGTAACTTTTAATAAGCTTTTGGAGTTCACTTTGCAAAAGCTCTTAAGTTCAGGGTATTAGTGTAAATAGTAATCGTATTTTTGCATTGACAATTATTTAACAAGTAATATAAAAAAAAATGTAAAGTCAGTTCCTACTTCATTTCACTGTATTGCAGAAAATCCTTCCTAAATAATTTTCCTTCACTTTTTTTAAGTTTATTTGGGGCCATCGATTGGTAGATATATGCAACTTAAATCTAAAAAAAAACAACTAAAATTAATTAATAAATTAATATTTGAAATAACTGTGTTAACATCAAGTGTCATCCACTACAAGTTCAAAAAAATTGTATTTGAAAGTGAGTGGATGAATAAAAAGTATTTTATGAACGATTGAAAATTTGAACAAGATATATATATATATACACAGAGAGTGTGAGCTAATAGAAGGAATTGAAAAATATTCATCCTTTAAGCATTAGACTTCATTTGTCTGTCCAGATACATTTTTTTATTAAAAGGTATTAATTCCAGAGTATTTGTAAAAAGCATTATAAAAAGAACGTTGTGTTTGTTTTTTGCTGTTGTATGTTGTAGTGGAATTTCAAATAGAACTTTTAATTATATCATTTATCGAAAGATTAAAACTAGTCATTTCAAATAAGCATTCTAAAAATGGCTTGGGTGATATGAATCTCTTTATTTTAAAACAGTATAAATTGTCCCAGAAGGTACACTTAGGCTATGTCACTTTACGAGATTTATTAGACTCAATTTTCCATTAAGTGGAAAAAAATATTTTGAGGAAGAGATTGTTTTTGTTGCATGTGTTTTACTTTCAAATTTTAAAGGACATAGTTAGAATACAAATTATGAACATAATTACAAAAAAATTGAGATTTTCATATATACATAAGCAAATTGTTCTTATAAGATGCATAATTTCTTAATAAAGATTTTAATTAATAGTAAAATGAGGTAACATGTAATAATTTTTTTTCAGACGTAATCCTCGGCTCGCTTTTCTGCGTGAAAATTATTTTTTTCTTCATACTTCTGTGGTATTTATATTGTATTGCTTCCAAAATATTCGATGCCGCGTAATATTGAAGGAATTGAAGTGAGTTGTTTATTAGTATGTAATGTGTTTTTGTTAACGATATATGTTGTAGTCTTGGAGCCACCTGATAGATAAGGGTTTGCACTGAGAGAGCTTGTTTTAAAATTCGACCAATGATATTGAAAAGAAAGTTCCCTTGTTTTTGTGACAAATGAGCATGAAAACCCAGGATGGTGGAAAGATCTTCAGGATGTGATATTAGAAAGCGAACCTATTTGTACCTTTCAAGTTTCAGTCAAAATTGGGTAACCAGAATGAAGGTAGAAAATAGCAGACTCTCTCATAATCTCTCATATACTCTCGCATAATAAAACCTGTATGAACTAAATCTGATACATATCTGCAATTCCAACGTAAAATAATCTTATCGTTATTACCGACATTTGACTTTGAGCTTCAAAATAGAATATATAAAAAAGACAAAATATGAAGGTTTTTAGATCTTTATTTCTAAATGAAAGGTTTTATACATTTACTTATGATTTGAAATGTAAATATATATTAATGTCATTGAAGAATACATAATATTAAAAAAACTAAATCAGATTACTAGTTAACTACTTCAGTCATCACTACAAAAAGGAGTGTATATTGTGTAATTGAGTTTTACTCGATAACTTGCCAACATCTTCAAAACCTTTCTTTTAAATTAATGTATAGCAAATTTTCAAAGCATAAAAATAATGAAACTGCCTTCAGTAGGCTTTTTTAAAGCAA
>BPLQ01009640.1:0-57129 GCA_021605075.1 Caerostris darwini
GTACCTATGTTTATAAAACAAGAATCAACATATGATAGAATGCAGTTGCTTAAATTGATTACTGCAATACTTAAACTTGAAAGAAACAAATTTCACATTGAAATTCCAACTAAAACATGCGCACTATAATGAGAAATTATCACCATAAATATTTTTGGTGTATTAAATATTTATTTTCTCTTTTTAACAATTTAATGAATACTTCTCATAAAAATTAGAAAATAAAAGGAAATGAATAAAATCATTCTCAAACATGTAATTCAATCGACATGTTTGAATTACCAAATTATTTTCAAGAAATCATCAAATAAAAATATAAAATTTTATAAAAGTTCTATCATTTCTACAATGCAGAAATTGCATGAAATAATCCTTTATGTTTTATTATTATAATTATAATTTATTATTATATATGATTTATTATAATATTAAGATTATTTGAAATAATCAAGAAGATAGTTATTTTAAAAATAGATTATTTTTTGTAACTTAACATATGTTACAGTCTGTCATTTACAAATATGTAAAATTATATGCTTTTGCCTAGTATGTGTTTAAAAGAGAAAGTGTAACGAAATCCTGGAAAATATACTCAACAAATTAAAAACCCAGACATAGACATAACATAGAAATTCAAGAATATAGAAACCTGATACAATACTTTACTAATTGAATTTATACTTCGTAATATTTTAATATAATTTTGTATAAAAACACACATTGTGAAACTTGGAAATATATATATATATATATATATTTATTTATGTTTAATCGTTAACACAATCTTCTTTTTTTTCTTTTTCAAAAAATAAAAACAATAAAATAAAACATGCATGCAAACTACCAAGGGAGAATTTTTTTAATTTAAAAAATACCCTTTTCTGAGTCTTCCAACAATTTAATTTTTCAGTCTTTTGAAGATCAGTTGGAAATACATATAGCGTTTCTAATTGATTATCAAAGTATTGAGAATATAGATATTTAATTTATTTCATTATTGCAATAATAGAATATAAATAAAAAAGAAACTTAGAATGAAAAATTAAATAAATGCTCATAATAGAACGCTTGAGAAGAACAATAAAAGGTCTTTAAAATAGATCACAAACTTACAAAAATTCAAAGACTTTACATTTTAACAATATTTTTAATCTCGTCCATTTAAATTTTACGAATAATCTATTAATCAGAAAATTAAGAAAAATAAAATTTATTAAATGAGAACCTATATCACAAAGGTGAAGGTTAAAAATGTTAAAACATCCTTTCTCATTTATAATTCTCCTGCAGATATATTTTGAACTTCTCACAGTTTATACGTGCAGTTAAACATTAATAAATAAAATTTATTTAATTAAATGTAATAAAACATTTCTTTCAGAAATTTTTGGCAAACACATGAAATTATAGATTTATATATAGAAAAAAAATGAATTATAGAAAAAAAAAATTATTTCTGAATATTATAATTTAAAAATTATAAATATTCAGAAAATAATTTTTTTTTTGTAACAAAAGTTACAAAACAAATTTCTGTTTAAGATATAGAAACCAATTTTTAATATTTAATTTTTATAAGCTGAGCAATTGAATGACAGTAATAGAAAATTGTTGTTGAGGATCTCTGTAAAAGATTAAAAAAATATTTTTTTGAAAACCTTTAATTTAAAATTTGTTCTTTTCAGTCAAACTTTTCTACTAAATTATTCATTGTTGAATGCTAGTCAAAAGGCACTCTTTTACATGTTTTTTTTTCATTAAAATCCAGAAATCTTTCAAATATTTTTCAGGAAGATTGGATGTCTAAATGTAAATATGTCTCACAAAGTATATGCAAATTGGAGCTTTGCATAAATCCTATCACCAACACGCAAGGAAATACGATAATATAAATAAAAAGAATATATATAAGAACTCCTCATACAGACAACTTCTGGGAATTTTCAATGAAGATAGTCCAAATTAATTAACAAGGTGGATTAGAATAACTTTATTCTACCATCTTCTGAGGAAAAAAAAAAGTAGTTATACAGATTCATTACTTTTTTCTTTCCTTTCTTTAACTTATCCTAGACAGCAAATGTTGTACAGTTCTACAAGTCTTTAGGCTCTATCGAGAAAGGACAGACACAAAAATATTTTCTTAACTTTTCTAATAAAAATAGCAAGTTTTGAACTATATAAAAACACATGCCATCCCATCTGAAATTCTTGTGAAAAAATAAATTTAATTTTTAGAGAGTTAAAAAAGGACATATACTTTTTAAATTATTATCTTGAATTACGAAAATTTTATCACAGCTAACTTCGTGGGATAGAATTTTGGGTAATTTTTTTTTATTTCCCTTTTATAGAAAATATTTATTCCAAGATTATACTCATTCATGAGTAATATGAAATTTTTTTCTTGTCTTTATATCTATGAGTGCACATGTTAGGAAGAATTTATTTAAATTAAATGCAAACAATGGCATTTAGATTGCCGGTCTACATTAGACAATAAATAATAAGAAAACTCCTGTATTTCACTTGCTTTTCAATAATGTATACAGGTCTTTAAATGTTTCTCACGCCATCTGAAATTTGCTGCTTTTTATTTGTTTATCTTGATTTTACAATAAATATCTATATCTTACTTTGTATGAATTCAAAATGTGATAACACCATAATTAAACCTATCTGTGCTTGGTTAAATTGCCGTTTATTTGCATTTGAACTGTCTAATGCTACTTATGCAATGCTACTTTTAACTAACTATGCAATACTACTACTTAACTATGCAATGCTATTTGCAGATGATAGCTGCAAATTCGAAATTGAAAAAAATTGCTGGTTCACATTAGACAATAAATGATACGAAGACTCCGACATTTTCTTTGTCTTTCTATGTAAAAAAATTGTAATAATCGTCACAAAGCATTATTCGCTGTCAAATTAATTATGCTACAAAATGAAAAACAATTGTTCGATGTATAACACAATTACAAAAGAAAACGGCATTACGAGCAACTGAAAGGAAGATTGGAAACCTTTCGGGTAAGTATCAGTTAATCCCGTTTGTTTGAAATAAACGAACAACAAGAAACAAGAGTGGCAAAAGTTCGAATATGTATTGTTCAAACCCCTTCGTCAGAAACAGACGAGCAACGGGCAGAAAGACTGGAATACATTCGAATACGCACTGTTCGATCCAGAGGAACGCTGCACACTGATTTAAATCTTAGCGCATTCCATTACGATGCTAATTATGATTACAGTCTTTATACAAGTGGTTGGAAAAATCGATAAATTATGCGTGTATTGCACAACCCTCAAAGTTAAGAATGAAATACTATAAATGTGCTGCGTGGGTTGAAAAGTAAATTGTTAGAAATAAATTCGTCACGTGAAAAATTATCAAACTTGATATCAGGTAACACAAGCCAATAGAAGCATTTCTTGACAACATATGCATATGTAATTTTTGTTCCAAATGACATCAGTCGATACAACAAATGTCGACAACAAATGTTGAAACGGGAGTATTACATGACAACATTAACAAAAAGAGGGTTGAAGGCAAATTTATCATCGTTCAAGATCACTACTATCCCTGTCGAATGCTGATGACAAAGTTCTTCATTTTGTCCATTGAATATAGACACTAAAAAAGAAGTTGTTGCTGCGTTAGAAACTTTATTTGATAAACACACTACGAATTAATTCGATTGTTCAGAACTGTTCTTGAACAATTGCTAGATGATAACTGCATAAATGTAATTAGAACAGACAAAACAACAGCCAGCCAACGCGGAATATAGTAAAATGCACCACAAATTGAGGAAGTATCGATGTTTATAGTTGGCGAAGAATTTAACCAACATTATATAATATTTTATCGCAGGAATGGTCATGTTCAGCGAGTCTAAGAAACCTATAGCTCATACGACGGATTATAAAATCCGAATTTATTTTGGCAAGGAAGAGATGAATATCATTTCAACATCAAATTTAGAAATCCACAAACAAATGAAAGAATCAGAAAGTTAGTGCTAGGAATTTTTCTTCATATCTATTGATGCTACGATAAATCGCTGAAAATCGCGTCTTGAAATTTTGGTAATTGTTCCATCAATACATTGTCTACATTCAAATAAAATGCGAAACCGAACGATTTATCTACATTCGATTAAATCAAATTAAGTATCATTTCGAAGCCTACATTACTTTAAGTGACGCTATTGTTAATAATGGAACTTAGCTTAGATTTCAAAAACTGAAAAATGCGCTGTGTTCTGAAATCTATAAAATGATTCTTATGTTTAATATTGCGCTTTTGAAACCAGTAAAATAAATAAATTTTCCACAAACAAATAATAATAAATTCCATTTTAAAGGAGAAAGTCTCAAAAGATTAAAAAAATACTCAATAAATTCCATTTTACCGATACCTTCACGGGACCGTAACAAAAATAAACGATCCCTTGCAGCAGCACTTAATAAATTCCTGTTCGACCTCCAGCACCTCAGACATAATTTAGTCAGGGAACTCCTTTGACAGTGGCGTCTGGACTATTTCCAAGAATGGGAACAGCGGGGCTCCTGCATTTTTAAAATGCTGGGCTGTTTCGCTACACCGCTCGACCGCATAAACATTTCTATTAGGGTCGATGTGTTCGTTAGCGCCCAGTGACATGCAATAAATCTAGATGGTTATTAACAAATCTGAAGTAGCGGCAGAGCTGTGGCCTAATGTGTTTGATTTCTGGAATGGAGTTGAATTACTTGCGGTTAAATAGTTGTGTACAGCTTGTAGAAGAATATCAGATTAAGTGATGGGTTCCCCCTTTTTTTTTAGTGCGAGGGTTTCCCATCAACTAAGATAAAAATGATATATGGAAATGTATAGTATGAATAATTGAATGAATTGCTGTTCAGGGTCTATTCTTGTTTTGGAGAGAATAGATGGTATGAAGGAATTTATTAGCAGACACGCTTCTCTGTTCAGTTAACAATGTAGATATTTTGATACATTTTTGTTGTTTATTATTACAATATATATAAATGGATATTTTGTGAAAGAGATAGATATAGACAAATATCCATATAGAATATTTTTCCTCTCATTAATATTATAGTACCATATTCAAGAACAACTGGATTAATTATGCATGTTAAGTTTTTGGCTGTATAAAAGAAGTTTTTCACAATTTACATATGCGGGAGGATTCAACCATATCCCTTTTTTTAGTAAAGATAATGGCAATTTGGAAATAGGACAAAGCAATCAAAATGTGAAGTAATACTAATCCACAGTCTTTCAACAGGTCTTCAGAAATATATATAGTATGTATCCGTTTTAGAATTTTGTGTTAAATGGTGCAATCACTGTTATTCATTTCATAACATAGATGATAGATTGAGGCGGTTAATAAGCTAACTTAATACTATTGAACAACCAAATAAACAGGAATAGAAAATATTCTTTTGGAAACAACTAGATTGCTTACTAAAAATTATTTAATATAAATCAAATAACAATCTTATTATTCATTAAAAAGATGTATATATTTAAGATAAATGAGCAATGTATTCTCATAATATTTTTTTCCTGAATAAAGAATATTTTCTAATGAAACATATGATTTAATTAAATGATAATATAGTATGAAGTTTAAAAAAAATAAGTACAACTTAAGTTCATTTTAAAAATGCATAAATATAAATAATTAAGCAATGAAAAGCACACTAAGATACTTCACATATAAATTATGTGGACAGAAAAAAATTCTTCTATTATTTAGTATATATGTAAACATATCGTACTTATTTTTTTGCTCTCATTGTATTTTATGGAAAAAATTTTTTTTTAAAGTTTGAAATATGTAAATAATGAAAATATGTAAGACATGTTGAAAATGTAATTTTAACAGTAATAAAAAACACAATATGTAAGGGGTGAAAAATTGTGGAAAAATATTTATTTTTCAAGAAATATAACCAAAAGAGAAATTAACATATTAGCTAATTTTTTGAAAACTAAAGCATATTAATGATCAAAATCTTAAAAATGATTGCCTCCAATATGTTTTATATTTAAATGAAGAACAATGCTCTAATAAAACAAGCATATTTATAAAGAAGAAACATAGTGAATCCACCTATACTTTACTTTCAATTTATTATAAAAATGCACAAAAATAATAAATCTACATGAAGAATTTCAGAAAAAATGAAATTACAATTATGTATTTATTTATAAGTTACTACTTAACTTTTAATTACCACCATTGCAAATAACAGAAAGGTTTTATATAAAAGAACTTATTAAATTTCACATCATTACAAAATATCCTGATAAAAAAAGACTAATTACAAAAAAATGGGAGAGAAGAAAAGCAAATATAAAAATAAGCTAAATCTTTAAAAAAAAAGTAACTAATATTAAGGATGGAAATGCTAAAATGATAACTCTTACTTGTAATATGTTTGATATGTTGTTCTCTTAAAGTAAGATTAATTTTTAAAGTAAATAAAACAATTTATTAAGCAGTTATTTAACAATAAGTTAGATAAATCTAAGTGCATTTTCAATTCATTTACAGAACATGATTCATAATATAAAAAGATCTAATCAGATAAACATATCGATACTAATATAAACTTGTTAAGGAATGAGGGCACAAAACTGAAAAATCATTTATACATTTGTTATTTTTAATATTTTAAAACATCTCTTAATTTAAAAAATGCTAATTTTACACAATAATAAATACAATTTTACAAATTATTTTAAAATAATCCCATTAAATAAAAAATTAAAATATCAACAGAAGCAGGTAAACAAATAAAAATATTTCTAGAGTATTTTTAACTTAAAACTTTTTGTAGTAGTTTTAATATAAAACTAAATTTAAAGCTATGCATCTTCTGGGAATAAATTTAATCAAGCTTTAATTTCCACATTTACCGGGATGAAAATAACAGGTGTTTTAGATGGAGACAAAAACATAACATTAATGTCATAAAAAAAAGCAGCTATATATAGAAATGCTTTTTTTATTATTATTATTTGTATTTTTTGAAAACTATTTTTTTTGTATATTAGTTTCTTTGTTTTAATTGTTCATAATAATTAGAATAAAAGGCATAACAATTAAATTTGTTCTTAAATGAATAATGTTTAAAATTCTTAGCAGAAGAATAATTCTTGTCAGAATCTGAAAAAAAATGTAAAAAAGATGTGCTTACAATGTGTATAATTGTAAACAACATTCTCAAATAAATTTAATTAATAGCTATATTTCAAATCTGTCACTTTTTAAAAATATTTGAACAACTAATATAATTCTAAATATTTTCCGAATATCTGAGGATTTGTTGGGAAAATATAGTGCTGTTCTACTGTCATACGAAGATGAATATCAATTCGCAAGAAGAGGAACACAAGCATATATGTGAGACATCTTGCAAGTTGTTCTAAAACGTATAATCAAAGAAGATAAATTTCTTTAACAAACGCTTAATTTTCCAGCGATTGCACGTTCGTATGTGGGACATACACTAAAGTACATTTATATATTTTTAGACCAAACAGCCTTACGGATACTCGCTCTTTGCTATTCATCCCGCTCTCTTAGAATTATATTCATTCATAATTTGATTTGGTTAATTTTGAGGTCCTTTATTTGTATTGAAGAAACACACACAATAGTTAAAAAAAGTTTTTATAATATCTGTTTTCTTAGTTACAAGAAATATGTATTATATTAATTTTAAAAAAATCTAATTTGATATAAATTTTGTATTTTGAATGCTGACTGAACCACTTACGTCAATAATGCAAGAAGGCAGGTCGCCAAGGGTAAATGGTCGGATAACATCAATATACCAAAGGAGGAGTAGCCTTGCCAATTCAGAATAAACATTCGGAAATTTGGTTTGAGAAAATGGCCAATGTTATATTTTACAAGAGAAAATGCAGAGAGTTTAGGCAGTGAACCACCTGGGAATACATTAGCTGCATTTTACCAACTTTGTAAAAGTAGTTCATTTGCATGATCATTGTTATATGCCGATGCACCATCATGTTACACATGGAATACAACAAGGTAATTATTTAACAAAGAAGTGAAAAACTTCAGGCGAAGATCCCGAAGGAACCTTCAAAAGTTACTCACTGGAAAGAGTTCATTCAGTGCATCCAAATTAAGCTGAGTATTCTATCTCCGAATGTTACTAAATGAAATTCGCAGATCAATATGTTTCACAAATTTAAAAAAAAAGAACAAGATTGAGAAATATATTTGCAATAATATTGACAGCGAATAGTCCTTCAAATCCTAATTTATAATGGAAGAAATTAAAAGAAAGTATGAAGTATGATATATTACATCAGGTCCGACAAATTCATCCAGAAATAAATATCTAGTTTAATGAAGGGATATTTAATCAAACATTATTCGATTGGAAAAATAATTCTTAGCTATAAGCAATCAAACTTTAGTTGAACTCGGAATGCAAGTACCACGAAAAGATTGAATTTATGTATGTAATGCCTATATATAAGTGATAAGTTATATTGTAGTTGAATTATTGCAATACATAACCCAAAATTAATTATTAATGGAAAGTCAAAAGCACGCTTATGCTTTCATCAGGGTTCATCTGAACAGTGATATTGGTGGAGTAATTTATTTGGATGCATTAGAGGTACTGGAAAATCAGTTTTGATAAGTTTAATATTGATTGAAATACTGACCAAAAAAGAGATTGTGCTTGCATTAGCATCATCTTAATTTGCGGAAACATATATACAAGAATGAAGGGCTTCTCATCCTATTTTGAAACTGACAGTAAATGTTGTCAACAAGAACCTCCAACTTGTAATATATATCAAGAGCATCTGTACGAGGTAAACTTATAGAATGGTGTAAAGTAATCATTTGAGACGAGTATGCAATGGTGCATAAAATATTTTTTTGAAGCATTACACGTAACACTACAACATTTCCGAGATAAATGAGAATTAATTATAGATGCATTCTCGAAATTTTCAGCAATATCAGTGGTGAGATTTTCAGATTGACAGTTACTCTAAAATCAATGGAAGAAATCAATGCATGTTTGAAGCAAACATTTCCCTGACCTTGAGAGAAGAAAATAAAATTAAGAATAAATATGAGAGTACAAGTTTCCAATAACAAAGAAACATGATATTTTGATGTAAAATTCTTACAAATTGATAAAGGCACTCATAAAATTGATTGTTTATCTGGCCAAATTGAACATTCAAATGATTTATGCAATAGCATCAATATAGTGGATGAATTAATCAATAAAATCTATCTCAATATTATTAAATTATACAGAAATTAAAATTTGTTATTTGAAAAAGCCATTTTAGCAATAAGAAATGTGTTAGTTGAAAATATTAATTTAGAAATTCAAATCAAGATTCATGACGAGGAAAAATACATAAATAAATCGAATCAATATTTGATACAAAATGAATTTTACCGTCGAAAATTTTGAATTCGATTCAAGTGCCAAGGAAGGTCTGTATATTGTTTAACCTTAAATGTAGATTTTGAATAATTTTGTTGAGAAATTTAGATTCATCAAGGTTATTCAATTCAACCAGAATGACCGAGAAATTGTTATCAAACAATTTAATTGAAGCAAAAAAATAACACCAGGAAGAGATAAAGGTAAAGCAGTATTTATTCCAGGATTCCGCTCATATCTACTAAACTGCCATTTCAATTTAAAGGCTACAATTTCCAGTAGGATTAGCATTTTAGTATTACTATAAATAAAGCAGAAGGACGAAGGTGGTATTAACAAGGTAATGTGATATTAATTTTAAAGTTTTTCTCTCAGTCAAGTTATACGTAAGCTTGCTCTAGATTTTGAAACCGAAAGAATTTATCTACTCTCCAAATATTAAGATTACAAACAATACATAAGCAATTATTGTAATAAAATAAGTTAATTAAGAATGAAATAAAGTGAAAACAAAATTAAATGAAAAGCAGAGTTTTTTTCACTAAAGTAAATACAACTCTATTCAGAATACGATTTAGGTTAAAGAATTTCTGTATTTATAGATTAATTAAAGAAATTACTATTTTCTTTATATAATACACTAGAAAGGCACATAACTAAAATTCTTATGTTTTACTGCAAAATGTCGTAAATCAAGCTTAATTATGAAAGATAAACCTACTCGAAACTTATAGAACTACTGTCAAACTAGTGCACTACATAAATAATTCATGGTATAAAAAATCTCCAAAACATGAAACTTTGTTTAGCAATTTGCAGTTTTTGTGTGTATCGGTTTTCAATACATTCATCAATCAAAAAGTGAAATTTTAGTTTCTACAAAGTATTGAGAATTATCTTGTTTGGGATATTGTGTTCATCTTCCTATCAGTTCATTCTGATAGCTACAATATCTTCGTGAAGATCATGCTACCATGACTTATTAAAGTTTAATTTTAAAGAATCACATAAAGTAAAAGTGTTTTGATTTCTATCATATACGATTTTTATACGTTTTCAAGTAATGATATAAAAATCCACTATGAAAAAAAAATATTTTGTTAATTAAGAATATTCAAATTTCCTTTTAAAAATAATAATAATTTTTAAAAATGCACTGTATTTAAAAAAAAATCGACGCAACTTTTTTTTTTTTTATATATTAATCCCGTTTTGTTAAAATGTACTTATGAATAAAATCTTGTATTTAAAATAATTCCGTTAAGACTGAAAAAAATTGTAAAAAAAAAAAACTTATTCTAAGAAAGGAAACAAATCATTATCATTCTTTTTTAATAAGATATTATATTATTTAAGATATATTTAAAGAAAAAATATGTTGAACTCATGAATTTAAGTTAATTTCACATAAGTTATAAATGTTAAAAATTATTATGGATTTCTAATATTAAAATGAAATTGCTTATGGCTAAATTTCATTCATATGTTTCAAAACCAAACTATATACACTGAAGTGACAAAAGTCATGGGATAGCAATATGCAAATTTTCAGATGGCAGTAGCATCGCGTAGAACAGGTATAAATGCGCAGTGCCGCAGAGCTTTCATTTCTGTTCAAGTTATTCATGTGAAGAGCTTTTGCCGTGATGATGACCGCACGACGGGAATTAACAGACTTTGAACGCGGAATGTTAGTTGGAGCTAGACGCATGGGTCATGCCATTTCGGAAATCGTTAGGGAATTCAACATTCCCAGATCCACTGTGTCAAGAGTGTGCCGAGAGTATGAAATTTCAGGCATAACATCCCACCATGGACAGCGCAGTGGTCGACCGCCTGCACTTAACGACAGAGACCGGCGACGTCTGCAAAGAGTCATAAATTCTAACAGACAAGCAACACTGCGTCAAATAACCGCAGAAATATATGTGAGACGTACAAGGGACTTGTCTGTTAGAACTGTGCGGAGAAATTTGGCTTTCTTGGGCTATTATTCCAGCAGAAGACCGACTCGAGTGCCTTTACTGACAGAACGACATCGCTTGCAGCGACTCGTGGGCACGTGAGCATATCGGTGGGTCCCTAGATGAATGGAAAACCGTGGCCTGGTCCGATGAGTCACGATTTCAGGTGGTTAGAGCTGATGGTAGGGTTCGAGTGTGGTGCAGACCCCACGAAGCCATGAACCCAAACTGTCAGCAAGGCACTGTTCAAGCTTGAGGTGGCTCCGTAATGGTGTGGGCTGTTTTTTCATGGTATGGACTTGGTCCTCTGGTGCGACTGGACCGAACATTGACTGAAATGCTTATGTTCAGCTACTTGGAGATCACTTGCAGCCATTCATGGACTTCATGTACCCAAACAACGATGGGATTTTTATGGATGACAATGCGCCATGTCACCGGGCCACAATTGTTCGCGATTGGTTTGAAGAACATTCTGACAATTCCAACGAATGATCTGGCCACCTAGATTGCCCGAAATGAATCCCATCGAGCATTTATGGGACATCATCGAGAGGTCTGTTCGTGCCCAAAATTCTGCACCATCAACGCTTTCACAATTATGGACGTCTATCGAGATAGCAGGGCTCAATATTCCTGCAGAAGACTTCCAACGACTTGTTGAGTCCATGCCACGTCGAGTTACTGCACTTCGCCGGACGAAAGGAGGGCCGACACGATATTAAGAGGTATCCCATGACTTTTGTCACTTCAGTGTATTATAGTTAAGATATAAGTATTATAAATTTTATATAGGAATTTTTTTTTTTAGTTAAATAATAATTCCAACACTTAAACATATGCAGAATAAATTTTAAATCCAAGTTAATTTTTTTTTTATTATTGTATTAAGAATTTTTATCAAATTAGAAAATAACAATTTTGTCTTTTCTTGTGTGATTCTGTTAAATAGGTTTAAGCATTAATTTGTTTAGTTTGGGTTTATAACGATCATACTCTCCTGAATTTACTCAAAATTCAGAGTCACTTAATTAATATTAACACTCTTAGAAAACAAGTGTTAGTGTCCTAGGTTCATGAATTCTTGTGAATATTTCCATGGATAAAAATAGAAAATTCATCAGATTTCTTAAAAAATACATTGTTTAGTAAAGACTATCATCTAGTGAATATTCTCATGGATAAAGTTGAAGATTATTAAGAATTCTATGGAATTTGTAATATTTAACAAATAAAAATTTCTCGTGAACATTGTCATGAATAATCAATCAATATATTTTTGAGATCCCTATGAAATTTGGGGATTCTTGGAAAAAATATATAAATATTGTGATGGAAAGCTAAGAAAAAAGTTTAATAATTTTTATCAAATTTATATTATTTAGGGAAGAGTGACCAAGTGAAATAAATTTTTGAGACAGGATAATTCAATTGTTGTATTCTGTTTTACAAACTCCTTAATATTAAATAAATAATTGAATATATGTTTTTTAATATAATGCCATGAATTTGATAGCATAAAAAAACAAGTGAAAATGTTGAAGAGGTAAATTGTAGTTAAGAAAACTATACATGTTCCATTTTTTTTTTAAATATAGGATTTTAAAATACAGAAAAGTTTTAAAATTATTTTTTCCTATATATATTTATATAATCTTACCACATGCTTTTTGCCTTTTACTTTTTATATTTTTTAACTTTTATTTACGTACCTTTTAATTTTAGATTTTGTTTTTTACTTTTTGTGCCATTCTTTATTTATTTTTATTTTTAATTTATTTAATTCATTTATTTTTATTTTTATTATTTAGTTCTTATACCTTTTTGTCTTTTATTTATGTAATTTTTAATTTACCAAATTTTTAGATTATTTTTTAATTGGTTGTCCAATTTTGGAGAAAAATTCATTAAATATAATTGTAAATCGTTACAGATGCCTTCTTTTATTAATTATTATTTTACAATCAATTATATACAATATTATTATAATACTAGAATTCTTTAGTAGTAAATGATAGTCTTACCACTTAAATTAAATGACTTTTATACCTCTTTCTTATAAAATAGCTCATATGTACTTTAATAACTTATTTTTGCAACAACTAAATTGTCATAATAATGTTCTTTTATAAAACTTAAACTAAAAGTATTAACAAATATTTAGAAAATACAAATCTATATTGAAAGGATAAAAAAATAAATAATGATACAATGTTGCTAACAACATAGAATTCCTCACGGCTGTGTTTGCTTGTAGTTACCTTTATTATCAATTGCATTTGCCCCTTAGTCTTCAGCACAAGCCTTGCTTTCTCTGAAAGTAAATCTTTGATTAGTTGAGACAGATGCGAGACAAGATGCCGGAAAGGCCGCCATTGATCTTGGGATTAGGCTGTTTGGCCAGAAGGAAAAACTGTTCCCTTTCCTCTATAGAGAGTCATTAAAGGTTTGAGCCTTTATGTCGTTAGGATTCGTACCTTTGGCTTTTGGAAAGTCCCAATCTCGAACACAATTCCCCAGTCAGCTCTCTCTTTCAATCTCTCGAAGAGTGTCTTATTCCTGAAATAGTTAACCTTTCGCAGGTTCCACAATTAGCCAGGCTAATTCGTTGTCTGGGAGGAAATCCAATTTAAGGAAGGAAGTGGTAATTTGTGAATTGTGATTCGAATTGAGAATGATAGGAATATTGAGTTTCAGGGATTGTAACGTCTATTGTTGAGGACGTGAAAGTGATTCTGGGAATATAATGTTGTGGAATGGTATTAGCATGGCGGAATGTAAATTGAACAAAGGAATAATGGATTTAATTGAATACTTTTGATATTATTAGATAGCTTCACCCGACTATCCACTTAATAGCCCCATTGACTTAGCTTGAACCGAATGCTTCAAAAAACTTTTAAATTCTAAGAATAGTGATGATAAAGGATGCGATACGATTTCTATTACGAAGAACTTTGGTAATCAGTTAAGTTTTAAAGATCTTAATCATCACAGATTTAAAAAAAATTCGAGGTTTTAATATCAAGTAATCAATAAAGTAAATTAGCATTATTCTTAATACATACAATTTTTATGTTGATTTAACTTGTTGAAAATATTACGAGACTCTTTTCTGGAATGTCTTGTAAATGTCTTTTATTTATTTTTATTTAAATTGAAAAAACAATTTAAAACAATATTTTGGAGAAGATATTTCTTTAAATTAAAAACAATTCCAGAAGGAATTATATTATACTTTTAATAAATAGTATAATAAAAGTAAGAAAGGTAAACAACAAAATGTAATTATTTTATAAAAAAAGAATATTACAACTATTGAATTAAAAATATTTGTAAATTTTAATGAATACATCTATCCCATCTATACACTATATATCTACATAAAAATCAGTGTATTATATAAGTAAAAGTTTAAAAGATATGCTTAATTTTTTGGAACATTTAAAAAAAGAAACAAATGTAGCAAGTATAAAAAGTATAAAAAAAAATTAAGTATAAAAGAATTAATTTTTTTTTAAATAATTATTTCAAGTTGTTAGAATATCTCATTTTAATAAGATAATTAAGAAGTTAAATTATTAAAATTAATAATTTTCTAAGTGCTTTAATTTCTATGGAATTCATTTTGAGAGTTTGTTTTCAATTAAAAGAATTCCATTACACTTTGGAAAAGGATTAATAAGCCATACAACTTTTTAAAAAAAGTCGATTAAAAATGTGTTCTTGAAATTAGCAAAAAGTTAGTATGTAACACAGCACAGCATAATCATGCATATTTTTAAGCTCAAGTGCAAATAAAAATGAGGTTTATCACTTTGAGATAGATGATGCCTTCAAATTTAATGCGAGTAATTTTAACCCTGGGGAAATCAACACAAGTTCATTCAACTTTCTCTCTTTAATTTCCACCGTGTTACTTTTACTTCTCCAAATAATCAGGGGATTTTGCATTTAATTTACATTTTTCCCGGATAAGCATATCTTGAATGCATGAAGGAAAGTGTCATCTTTAGATTCCAAGAACAGTTAGAAGAGAGTCACTTCATCTTTCAGAGATTTCAATTTGAATTCCAACAAGATTTTTCCTTCGTGTTAAATTTGCATATATTACATGAAATGCGTACACTGGCAATGAATTATCCAACCCCTTCTCAAAGCTAACATTCTTCTCCATAATTTGCATACAAGTATTCACTTGAAACGTTGGATATTTCGAGAAGAAATACAGCCTTACATTTCTTTGGAATGATTTTCTGTTAGATTAAGGACATGCCCTGTTTTGATACGCCATTCTTGAAGCTCAAAGCATTTATCTGTCTTATTAAAACTCAAATGAACTTCTCTCTTTCATTTTCTTTTGTTTATGAAAATTGTTCCAGTATGAAATAAAATTTGATGTAAACATTCCTTTTGCAAGATCTTCAGTTTGTTTCAACGATAAAACTGGAATATAAAATGATATTTTGCATACGTAATTCTGGTGATTTTACTTTCGTCATGTTGTATTATTATTTTTATTTAAATGAAATTTAAAAAGAATTTATTAATTTTGAATCCATGACGGAAAAACATTTTCCTACTTGAAAAAATGGAATGCAATTTAATTTTTGAATTTTGAAAGTCTAATTAAAAGTACAAAATATTAAGTTATAAAATATTTATTTTTTTATTTTTCTTTAATTTTGAGCAATTTACAAAATGTTGCCAAATGTAAAATTTAAAAAATGTCAATCCTAACCTATAGTCCGATACATAATTTTTTAAAAAAAAATGTGTTATGTAAATACATATTGCATTTTCTATGTATTAGTTTTTATACAAATGTATTACCTTTTCTACAAATTTGATAGCATAAAAAACATATCTTCATAAAACTTTTCTATTGGTGCTAAGATATAAGAAAGAACTTCAAAATAAAGAAAAAATCTTCAAAATTGTTTAAAAAGAATAGAGAGCAGAGAAATGTTCTCTAGACCTTACAAATAGATTTAAATAATAGATATAATAATAGATTTAATAATAGATAGAATAAATAAAGTAACAGATAGAATAAATAATAGATTTAATAATAGATAGAATAAATAATAAATAGATAGAATAAATAATAGATTTAATAATAATAATTTAATAATAGATAGAATAAATAATAGATTTAATAGAATAATCACAGAAATTATATGGGATGTTACACTTTCACATCGTTAGCTTAAATGTTTTAAGATTACTTTCTATATTCTACTAAACTCTTTTCTGTTAATACCAAATTCTAAAGAAAAGTTATGAATTAATAAATACAGTGCAAATTGTTAAATTAACAGTTATTACTGACATTATTTTTGGTTCAGCCATAGCAATTTGTTGCATCCATTTTTAAATTCTTATAACAGCATTTATATGAAATAATCATTACTTTTACAAACACCCTCAAAATGCAATTAAAGTTACACATTATTTCTGTGCAAGAAAAGTCAAATTATTTCAGTGCAGGAAAGGTGCATAATTATTTTATATTACAATTTTATACAAATATATTCTAAATATCTCATCTCTTATACACACACAATGGTGTTAAACTATCTTTAGTTTTAAAAACACTATTTTTTAAATTTTGGAATAAAAAAAAGGTATTGCAAAATTTTAATTTGTGTGAGGTAATATTAAGGTTTAGACTGAGAAGATTTTACGGGACCAATGGATTAAATATGCTAAAAGCAAATAATTATAAATATGTTGGCCCATCTGGCGATAATTTTCCCATTTGATTTCCATCATGAACATGAACATGGAATTTGTTATTACCAATGTTACCTAAGAAGGCCTGCTGGCAGAATATACCAATATACAAATGTACCATATTACTCACTTTTAAATTATTAGTATCAAAAATCTGTGCTGTGTTACTTTTCCTCCTCTTTCCCGTTGCATTAAATTCATGAAATACTTTCATTCTTAAGGATTATTATGGTCGTGCACCGTGTTCCTTACTGAGCTAACTCTATCAGTAACTACCCAGGTTGCTGATTACAAAATGAAACAATTTTGTGATATACAAATTAAAAACTACTGAAATAGTGACATGAGACTTATCTATAAATAGCATTTATGGTATTATATCATATAGTGCAATATACGCAAGTAGAAAACTATTCAATGTTGACTCAAAACTTACTGAACCAAAGTAATTGAAGTAAAGAATTCCACATACTAGATACGTCACAATGCAGTTAAGCCATTGGTACGCCATGTATTTTAAATAATGTATAAAATTATAATATTAATCTTTCAGCGTAAAAACAATTTATAACTTTATTAAAAACAAATTTAGAAGAACATCTTATAAATTTATTCATAAAAAATAATTTTAATTTACATTACAATTGTTAAAATGAACAATTTCCAAGGTTATATTGAATATTTAATAGTAACCAAATATATGTCAATCTTAAGAATTTCAATAAATTTATAATTAGAAAAACTGGCTTAGTTGCACTTTTTAATTTAATTTTAAAAAATCAGACGCATAGGTCTATTATGTTACTTTTTGAAGTGTTTATATATGTATATGATATTTAATTAAGTAAAATTGAGTTTAACAGAATATATTTATCAGTCCTTACGTAAATATGAAATTCATAAGGAATTTTAATTTTAAGAGTTCGTTTAAATGATTTGAAATTCAGTTTTATTTAAAATAAGCTCCTTACTATAAATGGAACTATTAATGTAAAATTGAAATAAATAATAGATAAAGCTACTATTTGTTTAAGGTTAAAATAATTTGTTAAACAATAGAACAAAGAAGTTAAAACAAAAAAATTCGAAAATTCTTGACGATGCTATTAACTACTATGTGTTTCAGTCAGAAATATGATGTGCATTCTTAGCTATAAAATAATAATAAAAAATAGCATAACATTTCTGTAATACTTTATAAAAGCATTTTAATGATGGTTAAAGCCATTACGATGTTTATTCTGACTTACAATAAATGCTTAACTTTAACAGAAATATTTATACTTCAGTTCTATGAATTTATATTTATTTGTTAAACAGATAAGTGCTATTTATTGTAAACATTCTAAAGTCCAGTAAGGGATTTTAATACTATTTGCAATAAGTTAAAATCCGATAAGCCGATTATACTATATTATAATTAAGCTGAAGTTATGTACTTGGGATGTAATTATTGTAAGGTATAATATGTAAAAAGGTGAGCTTATATATATACTTTTCGAAGTTATGTGGGCGTGTCCGCATTTCACCATTATTATATTAAATAGTTATTAATTTAGTATATTCAAATATGGCAGGAATTCTTCTAATGCAAAGTATAGATCAATTGAAGAAATAGTATCAAATTTGGTTCACTATTTGATAAACGATTGCTTAATTAATTTGGTGTGTTTTTTTTTGTTTGTTTACATCGGAATACTTCGATGGATATATTTTTTGACTTTGAATCCATCCCTAGCAAGCAGATATAAGAGGGCTTATTTTTTCCTGTGTGTAAGTATTCATTTATATGTATTTGTTTTTTGATTTGACTAATGTTTTGCAGTTAACATAATTGCATAATTATGTTAACATAATTATTTCATACAAAAGCTGACGTAAAAATAAATAAATGAACAACACAAAAATAAGTGATACATAGCAATCATCTAAAATTCTGTTTTATAAAATAATAAAAAAAAATTACATTGCAATTTTACAAATAAAAATATCCTGGCCAAATCGCAGCTGTGTTGACAACGAAATTTGAAGACATTTTACAGTCCCCAAGCGAAAGAATTTTAGAATTTTTTTGCTGATAGTGAAGGAAACAGACAGTCAGGTGTGCTTTCCATTTTCTTCTTGTCAATAAGCAGTCATAGGATTTGAAATCTGATAGCCATTGTAGTGAATTTAAGGTGAGAGAAAATGAAATTATTTATAGGGGAGAACTGTTCGTTGAAATTAGTCAAACCAAAAAGAAATATTTATAAATACACAAAATATATCAAGAAACCAAAAATACTTATAAATACACAAAATAAATCAAAAATACTTACCCACCGGTTAAAAAAATCATATTATATCTGCTTTTTCTAGATAGATCCAAGTCAAATATATGTCTACCGATATATTCCGATAGCATGGAGGAGACAAAAACTTCCTTAGGATTGAAGAATAACGATTTGGTAATGATGTAACTTCTTATATATATATAAAATAATAATCATCTGTATATATACATATATTATATATAAATATAAAATTATATTTTGATTTTGAAGTGAAATACTTTTGTCAAATATATTGTTCTTTGTATAATTCTTTTTCAAAAATCAACTTGAATAAATATGCTGAGAAATGTTTTAAAGTATTGAAAGGTTGGATACAATTAGGATATACTTATACCTGAAAGCATGTTTGTGAATTATGGTATTATTTTCTTCTTCATGTGACTTTTTTTTTTGTCTATTATATATACATGCAGCTTTTCACTTATTATTATTCTTAGATTTGATAATTTTAATTTAACATTGCTAGTTTCAAATCCCAATGCTTATTTTTATTTATTATTATTGTTTATTTATTTATTATTAATATTATTTAGGCGGCCTGATGGCCGAGTGGCTAGCTCTCTGGCGCTCGGTACCATAGGTATCGGGTTCAAATCCCGACTTGCCTATGGGTGTTTGTAGTGGTTTGGAATCCACTTTAAACCGTAGGTCCCGGACCTAATAGGATCGTAGTGCATTGCGGGGGCACTGTTACTCCGCGTCCGTGGCTTATCTTCCAGTTACACGGGCCCTCAGGTTACTGAAAGTGAGTAATATCTATGCATCACTTGCCTTAAGACATCAACGACAATTGTCTAAGTGGTTGCCAGGTGCATTAGAACGAAAAAAATTATTATTATTTTTTTACATTTAAAAAATATATTTTCAAAAGGAGTATATTTTATTGCATAAGTATGCATTAAAGAAAATTTTCAACTTAATAAATTAATTATCTACTTATAATTTCAACATATATCCAGAATTATACTATATGATGTTCGCAAAGTACAAAATTAAAAAAAACCTATATTTATCAAGTTTTCATAAATTTTAAAGTGAAATAAATGATAATTAAACTTATTATATGATTTAATATATTATTCTAGAGATATGTGAACTTATTTGAAATAATTTTGCAACATAAATTAAATTAGAAATATGCAATTACAATATTACAAATATTACAATGTTTTGAAATAGTCATGCAAGTAATTAAGCAATGCGTTGCAACATGTCCTTCACTAGTAGTTTCATATAATTATTATTTTTATTATTTTAATGTTTTATAATAAATTTAATATTCCAGAATAATTGTTTTCTGTACATTTAAAAGAAATATTTGTTATTCTTACTAGACTTAGAAATAACTAACTGAGAAATAAATAACGAAAGAAGTAACTAAAACACATTAAAATGTACATGAATATTTAACTTAAATAGTAAACCTAACAGTCTTTATAGCAATGCACTTGTTTATAATTTAAACAGTAACATTCACAAATTATTCGTAAATTATTAAAGCAGTTGTATTTTTCGAAATTCATCTGTAATTTACGAAAGTTTGCATGGGGGATTTATTAATAAAATATCTGCTTAAAATTTCTCTATAATTTCAGTTTGTTTAATCAGATTATGTATAATGGCTCCTATGAAACTTAATATGGCAATTTAAAAGATATATTATATTTCATATTCTGGAACCTGCTTTAAAGGTGTATTTCTAAGGATTAAATGAAACCTTTCTAATCCATTTACCTCACAAAATAGATATTTATAGATTGACCGAGATGTAATTTATTACTTACATTAAAATGTTATTGCCTTTGTTATAAATGTACTTTATTGAAACTTAAATTAACTAAGGGGCTTTTCTAAAATTACTAAAGAATGTAATAAAAGAATATTAGTAATAATATGTTTTACGTTACTTTGTAACATAGACATATTATTAAAACATTAGCGTTTGAAAGTTGGGTTTTAACATAAATTAATTAATTCATTTCTTTAATATTGTTTTCCTATTTTTTGAAACAAATTGTAGAAATTGTTACTGAAATGTATCACTCAAAATAAAACATTACATATTTTTCATAGTTTATTGCATATTTTTCATGTTTTTTTTATTGTTACCTTTACATCCAGCTTTTAATATACAATCAATTTCTTAATATTTTCACAATTTTAATAACGGAATAATAATTTAACTTTAACTTTATTTTGCATTATCCATTTATAACGAACAAACACTGAAAAAAATATAATAATTATTTTTAAGAAATAGTGTTAGAATATTTACAAGACGATGTTTTAACTAGACTCAACCATACAGTCTAGACCATACAAAAGCTTTAGAATATTTTTCAATGTATAAATTACTAAAATTATAGTTAATGAATATACTATTAAATATTAAACAATTCGAAAAATAATTTGGATTTATATTTAAAATAATTATAACATCTATAACAAAATGTGTATTGTCCTATATCAGTATGAGAGTTTATGTATGGCGTAAATTTTAGATATCCTTTGTGGCTAGTATTTCATGTATAGTATTAATTGAGTAAAAAGACTTGATTTGAAATGCTCTTGATTTTTCAGATACGAGAAGATTAAATGGTGACTGACATTGTATATGAGTATATCAAATTTGGATTATCTGGATTTCGGGTTTTACTCTGATATTATATTTATTATATTACTAAAATGTAAATCAGTAATTTATGTAAAATGTATAAATAAAAAGAATTCATTATCTTCCTTAAAAAATATTCCTAACATTATATGTAGAAACAATTTTCTAAAGTAAATCAATGATTTTGAGAAAAGTATCGTTAAAGATACCTCATTTCATTTTATTGATTCAACAATTGAAGAGACCAATAAGATTTCGTAGAATGCACTTTAAGTTTCCGAAAGGCAGGTGTTTTCGAAATATGACAATTTGACAGAATTTTCTCCTTGTCTATGACCGGATAAGGATTATAAATCCCTAGAATTAAAAGTATTTCATTGAACTGGAAGAAAATGAGAGGAGGTTGAAATTCAAATAGATGCTTTCAATGAGAGGTGTTCATTCAAAATTGTTGTAACATGAGGGTGCAATATAGCGCTCACAATTCGTGCTACTTTGATAAAATACGAACTTAAGGTTCAAATCATGATGGTGGTATGAATGTTTGTTAGTGGTTCGGAATCCAAGTTAAACTGTAGGTCTCGGTCTAATTAGCCCAACGTGTGCAAAAAATTGACAGTAGAGCGACATGCCAAACCATATTAAACCATTGATAAAACAGAATCGACAACATATACAGATCTGGTGGCGAAGTTGTGGCAGATATGGTACTAATACAGATCTGGTAACTAAATTGGGGAAGATATGGTACTAATGCAGATCTGGAGGCTAAATGGGCCATATATGGTACTAATACAGATATAATGGCAGATATTGTACTAATACAGATCTGGTGGCGAAATTTCTGACACTTATGGTACTAATGCAGACCTGGTGGGGAAATGGGGACAGATATGGTACTAATACAGATCTGGTGGCGAAATTTCTGACAGATATGGTACCAATGCAGACCTGGTGGGGAAATGGGTACAAATATGGTACTAATACAGATATGATGGCAAATATGGGACTAATACAGAACTGGTGGCGAGAAATGTCCTCTCAAATTTACTACATTTGGAATGGTATCAAAATAAATATTATATTTTTATATACTGGTTATTTAACGAAAAGGAATTCAAATAAAAAAAGTCATATAAACATATTAGGCTTATAAGATAAAGAAAATATATTATTTAGATTCTGAAAACTCCATTAATGTGGAGAAATGATGGAAACATTTTAGAATGATAGTACAAGATTTTCTAAAAAAAAATTCTCTCATTAAGTATTTAGTGGGACGAACTTTATCTTCGTATCAAAAGTACTACATCTTGAAAAAATGTGTCACAAAGACGACTTTTATGCTACTGCTAAATTTTTATGTTGAGTGACGTTGAAATAACGAGCATTGAGCGTGCTAATCTATCATGTATATCGATCGACGATTTTTTTTAAGTCGTTGCACAGATTTAATATGATTCTTTTTTTCGAAAATATGTTTAATAATGAAAATAATATTCAATTTATATTTTTGCGTAGTTAAAAAAGGTTTCACAAATATAAGTTGTTTTTTACGGTTTCAATGTTGAAAAAAATGTGGAGAGCAGTATTAATAAATATTTTATTTCCGAGTTTCATAAAAGATGGCTCTCAAATTGGAGAATGATTTGTCATGACTATTATTACTTTGAAGTCCTCTTGCAACTTTGTTACTGCTTTAGTATAGTCTGCAACATAATGTCTTGCATCAAAGTTGAATTACTTGGTTTTATCCAATTTGACTTCATAATAAGATAGCTTTACTTTTGAAAACTCTCAATTTGGGGATTATATTTTCTTCCTTTGTAGCGCGAAAGACAGAGTAGAAGTGCAATAAGCAGCAGTGCAGAAGGTGATTTGGGTTATGTTTAACATGCATAGAATAGTGAATAATGGAAAATGTCTTTAATTGAAAAAAAATATAGGTAAATTACCCTCCTGGATATATTACGTGCACCTAATTTTCATTTTGAAATGTTATTGATTATATAATGGTTTACATGTTGATGTTTTATACTGCATAGTTTTTTTTTAGTATAATCTATGAACCAGAAAAGTCTTTATCTCTTGCTTAGGTTTAGATAAATTCTTATATTTCAAATCCCTACTGTTTACTTATTTAATTTTAAATTCCACCTTAGATGTTATAACAAAATGAAAAGTAAATGACATTTTATTTTAGGATTATTTATTTTTTATGAATCATTATTTAAAAAAAAAAGATAGTTTCTCTTTATGATTATGATGTATTTTTATTTTTTTTATTTTTTTAGAAAATGCTAAGTGCTTATTTTATTTTAAGTATTGCATTCTTGATTCCAATAAATGTGACAAAAGCATAAAGAATTGCTTGCCACGTATAGTTCTGGGAACAAAACCATAAAAATAACGCTCTTTTATCGAAAAGAAAAAATTAAAGAGTAAAAAAAAGAAAAAGCGGTGAACAATGTATTCTTTGCCCGATACGAAAAACAAAAGAACCAATTCTCTGAGTTCGCATATGTGATAAAAACCCATAAACATTACCCTTAACTCTCTATTGCTGAAAATTGAGAGCGAAAACTCAAATGAAAATATTTACCTTTAAAAGGAAAGCAAAGGACCATAAAGCAAAAATTTTCCTCATAAGGGCGAAAATATATTTATCTTAAGTATCAGGAACTCCATAAGGGAATGAGACTCGAACTGGAAAACATCGATTGAACAGAAGAACCTTAACGCACTAATCGCGACCCTCGGAGCGATCATATAGATGATGACTTGCAATAACAGAAAAGTCATTCTCCCTATTTTCTTGACGACTATCGCAGCAAACAACAGATGTTTTAAGTGGGTCTTGACCTATTAAACGTATACACACATGATAAGGAACAGGAATCGATTTTAGATTAGTATGGGATCGAAAGCTTTCTTTGTCCCCACTCCAGTAATCGAGTTGCTGCTTTTTTTTCCTTCTGTTTGTTTGCGAGAATTTATTTACTTTTTTTTACCATGGCACTGAAAAGTCATCACAAAATACATGCCATTTATTTTATTTTTATTATTATTTTTATTAGTGGTATAAAAACATTGATTTGGAAGCTTGAAAGGTTATATTTCATTCCAGTGGTCTGGGAGGTAATTAAATTACTTTGTTGCTTTTTGTTAAAAAAATAAGAAATTGTTTGTTTTCTTAGTAAAAAATTTATGTGAATAAAGTATTTGTTAAAGAAATGAGAAACATAATGCAAATAATAATTTTATTAAAAACTTCTGTCATAATTAAAATACCAAGTAAAGTGAATAATTCACTTATATACACTACTGGCCATTAAAATTGCTACACCAGGAAGAAATTCAGATTACAAAATGCTATTTATTTGGTAAATATATTATACTTGAAAAAACAAGTTATTAAACTTTCAAGAAATTTGGTTGCATAGATCCTGAGAAATCAGTACCCAGAACAACCACCTGTGGTAGTGATAACAACACTTATACGCCTGGGCATTGAGTCTAACAGAAATTGGATGGCATGTACAGGTACAGATGCCCATGCATATAGTCAGCTGGAATAAGCTGGAATACAAAATTATAGGCGAATAAAATACTACCAGTGACGTTTCAAATAATAAGTAAAAGAGTTTAGTTTTTGAAAATCTATAAATAACCCTTATAAGCATTTATAATAGTAATAAAAAATATTTAATTATTCATTTCCAGAAGAGATTTTGCTGAAATAATTCTGAAACATTTTATCAAATAGAACCTTACAAATTTACGCTTTTGAACTAAAGATATATAATAATTATTAGTCTCAATAAGAAAATTAATTTTTAGATTTTAGATGAATATAGATGTTTAGTTGTTTTTGAAAATTATTTGCTGGTTAGATGCATATTGAAAGCTGGAATACAGGATTATAGACGAATAAAATGCTTTATGTGGTGTTTCAAATAGTAAGTAAAAGCGTTTAATTTTTGAAAATCTATAAATAACCCTTATAAGCATTGATAATATCAACAAAAAAATTTTTTTTAAATTAATTTCCAGAAGGATTTTACTGAAATAATTCTGAAAAAATTAGCAAATAGAAAATTAAAAATTTACTCTTTCGACCTAAGGCAAATAAGATCATTAGTTCTAATAAGAAAGTTAATTTTTAGATTTCAGATAAATATAGATTTTAAATATGAAGCTTATGGTTGTTATTAGAAAATTATTTTCTGATAGATGCATATTGAGAGCTGGAATACAAGATTATAGACCACTAAAATAAAATGTTTCCTGTGGTATTTCAAATAATAAGTAAAAGCATTTAATTTTTGAAAATCTATAAATCTTCCAAAATATTTGAATCGCATGGCCTTAATTACACTTCTTTGAGCTTTACCCTAATGAGATATATTGTGGAAACAGCTCTCTCATCATTATTCCATACGCGTGAGGAACGGAGCTTTCCAGCAGCCTTATCTTTTTTTTTTTTTTTTTTTTTTTTTGAAAACCAAGGAAACATATTCGGTGATTAAGCAGCTGAAGCTTTTCTCGCAGAAAATTTTGAAAGGTTACCTCAAATTCTCATAATCCTTCCAGTTACATTCCCTAATTACCACTTGGAGCATTATGAGCGGTGGAATGCGTGCAAAACGGTATATTTTTTTGGACCATCTATGATGAAAAATGGCAGCGCTTATCAAAAAGGAAAAATTATCTCACTCACTGCTCAATGTATAAGTCTACGGCCAAACCGAGAATCTAGGAGTCATTTTTCGTACAGATATCCTTGAGACCCTGTGAGATGTTCGGTATTTGGCAAAAATAACCCAAGTCCCCGCGACCATCTCTCCATTAATTTAAAAAGTATCTTCATTTCTTCCTCATAAAAACCGAAGAAAGTCTCGTAGTAACTATGGGATGCAATTACTACAAAGGATTTACGATAACGTGCAAACTGGAAATTATGTTAAATCTGTTAGATATTTAAAAAAGGTACCCTTACAAATTAGAAATTCTACAACATGTTATATTTTTTATAAGTATTTATATGCTTTAGGTACTACATATTGCCTCTACCATCTCCAAAAATAAAGTTTTGGCAAATTATTTTTCGAAAATAATTACATGCATTAAAGGCAAATTTAACGTACGCTTTTGCACACGTTATAATAGTAAAGTTCCATGAAGTGTTAGCTTTTAAAGTTCCATGAAGTGTTAGCTAAAGCAGTTTTAAATTATTAATCCTGCAGGTAACATGCATTTCTTTAAAGATTAACTCTACCGTCTTTTTCTGTCCATTAGTTTACAAGAATTCATTTATATCAGTATTGAAACTTAAACACTTAAACACACACATAAATAGGGTGAAACTATGTTTAATAAAATATAGTATGAAACTATTGTGTGAAACATATGCATGCATTAAATTTATATGACTTTAGAGACTTATAAAAAATATGTTGGCAAAGTCCTTTAAATATGCAAGCTGTTTGTCGTATAATGATAGTAATTTTCATTTAATAATAGTGTCCAATTTTTTTCAAAACTAATTTAAATATTTTTTATTTGTGAATGATAAAAACAAAGAAATGTTTCAGATATCTATGATATACATTATTATTACTGATATAAAGTACCATTTAAACTGGATATTATGTAAGTTTTTATGACATATGAGTTAACAAACCAGAAATTCTTCTAGATGCTATAATTTTAATAAGTATATAGAAACATCAGTTATTGAATATTTATTTTAGAATTTTCAATCGCTATGTCCTGGAAAATTATTTTATTAACGGAGCTAAATGCCTTACAGATACATAATTGTTTAACAAACAATATAATTACATAATTCCTATAAGAACACAATTTTATTTACTACAGCAGTTTTACAATAATAATGTAATAATGATTATTAATACCTGTAAGGACTGTCTAATATCCTTTTGTGTTATTAATATATACAATATTATAATTTTTTATTTTACAAAAAAAAAAAAAAAATCTTAGGGATTACATTGTTATGCGTGATTGAAGAAAAGATAATTTTGAAAAGATTTGAGAATCAGGAAATAAATTGTTACAAATTATTCTTTACTTTCCGTAAGATTTTTATAGAATTAAGTCACGTAAGCAGTAATCATATTATGCATTAGATAATGAATGCATATTGCTTTTACGGTTTTGAGAGATTAGTTCTTGAACTCATGCAATAAAGCACGTGAATAAGTGTATGCAGTACGTGAATATTCCTTTGATATGGTTTGGTATTCTGTTGATATAAAAGTCTTTAGCATAATAAATAATTTTTGTTTATTATATTTCCCTGCTCAACAATGAAAAAAAAATATTCAAAATAAAGCTGTAACTTTTTTTTGTCAAAATAGACCTTGCAATGAAAATAATTTACTAGACATTCTAAATTATATGTGAATCTGTTCGAAGAATTATTACACTTAGTAGAAGAAATAGTTTCATTCTTTTTTAAAAATATATTAAAATTAAGAAACTATTAGGAATTTTTAATTTTCTGAATTAAATGACTTGATAAGGTAGCAGCTTAAATAAACATAAATGCATGACATTAAATATGATATTGTATGACATTAAAAATAGCTAAACAAGCAAATGTATAGATATAAATATTTCTTTACGAAGTGAAAAAAAAGCGTTAAAATAAATAGAATTGCATATTTATGTAAAACATCTTTTTCTCTCTCTATATATAGAGAGATATAGATACACACACACATATATATATGTACACACATATATATATATACACATACACATATATATATATACACATACACATATATATATATACACATACACACATATATATATATATACACATACACATACACATATATAATTCAAACCTCAGCAGCAGATAAAACATCCCTGCCATACACCTGTCAAAAAGTATCTCCATCCTATCCCACTTCAACTTTCATTTTCATGGGGGAAGGAATCTAATAAAAACCCTTTTTGAATCATTGAACACAGAAAAAATGCCACTCTACACAATAATCACACTGACACATTGCTTCCGAGTCCCCTTTCCCCAGAATAGGAATCTCACCCCCGTAGTGCTCTTATCGAAGAACGGTTCTCTAAACATGCAATTACAGAACCGGTTGCCGATGCACATTCACCACACATCTTCCCCGGAAAGGGAACTGAATCCTGCTCGCGACAGTTCAATTCAGGAGGGTGATTTGTGATTCCATTACCGTTAGGACAACGTCACCCATTCATGACTTATGGGGCAAGCCTTCGTGGAACCTGCCTAGAAATGCTGCATGTTAGGTTTACGGTACGGGTAAGGTAAAGGCTTGGCTAAAGCCTTCATGACGCAGTAAATGGAGGTTTTTGTTTCTGAAAGCAAGTCTTTCGTGTGATGGATTTAAGTATGTTCTAAAAAATAACAATAAAGGGAATTTAAAAATAACAGGAATAAAAAATAATGGTACTAAAATTTAGCTCCTTGAATTCACTCATTTAATGCTAAGGAATTTTAAAAAATGTATTCATAAGTTATTTACGAACTTATTAAGTATTTCTAAAAAGCTGTTTTGCTAATATTAATTTTGCATTCATTAAATAATAATCTGATTAAATAATAATCTTTGTATTACCATACAGGTAACATGAAAAAATCTTAAGCGTTCCATAAATATTTTATGAATTGTAGAAAAATTACATTACTTTTACTTATTGACCCTATAGCACAGTGGACAGTTATGTAAAAGTAAATGCAAGTTACTCGTATCTGTATTTTAAGACTACTTCTTGTGAATTTTGGTCTTTATTAATAATAGAGAATTGACTTTATTAAAAAAAAAAATACCTAATTTTTCTTTAAATATTTAATAGTTATTTTTATGTAATTGTAACTATATTTATAAAAGAAAAATAGGCGCATGAGTCGTCAGTTATTAACCATTAAATCATTAACTAAGGAAAAGAATAAGTTAAATCTTAAAGTTTATTATAAATGCATTAATAATTACGATAAAAAACAAATATGTCAAACAAAATGCACACAAAAACATAACCAAGCTTGCAATTTTTGGCAGCATGCATTATAAATGTTCTATAAGACTCATTGTCTGGTTGATTAGCTTTTTAATTCTATTTTGTTTCCTGTCATATTTCTTTTTGTATGTCAGTTCATAGTGTATTTTAAATTAAATTTTGCATTATTGTATTGTTATAAATATACAAGTGTTAATTTGTAAGATGTAAACACGCTTTTACAATGTACTGGTTTTTAACTGAAGCAATCGAATTACCATCACACAAACATATACCTACGTTAATTTAATCTACTACACTACGTTATTTATACCTACATAATTTTTTTACTAATTAATTTTTCACTCTAATCTCATTCCTGCATTTCTTACTACAATTTAATACGAAATAACTTCACTTAAAGTTTAAAAATTTTATGAAATTTGAAATACGAAATTATTTAAAATAAAACCAAGATTCTAAAAATAAGTTTTAAATGAACAAATAAAAAAAATTTTTTAACTTCAAACAGAACAAAAAATAAATATTTAGCATTTTTGATAACTTAAAGGAATCTCAATTTTCTATTCTAGAGAAATTTAAAAAATAAATAAATAAATAACCAAGCTATTTGTTGAAATATTGATGCGCAAGATGTTACTAATAACGAGAAAGAACTTTTTTATAAAACATTTGTTGAGTTTCACGAAATTCACGAAAGATCTCATAACGAAAATTACAGAAACGCGGAACTGATTCAACAAGGAATATTTAATTAACCATGAAAAAGCAATTTGTAATTTTTACATTTCAAACACAAAAAAAGTTTCTGATGAAATGCCCGAATTTAAAACTTGCTTTACACGAGAAAATAATTGATTGATCCCGATGCAAATCTCAGCAGCATCTTCATGAATGCTTAGACTGACTTTTTTTTTCTTTTCTGAAAGTAAGTAATCTAAGCATGTAGCAAGTTTTCATGATCCTGTTGTTTCTGATAATTTAGTTATTCATTCAGGTTTTGGTATGAAGATGTGCCATATTAATAGTAAATAATTCTTTTAAATATTACTTAATTTTGCTTTGTTTAAATTTCATTTATTTGATATTTTATTAGAAGTTGTGAGTATGCTTATAAAACAAGAATCAACACATGATAGTATCCATGGTAGTACTTAACACATGATAGTACTTAGCAGTTTTATTTATACTTATACTTATACTTAGGTAGTTGATAGAATCAACACATGATAGTATTAATTTGATAACTACAATACTTAAACTTGAAAGAAACAAATTTCATATTAAATTCAAACTAAAACATGTGCACTATAATTAGAAATAATTCATTTAATGGAAAAACATAAATGACCATACACATTTTTTGTGTATTAAATATTTATTTTTTTACAATTTAAAGAATACTTCTCATAAAAAAGAAGAAAAATCTCAGCAGCATCTTCATGAATGCTTACAATGACTTACTTACTTTTTCTTAAAGTAAGTAATCTAAGGATGTAGCATGTTTTTATGTTCCTGTTGTTTTCTGATAATTTAGTTATTCATTCAAATTTTAGTATGAAGATGTGCCTCATTAATAGTAAATAATTCTTTTAAATATTACTTAATTTTACTTTCTTTAAATTTCTTTTATTTGATATTTTATTTGAAATTTTAACTATGTTTATAAAAGAAGAATCAACGCAAAAAATGCTGCAAATCTCAGCAACATCTGCCTGAATGCTTAGAACTGCCTTTATTTTTCTTTTCTTAAAGTAAGTAATCTAAAGATGTAGCATGTTTTTATGTTCCTGTTGTTTTCTGATAATTCAGTTATTCATTCACGTTTTAGTATGAAGATGTGCCTCATTAATAGTATATAATTCTTTTAAATATTACTTAATTTTGCTTTGTTTACATTTCATTTATTTGATATTTTATTTGAAAATATAACTATGTTTATAAAACAAGAATAAACACAGAAAATGTTTCCTTTAAAAAAAAAAGGAAAGTGTAACAAAATTCCTAGAAAATATACTCAACAAGCTAAAAACCCAGACATAGATATAATATCGAAATTAAAGAAGATAGAAACATAATACAATACTTTACTAATTGAATTTATGTTTTGTACTATTTTAATATAATTTTATGTAAAAAAAATCTAAAACACATTGTAAAATTAGGAAATAAAATCAATCAGTAATGTGCAAAAATTTAGATATTATAAGGTATGTAACCAGGGTTGTTATATACATATATTCCAATGTTTTAATCGCAAATCTATGTGCAAATCTCAGCAGCAGCTTCATGATGGCTTAGACTACTTTTTTTCCCTTAAAGTAAGTAATCAAAGGATGTAGCATGTTTTTATGTTCCTGTTATTTTCTGATAATTTAGTTACTTATTCACGTTTTGTGAAGATGAGTCTCATTAATAGTAAATAATTCTTTTAAATATTACTTAATTTTACTTTGTATACATTTCATTTATTATATTATTTATAGATATATATTTTATTTCAAGTTGTAACTATGTTTATAAAACAAGAATCAACACATAATAATACTTAGAACTTATATTTATACTTAGATAGTTGATAGAATCAACACATGATAGTATTAATTTGATTACTACAATACTTAAACTTGAAAGAAGCAAATTCCATACCAAAATTCAAGCTAAAACATAAGCACTATAATGAGAAATAATTCATTGAATGGAAAAAAACTAATGACCATAAATAGTTTTTGTGTTTTAAATATATATATATTTTTTTTTACAATTTAATGAATACTTCTCATGAAAAAGAATAGAAATCTCAGCAGCATCTTCATGAATGCTTAGACTACCTTTTTTTTCTTTTTTAAAAGTAAGTAATCTAAGGATGTAGCATGTTTTTATGTTCCTCTTGTTTTCTGATAATTTAGTTACTTATTCACGTTTTGTAAAGATGAGCCTCAGTAATAGTAAATAATATTTTAAATATTACTTAATTTTACTTTTTTTACATTTCATTTATTTGATATTTTATTTGAAATTGTACCTATGTTTATAAAACAAGAATCAACACATGATAGCATGCAGTTGCTTAAATTGATTACTGCAATATTTAAACTTGAAAGAAACAAATTTCACATTAATTCCAGCTGCACTATAATGATAAATAATTACCATAAATATTTTTGGTGTATTAAATATTTTTTTTTTAACAATTGAATGAATTCTTCTCATAAAAATAGAAAATAAGAGGAACATGAATAAAATCATTCAAACATGTAATTTAATCGACATGTTTGAATTACTCCAATTATTTTCAAGAAATCATGAAATGAAATATAAATTTTATAAAGTTCTATCATTTTACAATGCAGAATTACATGAAATAATCCTTACGTTTATTATTATAATTATAATTTATTATTATATATGATTTATTATTATATTAAGATTATTTTAAATATTCAAGTAGATAGTTATTTTAAAAATAGATTATTTTTTTAACTTAACATATGTTGCCTGGCATTTACAAAATATGTAAAATGACATGCTTTTGCTTCGTATGTTTAAAAAAAAGAAAAGTGTAACAAAATTCCTGGAAAATATACTCAACAAATTAAAAACCCAGACATAGACATAACATAGAAATTCAAGAAGATAGAAACCTAATACAATACTTTACTAATTGAATTTATGCTTCGTAATATTTTAATATAATTTTGTATAAAAAAACAAGAACGCTTGACAAGAACAATAAAAGGATCTTTTAAAAATAGATCACAACAATAAAAAATTCAGACTTACATTTTAAAACATTTTTAATCTCGCCGATTTAAATTTTTACGAATAATCTATTAATCAAAAAATTAAGAATATAAAATTTATTAAATGAGAATTTTAAATCACAAAGGGGAAGGCTTAAAGTGTTAAACATCCTTTCTCATTTATAATTCTCCTGCAGATATATTTTGAACTTTACAGTTTATGACATTATAAACATTAATAAATAAGAATTTTTTTTATTAAAATGTAATGAACATTTCTTTCAGAAATGTTGGCAACACATGAATTATAGAATGACATATAGAAAAAAATGACTTATAGAAAAAAAAATTTATTTCCTGAATATTATAATTTAAAAATTATAAATATTCAGAAAATTTTTTTTTCGTAACTTAAAATTACAAAAAAAATTTCTGTTTAAGATATAGAGAACAAAATTAATATTTAATTTTATAAGCAGAGCAATTGAATGACAGTAACAGAAAATTGTTGTTGAAAGTCTCTGTAAAAGATTAAAAAATATTTTTTTTGAAAACCTTTAATTTAAATTTTATTCTTTTCAGTCAAACTTTCTACTAAAATATTCATTGTTGAATACTATTCATAAATGCACTCTTTTACATGCTTTTTTCATTAAAATCAGAAATCTTTCAAATATTTTCAGGAAGATTGGGTGTGTAAATGTAAAGATGTCTCACAAAGTAGATGCAAATTAGACTTTGCATAAATCCTTATCACCAACAAGCAAGGAAAATACGACAATGATAAATAAAAAGAATATATATAAGAACTCCTCATACAGACAAGCTTCTGGGAATTTTCAATGAAGATAGTCCAAATTAATTAACAAGGTGGATTAGAATAACTTTATTCTACCATCTTCTGAGGAAAAAAAAAGTAGTTGTACAGATTCATTCATTTTCTTTCCCTTCTTTAACTTATCCTAGACAGCAAATATTCGTACAGTTCTACAAGTCTTTAGGCTCTATCGAGAAAGGACAGACACAAAAATATTTTCTTAACCTTTCTAAGAAAATAGCAAGTTTTGAACTATATAAAACACATTTCATCACATCTGAAATTCTTTTGAATAAATAAATTTCATTTTTAGGGAGTTAATAGGACATATAGTTTTTAAATTATTATCTTGGAATTACGGAAATTTTAACACAGCTAACTTCGTGGGATGGAATTTTGGGTAATTTTTTTTTTCTCTTTTATAGAAAATTTTTATTCCAAGATTATAATCATTAATGAGTAATATGAATTTCTTTTTTTATCTTTATATCTATGAGTGCACATGTTAGGAAGAATTTATTTAAACTAAATTCTTCCTAATTAACTACATTAGACAATAAATAATAAGAAAACTCATGTATTTTAGTTGCTTTTCTATAATGTATACAGGTCTTTAAATGTCTCTCATGCCATCTGAAATTTGCAGATTTTTAATTGTTTATCTTGATTTTACAGTAAATATCTATATCTTACTTTGTATGAATTCAAAATGTGGTAACACCATAATTAATCTGTGCTTGGTTAAATTGCCCGTTTGTTTGCATTTGAACTGTCTAATGCTACTTTGAACTAACTATGTAATGCTATTTGCAGATGATAGCTGCAAATTTGAAATTGAAAAAATTGCTGGTTCACATTAGACAATAAATGATACAAAGACTCAGACATTTGCTTTGCCTTTCTAAGTAAAAAAATTGTAATAATCGTCACAAAGCATTATTCGCTGTCAAATTAATTATGCTACAAAATGAAAAGCAATTGGTCGATGTATAACTCAACTACGAAAGGAAAGGACATTACGAGCAACTGAAAGCAAGATTGGAAACCTTTCGGGTACGTATCACTTAATCCCGTTTGTTTGAAATAAACGAACAACAAGAAACAAGACTGGCAAACGTTCGAATATGTATTGTTCAAACCCATTTGTCTGAAACAGACGAGCAACGGGAAGAAAGACTGGAATATATTCGAATACGCACTGTTCGATCCAGAGGAACGCTGCTTACTGATTTAAATCTTAGCGCATTCCATTACGATGCTAATTATGATTACAATCTTTATCCAAGTGGTTGGAAAAATCGATAAATTATGCGTATATTGCAGAACTCTCAAAGTTAAGAATGAAATACTAGAAATGTGCTATGTGGTTGAAAAGTAAATTGTTAGAAATAAATTCGTCACATGAATAATTATCAAACTTGATATCAGGTAACACAAGCCAATCGAAGCATTTCTTGACAAACATATGCATACATAATTTTTGTCTCCAAATGACATCACTCGATGCAACAAATGTCGACAACAAAAGTTGAGACGGGAGAATTACATGGCAACATTAACAAAAAGAGGATTGAAGGCAAATTTATCATCGTGCAAGATCACTACTATCCCTGCCTGATGACAAAGTTCTTCATTTTTTTATGAGTAACACTGATGAGTAAATCGCTCAACGTTGTTCATTGAATACAGACACTAAAAAAGAAGTTGTTGCTGCATTAGAAACTTTATTTGATAAACACACTACGAATTTATTCGATTGTTCAGAACTGTTCTTGAACAATTGCTAGATGATAACTACATAAATGTAATTAGAACAGACAAAACAACAGCCGGCCATCGCGAAATATAGTAAAATGCACCAACAATTGAGGAAGTTTCGATCTTTATAGAAGGCGAAGAATTTAACCAACATTATATAATATTTCATTAGCAGAGATGGTCATGTTCAGCGAGTCTAAGAAATCTATTGTTCATACGACGGATAATAATATCCGAATTTATTTTGGCAAGGAGAAGATGGATATAATTTCAACATCAAACTTAGAAATTCACAAACAAATGAAAGCATCAGAATGTTAGTGCTAGGAATTTCTCTTCATATATATTTGTGTTTCGATAAATCGCTGAAAATCGCATCTTGAAATGTTGGTAATTGTTCCATCAATACATTGTCTATATTTAATTAAAATGTGAAACCGAACGATTTATCTACATTCGATTAAATCAAATTAAGTTCCATGTCGAAGCCTACATTACTTTAAGTGATGCTATTGTTAATAATGGAACTTAGCTTAGATTTCAAAAACTGAATGCAGTATATTCTCTGTGTTCTGTCACGTAGAAATCTATGAAATGATCCTTTTGTTTAACCTATTGCTTAATGCTTTTTGAAACCAGTAAAATAAATATTTGCATTATTTACCACAAACAAATAATAATAGAAAGCTAAACTTCATTGTATAAAGGGAGAAAGTCTCAAAAGATTAAAAAAATACTCAATAAATTCCATTTTACCGATACCTTCACGGGACCGTAACAAAAATAAACGATCCCTTGCAGCAGCACTTAATAAATTCCTGCTTCGACCTCCAGCACCTCAGACATAATTTAGTCAGGGGACTCCTTTGACAGTGGCGTCTGGACTATTTCCAAGAATGGGAACAGCGGGGCTCCTGCATTTTTAAAATGCTGGGCTCTGGTGGGAAATGCTGGGCTGTTTCGCTACACCGCTCGACCGCATAAACATTTCTATTAGGGTCGATGTGTTCGTTAGCGCCCAGTGACATGCAATAAATCGAGATGGTTATTAGCAAATCTGAAGTAGCGGCAGAGCTGTGGCCTAATGTGTTTGATTTCTGGAATGGAGCTGAATTACTTGCGGTTAAATAGTTGTGTACAGCTTGTAGGAGAACATCAAATTAAGTGATGGGTTCCCCCTTTTTTTTTAGTGTGAGTGTTTCCCATCAACTAAGACAAAAATGATATATGGAAATGTACAGCCTGAATAATTGAATGAATTGCTGTTCAGGGTCTATTCTTGTTTTGGAGAGAATAGATGGTATGAATGAATTTATTAGCAGATACGCTTCTCTGTTCAGTTAACGATGTAGATATTTTGATACATTTTTGTGGTTTATTATTACAATATATATAAATGGATATTTTGTGAAAGAGATAGATATAGATAAATATCCATATAGAACATTTTTCCTCTCATTAATATTATAGTACCATATTCAAGAACAACTGGATTAATTATGCATGTTAAGTTTTAGGCTGTATAAAAGAAGTTTTGCACAATTTGCATATGTGGGAGGATTGAACCATATCCCCTTTTTTAGTAAAGATAATGACAATTTGGAAATAGGACAAAGCAATCAAAATGTGAAGTAATACTAATCCATAGTCTTTCAACAGGTCTTCAGAAATAAAGATAGTATGTATCCATTTCAGAATGGTGTGTTAAATGGTGCAATCACTGTTATTCATTTCATAACATAGATGGTAGATTGAGGCGAATAATAAGGCGATTAATTACTTAATACTATTGAACCACCAAATAAACATGAGTAGTAAATATTCTTTTATAAACAACTAGATTGCTTATTAAAAACATTTTAATATAAAACAAATAGCAATCTTATTATTCATTAAAAAGATGTATATATTTAAGATAAATGTACAATGTATTCTTATAATTTTTTTTTTCTAAATAAAGCATATTTTCTAATGAAACATATGATTTAATTAAATGATAATATAGTATGAAGTTTAAAAAAAATAAGTACAATTTAAGTTCATTTTAAAAATGCATAGATATAAATAATTAAGCAATGAAAAGCACACTAAGATACTCCACATATAAATTATGTAGACAGAAAAAAAAATTCTTCTATTATTTAGTATATATGTAAACATATCGTACTTTTTTTTTACTTTCATTGTATTTTACAGAAAATTTTTTTAAAAAAAGTTTGAAATATGTAAATCATGAAAATATGTAACACATGTTGAAAATGTAATTTTAACAGTAATAAAAAACACAAAATATAAGGGGAAAAAATCATGGAAAAAATATTTATTTTTCAAGAAATATAACCAAAAGAGAAATTATCTGATTAGCTAATTTTTTGAAAACTAATGCATATTAATGATCAAAATCTTAAAATTGATTGCCTCCAATATGTTTTATATTTAAATGAAGAGCAATCCTCTAACAAAACAAACATATTTATACAGAAGAAACATAGTGAATCCACCTATACTTTACTTTCAATTTATTATAAAGGTGCACAAAAATAATAAATCTACATGAAGAATTCAAAAAAAAATGAAATTACAATTATGTATTTATTTATATTTTTGGTAACTTAACTTTTAATTACCACCATTGCAAATAGCAGAACGGTTTTATATAAAAGAACTTACTAAATTTCACATCATTACAAAATATCCTGATAAAAAAAGACTAAGTACAAAAAAATGGGAAGAGAAGAAAAGCAAATATAAAATAAGCTAAATCTTTAAAAAAAAAAGTACTAATATTAAGGATGGAAATGCTAAAATGATAACTCTTACTTGTAATATGTTTGATATGTTGTTCTCTTAAAGTAAGATTAATTTTTAAAGTAAATAAAACAATTTATTAAGCAGTTATTTAACAATAAGTTAGATAAATCTAAGTGCATTTTCAATTCATTTACAGAACATGTAATATTCATAATATAAAAGATCTAATCAGATAAACATATCGATACTAATATAAACTTGTTAAGGAATGAGGGCAAAAACTGAAAAAATCATTTATACATTTGTTATTTTTAATATTTTAAAACATCTCTTTAATTAAAAAAAATGCTAATTTTACACAATAATAAATACAATTTTTACAAATTATTTTAAAAAATAATCCCATTAAAATAAAAAAATTAAAATATCAACAGAAACGGAAGTAAACAAATAAAAATATTTCTAGAGTATTTTTAACTTAAAACTTTTTGGTAGTAGTTTTAATATAAAACTAAAATTAAAGCTATGCATCTTCTGGGAATAAATTTAACACATCCACATTAATTGGGATGGAAATAACAGGTGTTTTAGATGGAGACAAAAACATAAATTAATGTCATAAAAAAAAGCAGCTATATATAGAAATGCTTTTTTTATTATTATTATTTTGTATTTTTGAAAACTATTTTTTTTGTATATTAGTTTTTTTGTTTTCTTTTTGTTCATAATAATAAGAATAAAAGGCATAACAATTAAAATTTGTTCTTAAATGAATAATGTTTAAAATTTTAGCAGAAGAAAAAGTTGTAGAATCTGAAAAAATGATGTGCTACAATGTGTATAATTGTAAACAACATTCTCAAATAAATTTAATTAATAGCTATATTTCAAATCTGTCACTTTTAAAAATATTTGAACAACTAATATAATTCTAAATATTTTCCGAATATCTGAGGATTTTTGGGAAAATATAGTGCTGTTTCTACTGTCATTTGAAGATGAATATCAATTAGCAAGAAGAGGAACACAAGCATATATGTGAGACATCTTGCAAGTTGTTCTAAAACGTATAATCAAAGAAGATAAATTTCTTTAACAAACGCTTAATTTTCCAGCGATTGCACGTTCGTATGTGGGACATACACTAAAGTACATTTATATATTTTTAGACCAAACAGCCTTACGGATACTCGCTCTTTGCTATTCATCCGCTCTCTTAGAATTATATTCATTCATAATTTGATTTGGTTAATTTTGAGTCCTTTTATTTGTATTGAAGAAACACACACAATAGTTAAAAAGTTTTTATAATATCTGTTTTCTTAGTTACAAGAAATATGTATTATATTAATTTTAAAAAATCTAATTTGATATAAATTTTGTATTTTGAATGCTGACTGAACCTGTTACGTCAATAATGCAAGAAGGCAGGTCGCCAAGGGTAAATGGTCGGATAACATCAATATACCAAAGGAGGAGTAGCCTTGCCAATTCAGAATAAACATTCGAAAAATTTGGTTTGAGAAAAATGGCCAATGTTATATTTTACAAGAGAAAATGCAGAGAGTTTAGGCAGTGAACCACCTGGGAATACATTAGCTGCATTTTACCAACTTTGCAAAAGTAGTTCATTTGCATGATCATTGTTATATGCGGATGCACCATCATGTTACACATGGAATACAACAAGGTAATTTTTTAACAAAGAAGTGAGAAACTTGCAGGCGAAGATCCCGAAGGAACCTTCAAAAGTTACTCACTGGAAAGAGTTCATTCAGTGCATCCAAATTATGCTGAGTATTCTATCTCCGAATGTTACTAAATGAAATTCGCAGATCAATATGTTTCACAAATTTTAAAAAAGAACAAGATTGAGAAATATATTTGCAATAATATTGACAGCGAATAGTCCTTCAAATCCTAATTTATAATGGAAGAAATTAAAAGAAAGTATGAAGTATGATATATTACATCAGGTCCGACAAATTCATCCAGAAATAAATATCTAGTTTAATGAAGGGATATTTAATCAAACATTATTCGTTTGGAAAAATAATTCTTAGCTATAAGCAATCAAACTTTAGTTGAACTCGGAATGCAAGTACCACGAAAAGATTGAATTTATGTATGTAATGCCTATATATAAGTGATAAGTTATATTGTATTTGAATTATTGCAATACATAACCCAAAATTAATTATTAATGGAAAGTCAAAAGCACGCTTATGCTTTCATCATGGTTCATCTGAACAGTGATATTGGTGGAGTAATTTATTTGGATGCATTAGAGGTACTGGAAAATCAGTTTTGATAAGTTTATATTGATTGAAATACTGACCAAAAAGAGATTGTGCTTGCATTAGCATCATCTTAATTTTGCGGAAACATATATACAAGAATGAAGGGCTTCTCATCCTATTTTGAAACTGACAGTAAATGTTGTCAACAAGAACCTCCAACTTGTAATATATATCAAGAGCATCTGTACGGGGTAAACTTATAGAATGGGTGTAAAGTAATCATTTGAGACGAGTATGCAATGGTGCATAAAATATTTTTTTGAAGCATTACACGTAACACTACAACATTTCCGGAGATAAATGAGAATTAATTATAGATGCATTCTCGAAATTTTCAGCAAATATCAGTGGTGAGATTTTCAGATTGACAGTTACTCTAAAATCAATTGAAGAAATCAATGCATGTTTGAAGCAAACATTTCCCTGACCTTGAGAGAAGAAAAATAAAATTAAGAATAAATATGAGAGTACAAGTTTCCAATAACAAAAAACATGATATTTTGATGTAAAATTTTACAAATTGATAAAGGCACTCATAAAATTGATTGTTTATCTGGCCAAATTGAACATTCAAATGATTTATGCAATAGCATCAATATAGTGGATGAATTAATCAATAAAATCTATCTCAATATTATTAAATTATACAGAAATTAAAATTTGTTATTTGAAAAGCCATTTTAGCAATAAGAAATGTGTTAGTTGAAAATATTAATTTAGAAATTCAAATCAAGATTCATGACGAGGAAAAATACATAAATAAATCGAATCAATATTTGTACATACAAATGAATTTTACCGTCGAAAATTTTGAATTCGATTCAAGTGCCAAGGAAGGTCTGTATATTGTTTAACCTTAAATGTAGATTTTGAATAATTTGTTGAGAAATTTAGATTCATCAAGGTTATTCAATTCAACCAGAATGACCGAGAAATTGTTATCAAACAATTTAATTGAAGCAAAATAAACACCAGGAAGAGATAAAGGTGCAAAGCAGTATTTATTCCAGATTCCGCTCATATCTACTAAACTGCCATTTCAATTTAAAAGGCTACAATTTCCAGTAGGATTAGCATTTTAGTATTACTATAAATAAAGCAGAAGGACGAAGGTGGTATTAACAAGGTAATGTGATATTAATTTTAAAGTTTTTCTCTCAGTCAGTTATACGTAAGCTTGCTCTAGATTTTGAAACCGAAAGAATTTATCTACTCTCCAAATATTAAGATTACAAACAATACATAAGCTATTATTGTAATAAAATAAGTTAATTAAGAATGAAATAAAGTGAAAACAAAATTAAATGAAAAGCAGAGTTTTTTCACTAAAGTAAATACAACTCTATTCAGAATACGATTTAGGTTAAAGAATTTCTGTATTTATAGATTAATTAAAGAAATTACTATTTTCTTTATATAATACAATAGAAAGGCACATAACTAAAATTCTTATGTTTTACTGCAAAATGTCGTAAATCAAGCTTAATTATGCAAAGATAAACCTACTCGAAACTTATAGAACTACTGTCAAACTAGTGCACTACATAAATAATTCATGGTATAAAAAATCTCCAAAACATGAAACTTGTTTAGCAATTTGCAGTTTTTGTGTGTATCGGTTTTCAATACATTCATCAATCAAAAAGTGAAATTTTAGTTTCTACAAAGTATTGAGAATTATCTTGTTTGGGATATTGTGTTCATCGTCCTATCAGTTCATTCTGATAGCTACAATATCTTCGTGAAGATCATGCTACCATGACTTATTAAAGTTTAATTTTAAAGAATCCCCCACATAAAGTAAAAGTGCTTTGATTTCTATCATATACGATTTTTATACGTTTTCAAGTAATGATATAAAATCCACTCATGAAAAAAAATATTTTGTTAATTAAGAATATTCAAATTTCCTTTTAAAAAATAATAATAATTTTTTAAAAATGCACTGTATTTAAAAAAAAAAATCGACGCAACTTTTTTTTTATATATTAATCCCGTTTTGTTAAAATGTACTTATGAATAAAATCTTGTATTTAAAATAATTCCGTTAAGACTGAAAAAAATTGTAAAAAAACTTATTCTTAAGAAAGGAAACAAATCATTATCATTCTTTTTTAATAAGATATTATATTATTTAAGATATATTTAAAGAAAAAATATGTTGAACTCATGAATTTAAGTTAATTTCACATAAGTTATAAATGTTAAAAATTATAATGGATTTCTAATATTAAAATGAAATTGCTTATGGCTAAATTTCATTCATATGTTTCAAAACCAAACTATATACACTGAAGTGACAAAAGTCATGGGATAGCAATATGCAAATTTTCAGATGGCAGTAGCATCGCGTAGAACAGGTATAAATGCGCAGTGCTTTCGCAGAGCTTTCATTTCTGTTCAGGTATTCATGTGAAGAGCTTTTGCCGTGATGATGACCGCACGACGGGAATTAACAGACTTTGAACGCGGAATGTTAGTTGAGCTAGACGCATGGGTCATGCCATTTCGGAAATCGTTAGGGAATTCAACATTCCCAGATCCACTGTGTCAAGAGTGTGCCGAGAGTATGAAATTTCAGGCATAACATCCACCATGGACAGCGCAGTGGTCGACCGCCTGCACTTAACGAAAGAGACCGGCGACGTCTGCAAGAGTCATAAATTCTAACAGACAAGCAACACTGCGTCAAATAACCGCAGAAATATATGTGAGACGTACAAGGGACTTGTCTGTTAGAACTGTGCGGAGAAATTTGGCTTTCTTGGGCTATTCCAGCAGAAGACCGACTCGAGTGCCTTTACTGACAGAACGACATCGCTTGCAGCGACTCTCGTGGGCACGTGAGCATATCGGTTGGTCCCTAGATGAATGGAAAACCGTGGCCTGGTCCGATGAGTCACGATTTCAGTTGGTTAGAGCTGATGGTAGGTTCGAGTGTGGTGCAGACCCCACGAAGCCATGAACCCAAACTGTCAGCAAGGCACTGTTCAAGCTTGAGGTGGCTCCGTAATGGTGTGGGCTGTTTTTCATGGTATGGACTTGGTCCTCTGGTGCGACTGGACCGAACATTGACTGGAAATGCTTATGTTCAGCTACTTGGAGATCACTTGCAGCCATTCATGGACTTCATGTACCCAAACAACGATGGGATTTTTATGGATGACAATGCGCCATGTCACCGGGCCACAACTGTTCGCGATTGGTTTGAAGAACATTCTGGACAATTCCAACGAATGATCTGGCCACCTAGATTGCCCGACATGAATCCCATCGAGCATTTATGGGACATCATCGAGAGGTCTGTTCGTGCCCAAAATTCTGCACCATCAACGCTTTTCACAATTATGGACGTCTATCGAGATAGCAGGGCTCAATATTCCTGCAGAAGACTTCCAACGACTTGTTGAGTCCATGCCACGTCGAGTTACTGCACTTCGCCGGACGAAAGGAGGGCCGACACGATATTAAGAGGTATCCCATGACTTTTGTCACTTCAGTGTATTATAGTTAAGATATAAGTATTATAAATTTTATATAGGAATTTTTTTTTTTAGTTAAATAATAATTCTAACACTTAAACATATGCAGAATAAATTTTAAATCCAAGTTAATTTTTTTTTATTATTGTATTAAGAATTTTTATCAAATTAGAAAAATAACAATTTTGTCTTTTCTTGTGTGATTCTGTTAAATAGGTTTAAGCATTAATTTGTTTAGTTTGGGTTTATAACGATCATACTCTCCTGAATTTACTCAAAATTCAGAGTCACTTAATTAATATTAACACTCTTAGAAAACAAGTGTTAGTGTCCTAGGGTTCATGAATTCTTGTGAATATTTCCATGGATAAAAATAGAAAATTCATCAGATTTCTTAAAAATACATTGTTTAGTAAAGACTATCATCTAGTGAATATTCTCATGGATAAAGTTGAAGATTATTAAGAATTCTATGGAATTTGTAATATTTAACAAATAAAAATTTCTCGTGAATATTGTCATGAATAATCAATCAATATATTTTTGGAGATCCCTATGAAATTTGGGATTCTTGGAAAAAATATATAAATATTGTGATGGAAAGCTAAGAAAAAGTTTAATAATTTTTATCAAATTTATATTATTTAGGGAAGAGTGACCAAGTGAAATAAATTTTTGAGACAGGATAATTCAATTGTTGTATTCTGTTTTACAAACTCCTTAATATTAAATAAATAATTTGAATATATGTTTTTTTAATATAATGCCATGAATTTGATAGCATAAAAAAAAAAAACAAGTGAAAATGTTGAAGAGGTAAATTGTAGTTAAGAAAACTATACATGTTCCATTTTTTTTTTAAATATAGGATTTTAAAATACAGAAAAGTTTTAAAATTATTTTTTCCTATATATATTTATATAATCTTACCACATGCTTTTTGCCTTTTACTTTTTATATTTTTTAACTTTTATTTACGTACCTTTTTAATTTTAGATTTTTTTTTTACTTTTTGTGCCATTCTTTATTTATTTTTATTTTTAATTTATTTAATTCATTTATTTTTATTTTTATTATTTAGTTCTTATACCTTTTTTGTCTTTTATTTATGTAATTTTTAATTTACCAAATTTTTAGATTATTTTTTAATTGGTTGTCCAATTTTGGAGAAAAATTCATTAAATATAATTGTAAATCGTTACAGATGCCTTCTTTTATTAATTATTATTTTACAATCAATTATATACAATATTATTATAATACTAGAATTCTTTAGTAGTAAATGATAGTCTTACCACTTAAATTAAATGACTTTTATACCTCTTTCTTATAAAATAGCTCATATGTACTTTAATAACTTATTTTTGCAACAACTAAATTGTCATAATAATGTTCTTTTATAAAACTTAAACTAAAAGTATTAACAAATATTTAGAAAATACAAATCTATATTGAAAGGATAAAAAAATAAATAATGATACAATGTTGCTAACAACATAGAATTCCTCACGGCTGTGTTTGCTTGTGGTTACCTTTATTATCAATTGCATTTGCCCCTTAGTCTTCAGCACAAAGCCTTGCTTTCTCTGAAAGTAAATCTTTTGATTAGTTGAGACAGATGCGAGACAAGATGCCGGAAAGGCCGCCATTGATCTTGGGATTAGGCTGTTTGGCCAGAAGGAAAAACTGTTCCCTTTCCTCTACAGAGAGTCATTAAAGGTTTGAGCCTTTATGTCATTAGGATTCGTACCTTTGGCTTTTGGAAAGTCCCAATCTCGAACACAATTCCCCAGTCAGCTTTCTCTTTCAATCTCTCGAAGAGTGTCTTATTCCTGAAATAGTTAACCTTTCGCAGGTTCCACAATTAGCCAGGCTAATTCGTTGTCTGGGAGGAAATCCAATTTAAGGAAGGAAGTGGTAATTTGTGAATTGTGATTCGAATTGAGAATGATAGGAATATTGAGTTTCAGGGATTGTAACGTCTATTGTTGAGCACGTGAAAGTGATTCTGGGAATATAATGTTGTGGAATGGTATTAGCATGGCGGAATGTAAATTGAACAAAGGAATAATGGATTTAATTGAATACTTTTGATATTATTAGATAGCTTCACCCGACTATCCACTTAATAGCCCCATTGACTTAGCTTGAACCGAATGCTTCAAAAAACTTTTAAATTCTAAGAATAGTGATGATAAAGGATGCGATACGATTTCTATTACGAAGAACTTTGGTAATCAGTTAAGTTTTAAAGATCTTAATCATCACAGATTTAAAAAAAAATTCGAGATTTTAATATCAAGTAATCAATAAGGTAAATTAGCATTATTCTTAATACATACAATTTTTATCTTTATTTAACTTGTTGAAAATATTACGAGACTCTTTTCTGGAATGTCTTGTAAATGTCTTTTATTTATTTTTATTTAAATTGAAAAAAACAATTTAAAACAATATTTTGGAGAAGATATTTCTTTAAATTAAAAACAATTCCAGAAGGAATTATATTATACTTTAATAAATAGCATAATAAAAGTAAGAAAAGGTAAACAACAAAATGTAATTATTTTATAAAAAGAATATTACAACTATTGAATTAAAAATATTTGTAAATTTTAATGAATACATCTATCCCATCTATACCCTATATATCTACATAAAAATCAGTGTATTATATAAGTAAAAGTTTAAAAGATATGCTTAATTTTTGGAACATTTAAAAAAAGAAACAAATGTAGCAAGTATAAAAAGTATAAAAAAAATTAAGTATAAAAGAATTAATTTTTTTTAAATAATTATTTCAAGTTGTTAGAATATCTCATTTTAATAAGATAATTAAGAAGTTAAATTATTAAAATTAATAATTTTCTAAGTGCTTTAATTTCTATGGAATTCATTTTGAGAGTTTGTTTTCAATTAAAAGAATTCCATTACACTTTGGAAAAGGATTAATAAGCCATACAACTTTTTAAAAAAAGTCGATTAAAAATGTGTTCTTGAAATTAGCAAAAAGTTAGTATGTAACACAGCACAGCATAATCATGCATATTTTTAAGCTCAAGTGCAAATAAAAATGAGGTTTATCACTTTGAGATAGATGATGCCTTCAAATTTAATGCATGTAATTTTGACCCTGGGGAAATCAACACAAGTTCATTCAACTTTCTCTCTTTAATTTCCACCGTGTTACTTTTACTTCTCAAATAATCAGGGGATTTTGCATTTAATTTACATTTTTCCCGGATAAGCATATCTTGAATGCATGAAGGAAAGTGTCATCTTTAGATTCCAAGAACAGTTAGTAGAGAGTCACTTCATCTTTCAGAGATTTCAATTTGAATTCCAACAAGATTTTTCCTTCGTGTTAAATTTGCATATATTACATGAAATGCGTACACTGGCAATGAATTATCCAACCCCTTCTCAAAGCTAACATTATTCTCCATAATTTGCATACAAGTATTCACTTGAAACGTTGGATATTTTCGAGAAGAAATACAGCCTTACATTTCTTTGGAATGATTTTCTGTTAGATTAAGGACATTCCCTGTTTTGATACGCCATTCTTGAAGTTCTAAGCATTTATCTGTCTTATTAAAACTCAAATGAACTTCTCTCTTTCATTTTCTTTTGTTTATGAAAATTGTTCCAGTATGAAACAAAATTTGATGTAAACATTTCTTTTGCAAGATCTTCAGTTTGTTTCAACGATAAAACTGGAATATAAAATGATATTTTGCATACGTAATTCTGGTGATTTTACTTTCGTCATGTTGTATTATTATTTTTATTTAAATGAAATTTAAAAAGAATTTATTAATTTTGAATCCATGACGGAAAAACATTTTCCTACTTGAAAAAATGGAATGCAATTTAATTTTTGAATTTTGAAAGTCTAATTAAAAGTACAAAATATTAAGTTATAAAATATTTATTTTTTTATTTTTCTTTAATTTTGAGCAATTTACAAAATGTTGCCAAATGTAAAATTTAAAAAAATGTCAATCCTAACCTATAGTCCGATACATAATTTTTTAAAAAAAATGTGTTATGTAAATACATATTGCATTTTCTATGTATTAGTTTTTATACAAATGTATTACCTTTTCTACAAATTTGATAGCATAAAAACATATCTTCATAAAACTTTTCTATTGGTGCTAAGATATAAGAAAGAACTTCAAAATAAAGAAAAAAATCTTCAAAATTGTTTAAAAAGAATAGAGAGCAGAGAAATGTTCTCTAGACCTTACAAATAGAAATAATAGATTTAATAATAGATATAATAAATAATAGATTTAATAATAGATAGAATAAATAATAGATTTAATAATAGATAGAATAAATAATAGATTTAATAATAGATAGAATAAATAATAGATTTAATAGAATAATCACAGAAATTATATGGGATGTTACACTTTCACATCGTTAGCTTAAATGTTTTAAGATTACTTTCTATATTCTACTAAACTCTTTTCTGTTAATACCAAATTCTAAGAAAAAGTTATGAATTAATAAATACAGTGCAAATTGTTAAATTAACAGTTATTACTGACATTATTTTGGTTCAGCCATAGCAATTTGTTGCATCCATTTTTAAATTCTTATAACAGCATTTATATGAAATAATCATTACTTTTACAAACACCCTCAAAATGCAATTAAAGTTACACATTATTTCTGTGCAAGAAAAGTCAAATTATTTCAGTGCAGGAAAGGTGAAATTACATAATTATTTTATATTACAATTTATACAAATATATTCTAAATATTCTCTCTTATACACACACAATGGTGTTAAACTATCTCTTAGTTTTAAAACACTATTTTTTTTTAAATTTTGGAATAAAAAAAAAAGGTATTACCAAATTTTAATTTGTGTGAGGTAATATTAAGGTTTAGACTGAGAAGATTTACGGGACCAATGGATTAAATATGCTAAAAAGCAATAATTATAAATATGTTGGCCCATCTGCGATAATTTTCCATTTGATTTCCATCATGAACATGAACATGGAATTTGTTATTACCAATGTTACCTAAGAAGGCCTGCTGGCAGAATATACCAATATACAAATGTACCATATTACTCACTTTTAAATTATTAGTATCAAAATCTGTGCTGTATGTTACTTTTCCTCCTCTTTCCCGTTGCATTAAATTCATGAAATACTTTCATTCTTAAGGATTATTATGGCTCGTGCACCGTGTTCCTTACTGAGCTAACTCTATCAGTAACTACCAGGTTGCTGATTACAAAATGAAACAATTTTGTGATATACAAATTAAAACTACTGAAATAGTGACATGAGACTTATCTATAAATAGCATTTATGGTATTATATCATATAGTGCAATATACGTAAGTAGAAAACTATTCAATGTTGACTCAAAACTTACTGAACCAAAGTAATTGAAGTAAAGAATTCCACATACTAGATACGTCACAATGCAGTTAAGCATTGGTACGCCATGTATTTTAAATAATGTATAAAATTATAATATTAATCTTTCAGCGTAAAAACAATTTATAACTTTATTAAAAACAAATTTAGAAGAACATCTTATAAATTTATTCATAAAAAATAATTTTAATTTACATTACAATTGTTAAAATGAACAATTTCCAAGGTTATATTGAATATTTAATAGTAACCAAATATATGTCAATCTTAAGAATTTCAATAAATTTATAAGTAGAAAACTGGCTTAGTTGCACTTTTAATTTCTTAATTCTTAAAAAAAATCAGACGCATAGGTCTATTATGTTACTTTTTGAAGTGTTTATATATGTATATGATATTTAATTAAGTAAAATTATGTTTAACAGAATATATTTATCAGTCCTTACGTAAATATGAAATTCATAAGGAATTTTAATTTTAAGAGTTCGTTTAAATGATTTGAAATTCAGTTTTATTTAAAATAAGCTCCTTACTATAAATGGAACTATTAATGTAAAATTGAAATAAATAATAGATAAAGCTACTATTTGTTTAAGGTTAAAATAATTTGTTAAACAATAGAACAAAGAAGTTAAAACAAAAAAATTCGAAAATTCTTGACGATGCTATTAACTACGTTTCAGTCAGAAATATGATGTGCATTCTTAGCTATAAAATAATAATAAAAAATAGCATAACATTTCTGTAATATTTTATAAAAGCATTTTAATGATGGTTAAAGCCATTACGATGTTTATTCTGACTTACAATACATGCTTAACTTTAACAGAAATATTTATACTTCAGTTCTATGAATTTATATTTATTTGTTAAACAGATAAGTGCTATTTATTGTAAACATTCTAAAGTCCAGTAAGGGATTTTAATACTATTTGCAATAAGTTAAAATCCGATAAGCCGATTATACTATATTATAATTAAGCTGAAGTTATGTACTTGGGATGTAATTATTGTAAGGTATAATATGTAAAAAGGTGAGCTTATATATATACTTTTCGAAGTTATGTGGGCGTGTCCGCATTTCACCATTATTATATTAAATAGTTATTAATTTAGTATATTCAAATATGGCAGGAATTCTTCTAATGCAAAGTATAGATCAATTGAAGAAATAGTATCAAATTTGGTTCACTATTTGATAAACGATTGCTTAATTAATTTGGTGTGTTTTTTTTTGTTTGTTTACATCGGAATACTTCGATGGATATATTTTTGACTTGAATCCATCTAGCAAGCAGATATAAGAGGGCTTATTTTTTCCTGTGTGTAAGTATTCATTTATATGTATTTGTTTTTTGATTTGACTAATGTTTTGCAGTTAACATAATTGCATAATTATGTTAACATAATTATTTCATACAAAAGCTGACGTAAAATAAATAAATGAACAACACAAAATAAGTGATACATAGCAATCATCTAAAATTCTGTTTATAAAATAATAAAAAAAAATTACATTGCAATTTTACAAATAAAAATATCCTGGCCAAATCGCAGCTGTGTTGACAACGAAATTTGAAGACATTTTACAGTCCCCAAGCGAAAGAATTTTAGAATTTTTTTGCTGATAGTGAAGGAAACAGACAGTCAGGTGTGCTTTCCATTTTCTTCTTGTCAATAAGCAGTCATAGGATTTGAAATCTGATAGCCATTGTAGTGAATTTAAGGTGAGAGAAAATGGAATTATTTATAGGGGAGAACTGTTCGTTGAAATTAGTCAAACCAAAAAGAAATATTTATAAATACACAAAATATATCAAGAAACCAAAAAATACTTATAAATACACAAAATAAATCAAGAAATACTTACCCACAGGTTAAAATAAATCATATTATATCTGCTTTCTAGATAGATCCAAGTCAAAAATATGTCTACCGATATATTCCGATAGCATGGAGGAGACAAAAAAACTTCCCTTAGGATTGAAGAATAACGATTTGGTAATGATGTAACTTCTTATATATATATAAAATAATAATCATCTGTATATATACATATATTATATATAAATATAAAATTATATTTTGATTTTGAAGTGAAATACCTTTTGTCAAATATATTGTTCTTTGTATAATTCTTTTCAAAAATCAACTTGAATAAATATGCTGAGAAATGTTTTAAAGTATTGAAAGGTTGGATACAATTAGGATATACTTATACCTGAAAGCATGTTTGTGAATTATGGTATTATTTTCTTCTTCATGTGACTTTTTTTTTTGTCTATTATATATACATGCAGCTTTTCACTTATTATTATTCTTAGATTTGATAATTTTAATTTAACATTGCTAGTTTCAAATCCCAATGCTTATTTTTATTTATTATTATTGTTTATTTATTTATTATTAATATTATTTAGGCGGCCTGATGGCCGAGTGGCTAGCTCTCTGGCGCTCGGTACCATAGGTATCGGGTTCAAATCCCGACTTGCCTATGGGTGTTTGTAGTGGTTTGGAATCCACTTTAAACCGTAGGTCCCGGACCTAATAGGATCGTAGTGCATTGCGGGGGCACTGTTACTCCGCGTCCGTGGCTTATCTTCCAGTTACACGGGCCCTCAGGTTACTGAAAGTGAGTAATATCTATGCATCACTTGCCTTAAGACATCAACGACAATTGTCTAAGTGGTTGCCAGGTGCATTAGAACGAAAAAAAAATTATTATTATTTTTTTTACATTTTAAAAATATATTTTCAAAAGGAGTATATTTTATTGCATAAGTATGCATTAAAGAAAATTTTCAACTTAATAAATTAATTATCTACTTATAATTTCAACATATATCCAGAATTATACTATATGATGTTCGCAAAGTACAAAATTAAAAAAAAACCTATATTTATCAAGTTTTCATAAATTTTAAAGTGAAATAAATGATAATTAAACTTATTATATGATTTAATATATTATTCTAGAGATATGTGAACTTATTTGAAATAATTTTGCAACATAAATTAAATTAGAAATATGCAATTACAATATTACAAATATTACAATGTTTTGAAATAGTCATGCAAGTAATTAAGCAATGCGTTGCAACATGTCCTTCACTAGTAGTTTCATATAATTATTATTTTTATTATTTTAATGTTTTATAATAAATTTAATATTCCAGAATAATTGTTTTCTGTACATTTAAAAGAAATATTTGTTATTCTTACTAGACTTAGAAATAACTAACTGAGAAATAAATAACGAAAGAAGTAACTAAAACACATTAAAATTTACACGAAAATTTAACTTAAATATAAACCTAACAGTCTTTATAGCAATACACTTGTTTCTAATTTAAACAGTAACATTCACAAATTATTCGTAAATTATTAAAGCAGTTGTATTTTTCGAAATTCATCTGTAATTTACGAAAGCTTGCATGGGGGATTTATTAATAAAATATCTGCTTAAAATTTCTCTATAATTTCAGTTTGTTTAATCAGATTATGTATAATGGCTCCTATGAAACTTAATATGGCAATTTAAAAGATATATTATATTTCATATTCTGGAACCTGCTTTAAAGGTGTATTTCTAAGGATTAAATGAAACCTTTCTAATCCATTTACCTCACAAAATAGATATTTATAGATTGACCGAGATGTAATTTATTACTTACATTAAAATGTTATTGCCTTTGTTATAAATGTACTTTATTGAAACTTAAATTAACTAAGGGGCTTTTCTAAAATTACTAAAGACGGTAATAAAAGAATATTAGTAATAATATGTTTTACGTTACTTTGTAACATACATATTATTAAAACATAACCGTTTAAAAGTTCGGTTTAAACATAAATTAATTAATTCATTTTTTTAATATTGTTTTTCTATTTTTTGAAACAAATTGTAGAAATTGTTACTGAAATATATCACTCAAAATAAAACATTACATATTTTTCATAATTTATTGCATATTTTTGATGTTTTTTTATTGTTATCTTTATATCCAGCTTTTCATATTCCATCAATTACTTAATATGTTCACAATTTTAATAACGGAATAATAATTTAACTTTAACTTTATTTTGCATTATCCATATATAACGAACAAACACTGAAAAAAATATAATAATTAGTGATATGGAATAGTGTTAGAATATTACAAGACGATGTTTTAACTAGACTCAACCATACAGTCTAGACTATATAAAAGCTTTACATCATTTTTCAGAGTATAAATTACTAAAATTATAGTTAATGAATATACTATTAAATATTAAACCATTCTAAAAATAATTTGGATTTATATTTAAAATAATTATAACATCTATAACAAAATGTGTATTGTCCTATATCAGTATGAGAGTTTATGTATGGCGTAAATTTTAGATATCCTTTGTGGCTAGTATTTCATGTATAGTATTAATTGAGTAAAGACTTGGGTGGGTATCTTTGATTTTCAGATACGAGAAGATTAAGAAATGGTGACTGACATTGTATATGAGGTATATCAAATTTGGATTATCTGGTTTCGGGTTTTACTCTGATATTATATTTATTATATTACTAAAATGTAAATCAGTAATTTATGTAAAATGTATAAATAAAAAGAATTCATTATCTTCCTTAAAAAATATTCCTAACATTATATGTAGAAACAATTTTCTAAAGTAAATCAATGATTTTGAGAAAAGTATCGTTAAAGATACCTCATTTCAGTTTATTGATTCAACAATTGAAGAGACCAATAAGATTTCGTAGAATGCACTTTAAGTTTCCGAAAGGCAGGTGTTTTCGAAATATGACAATTTGACAGAATTTTCTCCTTGTCTATGACCGGATAAGGATTATAAATCCCTAGAATTAAAAGTATTTCATTGAACTGGAAGAAAATGAGAGGAGGTTGAAATTCAAATAGATGCTTTCAATGAGAGGTGTTCATTCAAAATTGTTGTAACATGAGGGTGCAATATAGCGCTCACAATTCGTGCTACTTTGATAAAATACGAACTTAAGGTTCAAATCATGATGGTGGCATGAATGTTTGTTAGTGGTTCAGAATCCAAGTTAAACTGTAGGTCTCGGTCTAATTAGCCCAACGTGTGCAAAAAAATTGACAGTAGAGCGACATGCCAAACCATATTAAACCATTGATAAAACAGAATCGACATGTACAGATCTGGTGGCGAAATTGTGGCAGATATGGTACTAATACAGATCTGGTAACTAAATTGGGGAAGATATGGTACTAATACAGATCTGGGAGGCTAAATGGGCCATATATGGTACTAATACAGATATAATGGCAGATATTGTACTAATACAGATCTGGTGGCGAAATTTCTGACACATATGGTACTAATGCAGACCTGGTGGGGAAATGGGGACAGATATGGTACTAATACAGATCTGGTGGCGAAATTTCTGACAGATATGGTACCAATGCAGACCTGGTGGGGAAATGGGTACAAATATGGTACTAATACAGATATGATGGCAAATATGGGACTAATACAGAACTGGTGGCGAGAAATGTCCTCTCAAATTTACTACATTTGGAATGGTATCAAAATAAATATTATATTTTTATATACTGGTTATTTGACGAAAAGGAATTCAAATAAAAAAAGTCATATAAAAATATTAGGCTTATAAGATAAAGAAAATATATTATTTAGATTCTGAAAACTCCATTAATGTGGAGAAATGATGGAAACATTTTAGAATGATAGTACAAGATTTTCTAAAAAAAAATTCTCTCATTAAGTATTTAGTGGGACGAACTTTATCTTCGTATCAAAAGTACTACATCTTGAAAAAATGTGTCACAAAGACGACTTTTATGCTACTGCTAAATTTTTATGTTGAGTGACGTTGAAATAACGAGCATTGAGCGTGCTAATCTATCATGTATATCGATCGAAGATATTTTTTAAGTCGTTGCACAGATTTAATATGATTCTTTTTTTCGAAAATATGTTTAATAATGAAAATAATATTCAATTTATATTTTTGCGTAGTTAAAAAAGGTTTCACAAATATAAGTTGTTTTTTACGGTTTCAATGTTGAAAAAAATGTGGAGAGCAGTATTAATAAATATTTTATTTCCGAGTTTCATAAAAGATGGCTCTCAAATTGGAGAATGATTTGTCATGACTATTATTACTTTGAAGTCCTCTTGCAACTTTGTTACTTTTTAGTATAGTCTGCAACATAATGTCTTGCATCAAAAGCTTAAATACTTTGGTTTTATCCAATTTGACTTCGATAATAAGATAGCTTTACTTTTGAAAACTCTCAATTTGGGGATTATATTTTCTTCCTTTGTAGCGCGAAAGACAGAGTAGAAGTGCAATAAGCAGCAGTGCAGAAGGTGATTTGGGTTATGTTTAACATGCACAGAATAGTGAATAATGGAAAATGTCTTTAATTGAAAAAAATATAGGGTAAATTACCCTCCTGGTATATATTACGTGCACCTAATTTTTCATTTTGAAATGTTATTGATTATATAATGGTTTACATGTTGATGTTTTATACTGCATAGTTTTTTTAGTATAATCTATGAAACCAGAAAAGTCTTTATCTCTTGCTTAGGTTTAGATAAATTCTTATATTTCAAATCCCTACTGCTCACTTATTTAATTTTTAAATTCCACCTCGATGTTATCAAACAGTGAAAAGTAAATGACATTTTATTT